>CAWUFW010018061.1:0-236864 GCA_963921515.1 Calotriton arnoldi
CAAACTTAGAATTTAAAAACCATCTTCACTAAAAGATGTGTAATTAAATTCTGAGTTCAGGGATACCAGATTCCAACTTTCTATCTTGCTGCTATGGGAAGATATGCAGGTAACCATGTTACACAGCATTCCCCATGTTATCCTATGGACAAGATAGCCTTTCAATAGTGAAAAACGAAATTGGCAGTATTTCACTATCAGGACATGTTACCCACACTAGTACATGTCCTACCTTTCACATACACTGCACCCTGCCCAGGGGGTACCTTGGGCCTACCATAGGGGTGTCCAATGTGTAAGAAAAGGGAAGGGTTAGGCCTGGCAAGTGTGTACACTGGCCAGGACAACATGGCAGTTCACAAACTGCGCACAGGCACTGCAGTGGCAGGCCTGAGACACCATCTTAGGGCTACTCCTGTGGGTGGCACAATCAGTGCTGCAGGCCCACTAGTAGCATTTGAATCACCAGCCCTGGCACACTTAGTGCATTTTACTAGGGACTTATTGGTAAAGCAAATATATCAATCATGGATAGCCAATCACAATAATTTAATCAGGGAGAATACGCACTTTAGCACTGATCAGCAGTGGTAAAGTGCCCAGAGTCCTATAGCCAACAACCACAGGTCAGGAAAAACAAAGGAGGAAGAAGCAAAAAGTTTTGGGATAACCCTGCAAAAAGGGCCATTTCCAACAAGTAGGCATCAATTTCAATAAAACGGTGAAGTCAAAACTTCAGAAATTCTTAGTCAGGGGTCTCCAACCAATAGCTCTGGAGCTCCTGGTAGCTCACTGGCTCCTGGAAGTAGCTTGTCATTGAGTAGCCCATCCCACTAGGGAGGGTGGGCACATTTAAGGAGGTAGCGATGCTTGAATTCATACCCTTGGAGTGGCAGTCAGCTCAACCAATGGCAGGTCTCCACACTAACACATAAACGCACACTGTAGCAGTCCGTGTAACAGTCTGTGGCGGTGGGCGGCCTGCCACATGTCCTCCTGTCCCCACTCGCAGCCTTTCAAAGTTGCATAAGTTGGCATGTTGTAGGCCAAGCTCTAGCAATCACATTGCAGGATTGCACACACTACTATGAAAGAGTGACAGAATGAGCAAGAGTAGAGTCACTTGAGTGCAGGGCTGCAAGGAGTGGTCAGTATCTGTAATCCCATATGGATAGATCAGAACTGTAATGCTATTGGACGTAGCCGTATTGCAACAGTGATAATATTCATGATTAGCTCCGGGTGAAATTCAATGATCAGAAGTAGCTCATAGAGCAGGTCGGAGACCCCAGTTCTAAGTGTTCGCTATTTGCACAATCTAGAGTGTTTGTTGGAATTATATTTATAAGCTTTTTAGGTGCATCGTGAGCTAAGACCCCTTGATTTGACTAAAATAGAGGTAGAGGTACTTATCTAGAGGGGCTTTTAGCCAGCAATCTTCATCCAGTTGTCTGTTATTGTGTCATTCACATTTTTTCCACCCCCCACTACAGCATACAACAGGGGGCAATGGGTCAGCCTAGTTCAGCCATTGGCTATCTTTATTGTGAGTGGCGGTATTCTGCCTTTTCACAAGGAGCATGTCTGCACACAAAGTAGTTCCCTCCAGTGTCAAGGACCACTATGAACAATGTGTGTGTCGGAGGGAGGGTCGGAAATGAAAGCTAGGAGGCCGTATAGGATGTGCAATAGTGAAAATAAGTTTATTTTGGTCTTCAGGATAGGGAAGTGGAGGATGGGGAACGGTGAATGGGCTACTGGAGTCTTGAGCTCCGGATACAGTTCGTCGGGGGGAAGGGAGTAGTGAGTCGTTGTGAGTTGAGAACTTCTGTCTCCGGGTCTTGAATTCCTTTCTCGCCGGTGGTGGTTCCCCAGGATACTCGGAGGGAAAAACAAGAAATAAAGGGCGGTAAGTACTCTGGTCTATCACTCTCTTTTCTTATACCCTTCACCTTTCCGGGTGTTGCTAGTGCCATACAGCAGGAACGACGGTGGGACACGTGAGGGAGGGGTGTGTAGGGATGAGGAAGAAGAAGTCGTAAAAGGGAAAAGGACAAGAAAATCCAGTACAGCCTATCGGCGGTTTTGTGTGCTTAACAGGGAGGAGGCTAGGTCAGTGATGTAACGATAGGGGAAGGCCTGGGTTAAAGGCTTCTGTTGTTCCTATGCCAACGAAGAATCCCCCAAAGTAAAAGAAAGGCAACAGAACAAGCAGCCTGCAAGGATCAAATAACAAAAGAATACACTGCACGCAAGGCTGACTTCTAAAAACATACACAAGGAGCTGTTTTTATCACAGCTCCAGCAGTAACCCCCTCAGGGTCCCCGGTGACTGCCTACTCACCGCCAGGGCCGTAACTCTCCTGAGTTACGGCGGTAAGCTCGCGTCTCCCAGGGGTATCCACCAATCCTCACTCCACGTCTCTGGTTCTTCTTCCGTGGCGGCGTTGGTGGTGTGGTTGGTCCCTGGAGTTCCCTTCTCCGGCTCCGCAGGATGTCTCCATGTCCCGGCGTCTTCCGGCTTGTTCCCTTGGGCGTCCTCGGTTCCTCCGTCTCCGTCCTCTCCAACTTCCGCGTTCCCCCCGTCCTCTCGCGAGAGGTCCCTTTTCCAGGCCTCTCTCAGCTCTGATTGGCCGCCCTCATCGACGCTCTCCGCGTCATCCTGCAGAGGAGAAGGCATGAGGAGTTTGTTAACCCCGCCATGGCTGAACCCTTTTTCCTCCTCACGCTGGTGCCAAGCCCCCGGATACGCGGCACTCGGCCCCTATCCGGGCTCTCCCTGACTGTGCTTTTTGAGACCAAAAATAATTTTTGCTTTTAGCCAATATTCTTCCTAGGTTGACGATGGCACAGCTGTTTCCCCAACAATGACATTTTGCAAAAACCATGAAAAAACAAAACAAGTTTTGAAAGAATCAAAAGACAAATATCCAATGCTTGTTTATTTGAGGTACAGTTACATAATTGCATTATTAAGAAACATGTAAAACTGATGGAAAGTTTTAAGATGCCTACTAGAATAAAAACAACTCCTTCAACTGGGGCGGCTCCTCCATTAGGGCAGAGGAGCGTCGCCCCACTGCTTTCTCGCAGTGCGAGAAGCAGAAACATAAAATGGTATTTTAAATACCATTTTATGTTTCTGCTTCTCGCGCTGCGAGAAAGCAGAAGGCAGGGTATGCCTGGTTGGGGGCGGGCGGGAGGGTGTGCCTGGTTGGGGGCGGGCGGGCGGGTGGGCGGGTCGGGGAGGAGTGGCTTGCCCACTGTTGTGTGCCCTGACTGTTTGGTCTGCCCTCTGGGGCCGACCAAACCAGTCATGCGCACTCTACATTTTCTCTATGTAGGCTGCATGCAGCCTACATAGAGAAAATGGCCTCCCTACAGGCGCCCGGCTGGGTGCTGTCCGCACCTATCACAACGCTGCCATTGCAGCGTTGTGATTGGCTCACTGGAGGGGAGGGAGCAAGCATGCTTCCTGTTCCAGCAGCGGGACCCGGCCAGGAGCGGAGGCGGCGCGGGACCCGGTAAGGTAAGGTTTTTTTTAACCCCTGCGCAACCCCCTCTCTTGCCCCCCCACCCGCGAGTATTGTGAGCCGCGACTGCCTTCAACACATGTTCAGCAGGGCCATAGCTTGTGGTACCCTGATGCTCACACCCCATTAAGTAGGATGTAACATAGTCAGCGGTGGGAAAGTGTGAGGGCCTAGGATTGGCCGAGGAGGCTCTTGCTCCCTGTTACTGTTGCTGTTATGAGCACTGACAGAGCTGTCGTTAAAGCAAAGGCAAGGCTCATTGAGCAAGTAATGAAAATTAGTCTCAGCCTATCACAGATGGGCATATAAAACACAAACTGTACTGGATGTGGGCAACGACACCAGATAACATAAACATATTTGGAGAAGTTAGGTTTCAAAGTGGGAGGTTTTTTTAAATAAAAAATGCTCACTCTTTAAAAAAAATTATATAGCACGAACATGGCCCAATGGCATTAAAGCACTTCACATGAGCATCAGAATGCATTACACACTTATTTATTTCTGCAAGGGCAGATGAAGTGACTTGCCCAGAATCACAGGATGTTCAGCCGAGGCCGCAAACACAGCCAGGTTTCCCAGGTCCAAGGTCGGCTGTTCTGGCCATTAGACCACCCCCCCCCCCCCTTAACTTTTAAAAATCCCATGATAAAGTGAGTGTTAAGGTGGTGAAAGATCATGGTGAAGGTGTGTGTTCTCATCTGCACGATCGGTGTCATTTTCTTACTGTTTGGCTAAACGCAAGCATTGATAAAATTCGCCTGTTATTAACCACCTACACACAGGCATAAGCTATAAATCAATGAAGATGGTTGGTTGGTCCTGTTAATCTAATAACACGTAATCACTCCCAAGAGGCCACATGCCTCTCATTGAGTGTCTCTCATTCAACCCTGGCTTTTTAGCCAATAGCATCTGCTGCTATTGTAGAGAGCTTATTTCAAGGAAAAGTGAAACTACAAGTCCCAGAATGCCAACTGTGGGTCCCTAAAAACTGTCCACTGCCTGAAAACGTAGCACATGATAAGGCCCCTTTTCAGCAATGAACTGACAAGTGGGGTTTTGAGAAGGTTCTAGAAATTGTACGTTTATAAAGGTCCCCGAGATGCAAATATTGTCACATATGCCATACTTAACACTCCACTTATCCCAACTCAAACTACAGGTTATTCACGACACTATTCAGCCACTTCCAGTATCAAACACTGGTAACATTTGCAATGCACAATGTGAAACACCAAACCTTGCACTTCCAGTCACATTTCGCCAAGGCCGCCCAGGTGGACATGTACCTCAAACACCGTGTATCAGGCATGGAAGGGGAATGGAGTCTCTACAATTGCTCCCCTTGCATACAGTTACTTAGAAGATTTTTTCTCCAGTGACCGGCAGACCACACTTACCTTTAGTCTTATGTAACTTGACAGACCCTCCATTTGAGGCCCCTGAAACATCTGATTTCAACTCTTTACTCAGAAGCTGGTGTTCTTAGTTGTGATTTGTTCAGGCAGCATAGTGAGGGAAATTGGAGCTTTACTATTGGTTCCTCCCTTTATCCAATTTTTTCTTGATAAAGTGGTCCTGCGACCTAGTCATCTCTTTCCACACTCAAATAGGTTGTCTACTTTTCGTAAGGTAGACTCCCTGTTTGTTACCTTTGGCATTCTAAACTGGGGTTCAAGGCCCTCAACATCTGCCATTTCTAGATGGATCAGGTCAGCCATCATCAAGAGCTATGAGGTCGGTGGTTCTGCCGTTCTCCATGAGAATCATGCCGATCTATGAAAGGGATCGGGCCGCTTGGGCTTCTTTCAAGGGAGCCTCTCTGTAAGAAAATGGGTTATTGGATGACTGGGGTGTGAGCCCTGAACAAGCAGCAACCACAATCCTTTTCAGGCTAAGGCCAAAGCAAACCCCAAATTAACCCGTGCTCACCCCCTTGTAGCTTGGCACAGAGCGGTCAAGCTTAACTTAGAGGCAATGTGTAAAGTATTTTTGCAACACTTCAGACAGTAACACAGTGAAAACGCACCACAAAAGGAGCCCACAATAGGATTAGAAAAATAGAGTGATTTCTAATAAATAAAACAAGACTAAAGCAACAAAAAAACAATTAGTAGAACCAGAAATATAGAATTCATTTTTTTTTTAGAGAAATTAGCGCCAAGAGGCGTAATGCGCCAACTGTGGATATCTGGTCACACTGCACCAACCAGGACAAAGTCACAAGTTCAGGCCGACCGCTATGGAGCGCGGGCCGGCTGCAGGGAACCAGTTAGGCTCGCTGAACAGAGAACCTTAAATCCTGGGTTGCGGAGCGTTGTGTGGATCCGCATCGCAGATGCGTCATGCAGTCGGGGCGATGTGTTGGTTCCGAAGAGCTGCGAGACTGTGATGCTGAGTCCGGCATTGTCGTGGAGTCTGCTGTCGATGAGAGATGCGAGGGCCTATGCCCAGGATGCGTCACACAGTGGTGGTTCCACAGGCGATGCTGGCTGACGGGTCCAATCAACACAGTTGCGGAGATGGGCCGGTTCTGCTCGGGGTTGTGTTGCGCAGCAGACATGATACATCAATTCTGCTGGATCCACAGAGGCTGGCAAAGCACCTTAAGCCCACTTTCAAGGGTCTAGAACTGGAGTGGCACCACTTGGCAGGGAAGACTTCTTGATGGCAGAGCACAGGTGCAGATGCATGGTGGTTGGAAGCCTGTTATTCCCCTGAGACTTCAGATCAGGAGGCCAGCCAACTAGCACTTGGAGTCAAACTGGGTTCAAGAGATGCAGGTCAAGTCTTTCTCACCGAGGCAAGCAGCAGGTCGGCACAGCAAAGCAGGAGTCCAGCAGAGTGCAGCCCAGCAGAGTAGCAATCCTTTAGCAGCACAGCAGTCCTTCTTCCTGGCAGAGTATCCACAGGATCAGAGTGTACTGAAGTGGTGGTGTCTGAGGTCCATCTTTTATACCCTGGTGCCCTGGTTCTGGAAGGGGGGAGAAGCTTCTAGACAGTGTCTTTAAAGTGCAAGAAATTCCCTGCCCCCCTGCCCTGGCTCCAAGGTGACTGAAGTGACAATTCAGGGGCATTAGGCCCTTTGTGTGGAGACAGGACACAGCATATTCCGGTGTAAGTAAAGCTGTGCCCAACTCCTCCCTCCCATCCTGCCGGTGATGGTCCATCCAGTCACACCTAAGCTCCCATTGTGTGTGGCTGTCTAGGAGGAATACACAAAACCCAACTGCCAACTACACCTAGTCATGTATCCAGAGACAGACTGAAAGCCCCAAATGGCTAAGGCAAGAAAATGTTGCATTTTCAGAATTGTGATTTAAAATCTGACTTCACCATAAGTTAGGATTTTAAATTGGGATTCCAGAGACACTAAACATGAACTGGTTATTTCTTCCCATCTGGAAATTACACTTATAAAATGTTATAAGGCAACTCCAATGTCATCCTATGGAAGAGAAAGGCCTTGCTGTAGTGAAAAACGAATTTAAGAATTGTTTGCTACCAAGACAAGTAAAACTTAAAAGTACATGTCCTTCTTTTTAAATACATTGCACCCAGCTCTTAGGGCTGTTCAGGGCTTTCCCTAGGAGTGGCTTATATGTATTAAAAAGGAAGGCTTGGGCCTGGCAAAAGGTTTATTTTGCCAGGTTGAAGTGGCAGTTTAAAACTGCACACACAGGGTCTAATATGGCAGGCCTGAGCCATGTTGAAAAGGCTATTTAAGTGGGTGGCACAATCTGTGCTGCAGACCCACCAGTAGCTTTTAATATACAGGCCCCGGGCACAGGTAGTGCCACTTTACTAGGGACTTATATGTAAATCAAAAATGCCAGGTGGGAATAAGCCAATATAACCATGTTTAAAAGACAGAGCACAAGTACTTTAGCTCTGGTCAGCAGTGGTAAAGTGCACAGAGCCCTAATACCACCAAAACGAGGTCAGAAAAAGTGGAGGAAGAAGGCAAAAAGTTGGAGGGAAGACCACCCTAAGGCTGACAGGTCTAGCACTCTCTCAGAGACATTTGCTTTCCAGCCACTTGGGACCCACTGTATACCTTTCTTTCCCACTTTCGCTTTCACTTGGGAGAGGGCTTCTCTTCAAACTTTGATAATCAAGTACTTTCCTGAAGCTTGTCCATGGTTGTATGAGACAAGAATATCCTTTACTGACATGAGAAGAGAATCAACAACATTTATGAAATCATGGGTGTTGCAATTAACTTCATGGGTCTATACCCTTTTTTTCTTTGCGTGGCAGATTCAAAATAATCAATCTCTACTGCTTGGGCTTTATCTCACTGGTAATGACTGGATCAGGGAAGACAGACGAGAAGGTAATGCATCGATTTCTTACCGGTAATCTTCATTACTCTGAGTCCAGGTCTTCCCCGATACAGTCCTAAATACCACCCCACTCTCCCATGGGCATGGGAATAATTATTTTCCTGGCAAACACAAGGGGATGATGGACGGAGCACTGAAACTTTTCAGACACTCACCCCCAGTCACAGATCTGGGTTGAATCCATCATCGTTCTTTAGCTCACTTCGCCACCCCAGTTCAGACACAGCTATATGCAAATCAGTCTTGACCCTGTGCCCCTAAGTTGGCAGGGTATGCCCAGAAGTGGGTCCCTTGCTCACTTTGCCACTGGATTCAAGCTCGCCTGGCTGATGAGGGCTGTTAGCCCGAAACCAGTCCCAAGATGCTTGATTCCGGTCCAGGGAAGACATGGCTTGGCAGTTCGGTCTGGACTGTTCCCATGAGGCACAGGGTCAAGACTGATTTGCATATAGCTGTGTCTGAACTGGGGTGGCAAAGTGAGCTAAAGAATGATGATGGATTCAACCCAGATCTGTGACTGGGGGTGAGTGTTTGAAAAGTTTCAGCGCTCCGTCCATCATCTCCTTGTGTTTGCTTTGTTCGGCCTAAGTTGACAGGGTATGCCCAGACGTGGGTCCCTTGCTCACTTTGCCACTGGATTCAAGCTAGCCTGGCTGATGAGGGCTGTTAGCCCGAAACCGGTCCCAGGATGCTTGGTTCTGGTCCAGGAAGACATGGCTTGGCAGTTCGGTCTGGACTGTTCCCATGAGGCACAGGGTCAAGACTGATTTGCATATAGCTGTGTCTGAACTGGGGTGGCAAAGTGAGCTAAAGAATGATGATGGATTCAACCCAGATCTGTGACTGGGGGTGAGTGTTTGAAAAGTTTCAGCACTCCGTCCATCATCTCCTTGTGTTTGCTTAATAATTATTTTCCTGTCATGAATTTATCTTGAGTTTTATAGTTATACGCTTTATTTACTAAAGGATGTGTTAATAGTAGTTACTTCCTTGAATGACTGCTGCTGGGTAATGGCAGCCATATTGAGGGGACTATTTTGCATCAGCTAAGGTCAAATCTGCAGGACGGAGAATAAATCTCGCTGGTAAGAACTGTATCGGGGAAGACATGGACTCAGAGTAATGAAGGTGAGAACCAATGCATTACCCCATTTCTGATTTATATATGCCCTGCACAACTTCCTGCAGGTAATACTTGGAGAAATCCAAGGTCTGTCTGCAGATTTTGCATAATTTGAATCCAAATTCAGGCACATATCTTATTGACACTAATTTTGGGATTTGGCGAGGTTCTAAATGCGCCTTTAAGATTATAACAGGGTCTGAGCATGAGTTGAATCTCAGCAAAAACATGTCAGCTATTGCTCTAATATGCTTCAATATACAATGAGCTTGAAAATGAGAAAAATAGAAAATTGATACATTCCAGCTATCAACCCATCTGTAGGCCAATCATCCAGTAATGATCAATTCAGTTGCCTGATCCCACTCTTCTCGACCAGTTTGCACCCATCCTAAAACAAGATCTATTCAAGATACTTAACGCTATGAAACTGACATCCCTTCTCCCTATCTCACTTCATCACTACACTCATCTGCAATTTGGTCACACAGCTCAAGCATGTGATTTCACTGGTCCAGGTGAAGACATCTGGAACAGTGCTAGTCAACCTAGCCAAATATAGATCAATCATAGGATATTGTGCATTCCTGAACTTCTCGAAACCAGTGGCGTAACGAAAGTTGAGGGGGCCTCCTGCAATGTACATGGAGGGAGCCCCCCCTGCTCTGGACCCAGTCAGGAGCTCTCCAGAGTTCAGGGGACCACTGCCTGTGCACTGTGCCTTAGGGGTCCACTTGGAGCTCAGTGGCCCCCCCACACCACGGGGGCTGCGGGGGCTGTGGGGGCTGCGGGCCTATTGTTACGCCACTGCTCGAAACTATTGTCACCAGATCACTCTACTCCAATCCCACCTTGAAACCCTCCAGCTCTTCGTGTTTTTGTTCAAGAAGCTGAACTGAAAGCACTTAGTCAACATAAGTGAGAGTTGAATCTCCTCCGTGGACGTGACATCCCTCCGCGCACTGCCTGTAGCTTCTGTAGTCTTCATCACTGTTGTCCAGATAGAGCTCCTAAACTGCTTATCAACACTACCTAGAATGGAGGCACTGCTTTTAAACGTTCACGCAATTCCTGTTGGGATGGTTCCATCTGTTTAAGCTTAGAGCCTTTCAATCCAAGATTGCCACTATCTCTTGTGTTGTGCCTCAAGAGTCGGCATTATCTTTGATCAGGTTCATTGCCATATACCCATTTGTGGACATTTCACCACGGGGCGAACATTGACACACTCTCAATGCCAGTGTTTGCCCTGAAGTGATTTTTTAATTTGATGGTGTGTGCCACTGCCCTTCCCGCCCTGATCACAGGCATTTCGCTATCTCCAACTGCAGCGCTGTTTAATTAGGCTCCGCAGCGCAGGCGGCAAAATGTCCATCTGTAAAATAAATGCGGCACAAAGTCCACATAACACCATATATCTTCCTTGTTATACAACCCACTGAATCCTACAATACCACACGTATGCCCATGACACACAGAATATACATGTAAAACTTCAAGAGGGATTTCGAGACATGCAGCAGGTTAGTGTCTGCCAGGAGACTATTCAAGATTGGATGCATCCAATCACACTGTACCTTAATATATCTGACCACTGTCTGTTTGCCACTCCCCAGAGCCACCCCGCAAGATGCAAAGAGAGATATAACTACTTGGATTGTCCTTTAGTTCCCAGTTGAAAACAGTTAACAAAAGTGTCTATTCTCACCAACGCTTAGTTTCAGGGATTAATCCTGCTGCGGTCCCTTCTGCAAAGGGTCACCAGGCTGCTAGTTGCAGCAGAAAAACTGTACCTCTAGCTACACTCGGTTTCCTACAGAAAAAAACCTCTGCAAGCTTGGAATGTCCCAGAATCAGCAGCATGAACCCTCTTATGTCTGAGTTGGTTTGATCACATGAAACCAGCACTGAAGACTGTGCACTGGCTCCCAAAAAGGGAAAGATCAAATCCTTAAATTACATGGATGAAGCCCTAAATATAAGGGATCTAGATCACCTCTTCAATGTCCTCTGGATGCATAGGTGCCATAGCTGGCATACCTAGGCCTGTTTGACACCCATCCTGAGAAATACAGGCAAACTAGGATGGTACTTTCACAAACAGGTCTTATCCTCTGAAATCTATTTCTTCTCCTTCGCAGATGTGAAAGTGACGACCTCAAATTCCACAAGAGGCTGCAGTCCAACCTGGTCCTGGTGGCTTCCGGCCAATGGTAACTTAAGTTACAACCCTCATGCTAAGAGGTCATATTTCTTCAGGTTCCTCAAACAAATGACTAGAGTGAAAAGCTGACTACCGATATTTCCCTATCAAACCTGTACAGCGCTCAAAATGGCCTCGAGGAGGTGTGAGTGCCTTTCGAAAACCTTCATGTAAATAAAATATTATATTGGCACAATGACGTGAATGAACAAGAACAATATTCTCAAAGGGAACAGTTTCCTAAAATTCCTAGCTGTCCACCAGTTCTTAAGAAAAAATGTTCCACTAAAAAATATTTCCATCCAATACAAATTTAATTGAACAGTGAGGGTGCCTCAAAGACTCAGTGCCTCATTCCGAAGCTTGTGAACATCCGGTATCAGATCCAAGTTTGGTAAATTTAGCACAATTTCAACATTGATATTTCGCAGGGGGGAAAACCTACAGAAATTCGAAAAATAAAAACTCTTAACACGTAGGAAAAATCCGAAGTATTTGATGACATAACCCACTGAAACCCAGAATCTGGAGGGAATACCGGACCCAATAAATGCTACACCCTGTGATGTCGACCGGATGTAGAATCACTGTGCCAAAAGCAGGGCAACTGGGAGTGGAGCCCTTAGCAAAGAAAGATCGTGCAGAAAATCGCAGACTAATGATTTGGAGCCTACAAACTAAAACAACGTTTAATTTACATCCTTGTTCTGATCGTAGTTTGACTTCTTGTAAAAGGTACATTTAAGCTGACAGCAGTGCGCTGTGTGCATGAATTAAGGTCTGGGCTCCAGGCTGTGCCAATGTCGGCTCCGGTACACAGGGGACGGATCTGTCAGTGCCAGCTATGATACATCACTCGCTGGCACGTCCTCACTGAAGAGCGATGCCAAGGTAGCCTCCAGCTGAGCAATCTGACATTGGCAAGTGGCCAATGTAAATGCAGAATAGGAATAAAATGAACAACAGCCAGAGGTTGGATGAGCTGCCTCAGTGATGCTGCGATGATGTGTTGATGAAATGCACTTCCGGGGCTGTTGTGGAGAGGTGTGGCGCAGCGGGAAGAGCGGCTGACTCCGAGCGGTTCGATCAGGCACCGGGGGCAGTTCAGCTCAGTATCATGTGACTCTGGGCAATAGCTCACTTAATCTCCCAGATGGCCCCCAGCGCCTTGAGACCAGCCGCAGCCCCTACAGGTAAGAGTGGTGGGGCCGAATGCGGGGGGATTTCGACGGACGAGGACGAGGAAAAAATAAATAAATAATGTTTTGCCCCTCGTTGGGGGGCGCTAGAGGGCGCCAAGCAAGATGGCCGCACCTATGTAAGGCTCTTGCAGCTCGGGCCGAGATCCGAAATAAATCCTGTTTATCTTCGGAAGAATCCGCAAACCACTGGCGAAATCAGAGAGGCGACATATCAGAGGACCCGCCGCACTGCCCGAAAACACTGCTGCAGCCCCAGAAGTGGGTAAAACTGAAACTGACATCCTATCTGGCAGGGAAGACAAAATGGCGGTCTGACCCACTCGGAGACCGGACGGGAGCTGCTGGAGCCCCGCTGCCGGACGACGCGGCCCGTTGGCTCCCCGGTGACTGCCGACCGTCGACGCTGCCCCTACTGTCCCTGAACCCCACCTCCGGCGGCGGAGATTGTGGCCGTCGCGGGGGTATACCAGGCCTGGGGCCTCCGGGACGGAGTGGCGACCGGCCGGACCGGACTGAGGTGGTGGAGGACATGGAGCCGGCGGGTGACGGCTGTGCTGGCTGGCCGCTGAGGGAGAGCTGCGGGACAACTGCCGCTCCCGGGCGGCTGCTGCGGAGCCAACAGAGGCTCTGTGCGAACACCCACCGGAGGATCGCTCCGGTCCCGGAGGGGGTGAAGGGTCGCTGCCACTGCCGGGGCCGCCATCTGAGGTCCGGAAACACTGCAGGAGGACCCGTAAACAGCGCTGCGGAGAAGGTAGGAGGTGGCTGCGCCCAATCCTTGCTTGCCCCCGCTGGTGCTGAGGGACGGAGGACCCCTGAAGCCTCCCCTTGCTGGCTGTCAATTGTAGAGGGACCACGCTGGTGGGGCCGGGGGAGAGCGCCACGCTGGGGCTTCCCTGGTCGTCAGCCCTTACAATGCGCTCGGAGGGACCCCGCATCGACGCCTGACCAACCTAGCCTGGAACCTGAGGGCGTTACAATACATGCTCTGAAGGCCGCGGTCCGCTTGGGCTGCCGCACTCGCCATACCGTCCCCCGCCGGCGAGAGGCCACACGAGCTGGCACCTAGTTCCTGGGGCGCTAAACGACCCGCAGGTGCTGGGACTTACCTGCATGCGGCCGTAACAGAACACTGCTGCTGGTGCTTGGGGCGGTGCGGGGGAGGTGGCCGCGACTGCCCTGTCTATGCGGATGCGGCCCCTTGCTGCTGTCGCACAGCGGAGGAGACAACAAGTAGGGCGTGACACCATCCGTGAAGGGACACCGGTCCGGAACACCAGCCACTGAACCCCTGGACACAGCATATGACCGCAAAAAGCTTCAATATCCAACGCCGCCGACCTCTCAGTTGACACCGGATCCTTGGGAGTCTGGACGGCAGACTACATTGCGGACCACGGGCGGGACCCCAGGGGCGCGAACCAGTTCCCACCCTCTGGATTGCGACTATTCCTGGCCACATCCTCTGAGACCATGGGGAAGCCAGACGGGCGGCAGCCCAAACTAAACTTCGATACCCGCAAATCGTCTCGATCCCAATCGGCGCCCGACGAAGACCAACAGGAGGCGGCGACCCCTTCCACCGCGGATCTCAAGGAGCTGCTGCTGATGATGCAGTCGAGCTTAACCTCCATTGAATCCAAAATGGACTCCATGAATACCAGATTGGATGGCCTCACGAACAAAGTGGAGAAGCATGATGACCGCATGGTGGAGGCAGAAAGGCGGATTTCGGATCTAGAAGACACGACCACCACTACCACGAGCCGCACTCTGGAGATGGATCGACTCCTGAAAGTAATAGCAGCCAAAAATGAGGACTTAGAGAGCCGCTCGAGGAGAAACAACCTCAGAATTCTTGGAATTTCGGAATCAACACCCACCGGAAGGATGGAAGAATATGTTGAGACACTTCTCATCGCACTATTTGGCAGGGAGCCATTTTCACAGGTCCTGATCGTCGAACGAGCGCATCGCTCATTGGCGAATCGGCCAGCCCCTGGCGCTCCTCCCCGGCCCATCATCGCCAAAATACTTAATTACCGCGACAGGGACACCGCCCTTTGCCTTTCCAGGGAACAAGGACAACTAACATATGAAGGGATGGCGATATCGATCTACCCTGATTTCACTATGGCCGTCCAAGACCAACGCCGTAAATTCCTGCAGGTGAAGAAAAAACTCCAACTACATAATCTGCCATATGCCATGTTATTCCCAGCTCGCCTCAAAGTAACACACCAGGGAAAACAGCATTTCTTCACAAACCCACAGCACGCCCAGGATTTCCTCAAAACCTTGCCCAAGATACCTGCGGATCAGCGGTCCCCAACACATCACCCCGCCGGAAGGCGGGAACACATCGGACGTCGAGTAAGAAACCTGTAAAATAATCCTCCCATTCTTCTGTAACCTGTGTGGGACCTGCGTGCGGACGCTCTCCCCCCTTCCCCCCCCCCCGGCTATGAGATGTCCGCTGATTTGGCCCGCTACACTCCGGTCATGTCCTGCGGAACGACAGACAAGCTGATGTCGATGCCTCCCCCCTACGGAGAGACCAGGGGAAACACCACCGACCACGAGCATTGAGGACAGATCGGCGAGACTTGGCCGCTGCTGCTGAAGCTGATGTCTACTGGACACTTTCAGTGTCATCCGGGTGGGCTGACCGGGTGGAGGGGGCTGGAGCCTAGCTCGTGGGGTCCTCTTCCGCAGGTGTGTCCTGATGCTAGACTCTGAGAAGGATGAGCCGCATTGGGAACACAGAGCCCTGTGGACTATATCCATGTAACCATAGGAATACCTTTCAACTAACGCCGAGATGAAACTATACAAAACTGCCCGAGCACCCTCGTTCTGGCGAGGAGAACTTGTCCGCCCTCTAGAATCCACCCATCAGGTGAACCCTAAGTACTTCGTATCATAAATGGGTAATTTGTTGAGCCCTCTGGCCCCTGTTGGGGAAAAGGCTACGAATTGTTGTTGGGAGGGGGGAGGGATAGGCCACGGCGAGATTGGGTCGCTGTTGTGGGAGGGGGGAGGTAATGGGGACCGGTTTTATATAGAGTGTTATTGTTCCACCTCAATAGACTCTGCTCATGCAGAAAATTTAGAATATAACCTTAACATACTTCATGCACCAGAATTAGAAGACACAAATGGAGACACGTCCTAAACCCACCCAATACAACTTTTAACCTGGAATATCAGAGGGCTGGGGGATCCTCGCAAACGCCGCCACATCCTCTCGTATCTAGAACGACACAATATCCACTGTGCCATGATTCAAGAAACACACCTCGCCCCCAACCCACCCCCACCTTTTCAGCTCGTTGGGCCACCACCAAATGCTTCTCGTCCTATTCGTCTTATGCCCGGGGTACCCTCATCCTGGTGAAATGCTCGATCCCATACACCCCCATCGGCTCATATGGGGACCCACAGGGCCGCTATAGTATTCTCTGGGGCAGACTTGCCGCGCAATCTGTCACACTAGTCTCCTGCTATGGGCCCAATACGGACGACCCGGAATTCTTCCGCATACTCTGGGGCAAAATAATGGACATAGGCTCCACACACCTTATATGGGGAGGGGACTTCAATGTGACCATCAACCCGGTCTTGGACAGATCACAGCCACAACCTCGCCACTACTCCAAAGCGCAGGAGACCCTCCAAGGTATTATAGAGGAACATAGTCTCACGGATGCCTGGAGGACCCTACATCCACAAGCCCGAGAGGGGACCTGTTATTCCACTGCTCATTCCTCCTGGTCCCGCATCGATGGCTGGCTTATAGACAAAGGGTTGACACCCTGGTTGGCGCATGCATCTCATCTCGCACGCACATACTCGGATCACTCGGATCACAGTGGAGCTGGCCTGCCACAATGTACTCCTCCCATGGACTGGGGCGTAGCTTCAGGAGAGGTACTTGGGGTGTTACACCCCCCTAATAAAAGGATTCTCTAGTAAATAGCTGGATACAGGTACTATCAGTCGTTGTGGTGAAGGGGTTGTTGGATTTCAGCTAGGATTTTATATGCACACTCAGACAAAAATATGCATACACACACACTTCTCTGTTTTGAAGTTCTTAAAACTGTTGGTTATTTTACAACATATTGGGACAGATTTACCAACATTTTGCGCTGTGCTTCTATCACAAAAGTGATGCAAAGCAGCACAATTTTTTTTATTATTTACTTTCCAGCGCAAAACTTGTTTTGCACTGGAAATTGTCTAAAAGTAACGCAAAGTAGAGCAAAGCGCTGCTTTGTGTTACTTAGTATCAAGGAGGTGTTGCATGGGTGTTCCCATGTAACCACCCATGCTTTTTGACATAAAACCCAATCTACCCAAAAACGTAAGGGCAGATTTACAAGGAAAGTGACAGTGCGTGCCGCAAGCCATTTGGCTGCGACGCACTGAGTCACTTTCAAAGCACAGGGATGCGACATATTTACAACAATATGTCGCATCTCTGTGCTTCCCCCTGCGCTGGCGCACAAACTGCTGCCATGCGCCGTTACAGGCACCCTTGCACCATGGTGCAAGGATGCCTGCGTCGTGAGGAGATTGTTTATGTGCAGGAAGCGTTCCCTTCCTGCACATAAACTATCAGAAATGGCATTTTTCAACTTCTATGTGTGCTGCATTAGCACACATAGAACTTGCAAAACGTCATTGTTTTCCTGATTGTTTACGTGCAGGAAGGGACACCTTCCTATACATAAACAATCATCAGAGGTGATTTCCTCTTTCTATGTGTGCTGCAGAATTCAGCACTCATAGAAAGAGGAAAAAACAAGGAGAAATGAATACATTTTTCCTCTTTGTGCCTCATTGTGCCTCATTCAGACGCATTTCCAGATTTATGATTTCTCGTAAATCTGGAAATGTGTCTGGTTCCATGGGTGTTGCGTG
Organism: Calotriton arnoldi; assembly: GCA_963921515.1. Classification (NCBI taxonomy): domain Eukaryota; kingdom Metazoa; phylum Chordata; class Amphibia; order Caudata; family Salamandridae; genus Calotriton; species Calotriton arnoldi. The sequence goes on from CAWUFW010018061.1 coordinate 17,337, forward strand.
GGAACACCCACAGCAACACCCATGGAACGCCCCTTTCACGCAAAGTGCTGCGTGCAAAGGAGCCATATTTACAAGAACAGGAAAAGTCATTCAGGGTGGCTTTTCCTGTCCTTGTAAATATGGGGCACTAAAATGCGCCACCGGTGCATCAGAAAAAGTGCTGCACCGGTGGTGCAAGGGGCTTGTAAATCTGCCCGAGACAGGGTTTTGCATCAAAAATTAACGCTTTTTGAAAGCAGGTGTTAAATGTTTTCATTTCTCCTTTCTTTTCCCACTTTGCATGTGTCCTGCACTGTACAGCACACATATAAAGTAGGAAAAGTTTTAAAACTTGTCTAGGCATAGTATTTTGTAGTGGAAAGGAACCCTTCCAGTACAAAACCTATGCTAGACTCACGCACACACCCTGGCACTATGGAGCAAAGATGTATGCATGGCGCTCAGCAGCCAAATTCTGCACCGGCGCTAGGGAGAGGGGAAGAGAGTGCCATATATCTGTAGATATGACGCTCTCCTGGTCCCTTCCAGTCATGCAATGCAGCGCAGCATTTTTGGCTGCTGTGCTGCATTCTGTGATATGTTAGAATGTCTTTTAAGTAACCCTAACAATCTGCACTGCCCTTCTTTCATATATTTTAGCAAGAAATGCCAGCCTGATTGTTGGGAAATTTGAAGCTCACCCCCCCCCAATTTAAATGACTAAGCTACGCCTCTGCCCATTGAGTCCACACTTCAACCACACCCTTTGGACCATTCATGCATGCTCTTGTTTAAATTAATTGGACAAGGCATGCAGGCTCCAGAACGCAGTCAACCAACCAGATAAGACAGGCGCGATTCAGCACTCTGCCAACCGTACAATGAAAGAGTGCTGTTCAACTGCACTTGTGGCAGAGGTATACCCCAACTATATCACATGCACTATATTACAAGACAATTAGAGCGCACCCACTACATCAACCTACCAACTGCACCACAAGGTAAAAATACTAAGAACTTTCTTACCTGGATGCTATGACAGTAGGCGCTGCAATGGATGCAGTATTACTGGAGGTTTCTTTTTTAGACCTCAGTATAGCAGGAAACATAACTAAGGTAGACGTGTGGTATATAAGTGACAGGGATCGCAATGTAGCATATCATAACATAGCATGATATAACATAATCTAAAATAATAAACCTTAAAATTACATAACTGACCTGCAAACCTCCCACATCCTTTATTGTTCAGATCTGAATTTTTTTTGCAAACTTTGAGGATCTACATAATCAAGCACATACATATAAAAATGCATTACCACCCTGTTCCCGAACATCCGACAGCCAAAAGCCCATGCTCAGCACATGGAACAAGGAAGCACGTAGTCAACCCATTCCAATATGGCACATCAACAGACAGGGCCGGACTGGGAACCCACAGCAGTCCTGGCAAGTTTGTCGGACTAGTCCACATGGGGGAGGAGGATTGCAAGTGTGAACCACTGCTGCTTTTGTAACTGGGGGCCAATATTGCAGCACCACAGCATAACCGGCGCCCAGTAACAAAACTGGCCCCTGCTACTGCAAAACGGGCCTCCAGGGGAAATGCCCGATGCCCGCTACGGCCAGTCTGGCCCTGTCAACAGATTATACAAACCCTCTGTCACTCACTCTGCCAGAAGGTCTGAAGGTTGTCAAGAGGAAGATGGGTGACAGTTGCCACAAACTCGGTGGTTACAAGAGTGCGATGTAGGTCTGTTCCTCCTCCTCAATTCAGTGATCTAGTGTCCTCTCACCCTGTCTCTAGTCCTACTTGATTTGCTTTAAAAAGAGCTTCACCAACAGTACACTAAAGCAAGGGGTTACTCATGATGGTGAAATAGGGATGTACTTTACTGGGCAACTAATGAAGTGAACATATATTAAATAAATATGCTTAATACCCGTTTTTCAACATACCGGCTTCATTGAATCCTGTTTGTGTAGAATACTGTAGGCCAGCGTGTGCTAAGACTGAAGAGACCTTGGTTATTTGTTCCTCTTCACTAATTCCTGCACTGACCTTCAGTCCAAGCTTGCTTTATTTATAAGGCATTATGCCTTCTTAGGAATGCCTGATGGGAGCTTTGTACTGGTACCTTCAAGACAGAGTGCACTACATATTTATAGTGTAGATGTGTAAATTTCTTCATGTTCAGATCGACACCTACTTTGGGTGCGAATCTCCTCATAGATGAAATTCACCAGTTCCATGTGTAACTTTACACCTCGATGTGATGTATGACTGCCACCACCTCAAAAGATGGTGTGGAAACTCCTGCTACTGAATTTACGAGTGTACATTTTCTATTAGTAACTTTGCGCCTGTTTGTGGAGATTTTACGCCACCAGAGCGGAGATCTTGGTTCAGAAAAGATAGGAGAGCTGGAGGCAGAGATTTCTGGCCGGAGGTTTGTGATTTGCATTTTGGAGACTGTAAATTAGCACTACTTTACGAACTCCAAAGTAACGTTTGTGAATTGACCTCACAGGATGTGCATCCTTTGTAGGTGTCACCTTAAGGAACATTGGCAGAGAAAATACACATTTCTTGGTATATGCACCCAAGTTTTGGAACTACCCTTACAAATTTACATTTCTGATAGGGCTATTATGTGAATTTTAGCCATGCCAAACATTCTTGATTTATTTAGGTAAACTAAGCGAACAGGCGTTCGTGAGAAATCACGCATAAAGGCGATGTCAACTGGTAATTTGCTGTAGTGAAACAAATTCGTCCTACAGTCTTTTAGCGCCGCCTCTCCTGTAATTGGACAGATACATTGGCAGCGAACCATTCCCTGGATTTGTTACAGGTAGCAATCATGTGCATTGTGCTTGCTTTGTCCTGATGATGACCTGTTAAACTGTGGAAGGCCGAAACGCCATCGACATTCACTGGCAGAAAAAGGATACTTATTGTGCAATGATATTATATTGAAATATTGGACTTATCATATTCATGCACAATATTTATTGATGTGGTTTTTCTTGCTGTTCTTGTGTTTCACTTTGCGCTGTTCACCAGATTTTCACGAGCACTACGTGTTTACCTTGCACCTTGAGCACCTCTATAATCCATATTTAAAGTTGCTTTTAGTTGAAAATATATGAACTGATTGAATATATTTGACTTTGTTTGCCTGAACATATCTGTATCCATTCTTAATTTGTGTCACAATTTAGTTGGTTATACAATACATGGTTTCTCAGTATTGGAAGGACTTATATATTGGGTTTTTTCCAATTGATGTCCTCTAGGGCATCGTTGTCTTATACAATGATACCCAGGTCTCTGTTCGGTGTATGGATTACTCCTGTGGTATTTACTATCTATTATGAATCAGACAGTGTAGATTTCCCTCCTGTCCTCAGGAGGCATATCATGATGGGGTTTGCCTGCACAGCGCACACCCGAGCGCCTGTTTTAGGCACCTGCACTGTGTAAAGTATGTTTATTTAACCTGATTATTCTTGAGTTGCAGCATCATTTTTATACCTTACAGTTCTGAAACAGCGAGCAACATTTGCCTGAGCTATACTCTCTGAAAATAATACACTCACTCTGAAAAATATGCTAAATGAACTGACTTTACGCACTGCAGGCAATTAAAACAGGCACTGGGCCACAAAAGCCCATCATTATACGGCCCCAGGCCCTTGAAGTATATCTATATTTTGGGGAAAGCAAAGTTACCTGCCTTTGCTCTGGTCTGCTTGCCCTGGGCAGGTTGTAGAAACGGAGTACCATTTTGAGAAATGATAAAGAGCATCAAAAAACACCATAGGCCAGGTGCTCTCCCGCTACACCTGCAGGTAACCTTCTGAGATTGTTGGTGTATTCTATAGGAAAGTTCATAGTTGTTGATGCCCCCAAAGTACAGAGTTTCTGCCACCCTTGAACAGTAGGGGAATGTGAAAAACAGGTGCTAATTTCAGTGGCATGACGCAACTTTATCCCCCCCCCCGCTGAGCGTGATGAGGAGCTTCCGCGTCTCCCATGTCTCACAGATATTCATTGGCTTTGCTCCACCCCTTGAAGGATTGGGGGCCCCATGGAGGGTTGGGGGCCTGCCTGTGCCACAGGGGTTGCAGAAGTCGGTGTTACACCCTTGGATGCTTTGTATCTAGTAATAGATAATCAAAGATCTGGTCAAAGGCAGTGCTTAATTTGAGCTGGTGGTTTCTGGTGCTTGGCACCAGCACCTAAATTGTCAACACCGGGGCTTGTAACAGTCTGCCACATCCTGGCGCTGTCTATCTAATTTAAAAATGAACACCACAGTTGTTTATTAATTCAATATACATCACAAATGACTATTAACTACATCCCAAGCCATTCTTATAGCTTTGGGGGCCTGGAATACACTGAATTGTCAAACTTGTAGGAGTGTGATGATTAGTATTTGTTGGTACTGCCATTGGCACCGCTGGGAGGGGCAATGTATGGTGCAAGATGCGGTTGGCTCCTGGCACTTATGTTTTTACAAATGAAGCACTGGTCAAAGGTCTTTGGAGGTTGCTATCATGCAGTGCTTAATTTGACACTGTGATTGCAGAAGGGACTCACAGTCACTCTTCTTTGGGGGCTGCAACTTATGTTTCCATCATTAGACTTTGAGCCAGAACAAGAGAGAGAGGCAGAAATGTAGAAAAGAAAGAGGAAGCGAATAGCAGAAAAACAGTGACTAAGCGAGATGGCAGCGATGCAAAGGAACCTGCAAGAATAAGATAGAGGGGCAGGGCATGTATGGTGGTGGATGAACAGAGGCATGAAGCCGAACAGTGGCGGCTGGAGACATTTCAAAGTAGTGTGGCGTAAAAGGTAGCGCTGAGTTTTACATAGAGAGCGAACGAAGCGAGCAAGCCTGCCATAAGGAGGGCTGGAGGTGGGGCGGCTGTTTAACCTTTTGAGCTAGTATACACTTTTCCTATTGTCATTAACAGAAATAACTAATGTGCTGCAACTTTTAGCATTTTAGATAGCCGTATGGCCCAACTTCACAGCTTTGATGGCACACTGCGGGCCCCAAATCTGGATATCTGCGGGGATGATTTTGCCTTCCATCATTCAGAAGTCGATAAAAAATCGTATAGACGTCCGTATTAAGTAGTATTCACTGAAGCTCTGAGACATTTTTTAGATTGTGAGTTATGCAAACGGTTGCATGCATCAAATTATTCAGTGTGTTTTTCCTAATAATAACTGAGCAGTTATTTATTTCCTCCTGGCATGTTGTCAAGTTTACTATGGACACAACACTGTACCAATAGAAACCTCTCAGACTTGAGAAGTACTTTGAAATACAAAATAAATATTGTCCCTCATCAAAGAAAAGCCATTTCATCTTCCTCTCTGGTGCAATGCGACCTGCCTTTTCCTCTTGGGACCAGTCTCATCTTTCTGACAACTTTAAGCCTTTCGTCTGCATTAGTCATGCACTGTGTTCCTCTCACCACCACACAATTCCAAGTCATTTGATAATATTATGACACAGGTGACAGTCAAGGTACTGTGCTGCACTCAGTCTGGAACACTGCAGAGTCAGAATAACAAATTAAAATTACCTGGTGAGCATTCTGAAATAATTATCAGGGCGCCACCTCTTTGGATGGATGCCGCACGGCGTCACGGTCGAGTCCTAAATGTAAACAAATAAAAACACGCATCTCCTCACTGGAAGCCAGGATATTGTTCCTGCATCCTGGACTAAACTTCTTCAGAAATGAGTGCGCGCCCACACTTACAGGTGATGGAGCAGGGTTTGGCAAAAATGAAACCTGCTCGGACCAAGCCCCCCCATAATACATACTAACAGTAAGTAGATGTGATTAAAAATATAATATGCACCCACATAAACATATGGGAATTGCTTTGCGCATGCCTGAATTAATACGTAAATAAATAATTGGTATTAATCTTGTTTTGTTGTGAAAAATAAACAAAGAAGTTGCACGAGTAGGCCGCATGTACATCAGTGTTTGCACGTTGCATATTGCTTCAAAGGGTTAATTACTAATGCCGCTTTTGCATTAGCCTTATGCTAGGTAATCATAATGGGGAAATAGTGCAAGATGGGTGGGGAACAGTGAAGGTTTCATTATCATACAATTAATATTTGTTCGTTTTCATTTACTTCCGCCAGCTAAATGAAGCTTCCATCTTGGAATAAATGACGTGACAGGGAGGGGGAAGTTCCTCGGAGCGAGTCTACTCTGACATGAGGCACGCAAGTTGTGCTGAGCATTACAAAATGAAATGAAGGAGTGAAGGCCAGAGCATCAGTTGACTGCCAAAACCCCGTTCCCAAGCGTGTGACCGGGGACGTGCTCTGCGGAAATATGAACTATAAGTTGTTGAATAAAGTGCGAAGTCACAGTGGCATGATCATGACACCACCCAAAACCCACCAATCCCTGTTCGAATTGAATATGAAATGCAACATTAAGTGGGATGGTCCAGTCACTCTTAGGGTATAACTGGGGTACCTTTAGGGGTGTGTTTAGAGAGGAGTCTTGGGCAGGCAGGAGAGAGAGGGAAGATGCGTCGCTGATCGTCGGTTTTGCGAAGAGGCCTAGCTGTATTCTATCCTGTCCCGTTACCTGACTGAAATCTCTGGTATTTTCCTGAATTCCCTTTAGGGAGCCTCCATCATCTCCTGGGCTCAGGGGGTGGTATTCCCTACAGATCAATAGGTTGGTATCTAGTCTATGTTGTTCCCAGCATTAATGTATTTGTCTCTGAATCTTTTGTCTCTCCACCTATCCACTCCATCAACAAAAGATTGATGTGCATTATTTTTAGATGAACCTGTTGTCTCTTCATCTATCTTTCCGTTAGGCATTATATTGTTTGGCATAATCATTCTGTGGAACTCTTTTGTCTCTTACTCTATCCACTCCTTCATTGCAAGATGTCATTATAGAATGAGTCTATGTAAATTGCATCATTTCTCTGACCATGTGGTTCGGTGTTTGTTATTGTAACCTGATGCAGTTGAGCATTTATTTTGAAATTTGAGATAAAACTCACTTATTAATCTTAGCGAGAGTCTGTCATTAATCGATAATGCTGAATGAGTTAGTGTCCTATCATTACCATCAACTACTCAACTAATTGGTCCATCGACCAAGTAGAGGAAGAGTTGATATGTATAGATGTTACTTTAAACAGATGAATGGGAGTTTTAAGAAATAAGAGATGAACAGAAAATAATTGACCCCAGCGCATCAGGGATACTGGGTGAATGTGTATGGGCCACTGAAGGGAATTTGTGAAGTATCAATCCCTGATCAATTATTGGTATTGGCGCTGGATCACAGGCATGCATGACTATGGTACAACGTTTTCAAAACGCCAAACACTTTAATTGTTGCGTTTGTTGGATCGCCCATTCTCTCGCTGGCTGTGTCATAATTTAATTATACTGTAAATATTAGTTGTTAATATCACTCAACGTATTGGCACTTAAATATTCATTTGTTTGGTGTCACTCATACCATAGTATTGACTGCGTGTTTCTCGGCCACAATTAAATCAATAGATTTGACAATGGTTATAAAAAATAAACAAACAGGCAAGTTAAATAAAGTTACTGCGTTACTCAAATGGCTCAGCATTACCAGAAACCTCTGTTGTAACTCTTTGGTAGCTCTAGGTCTGTAAGAGCATTTTGTTATATTCAGCTCAGTGTATAACCACGCTGTTATAATAAATGAAATCCATATTAATTTATCATCCGGCCACAGTTTTGCCAGTGAAGTAGACAAGACCTAGGCGTGAAGCATACATTTAATAACTACTGCTTTTCTGTCGTCGTTATTGCTTTCCTAGTGGGAGAAAGTGTGTAGCGCCAAGCATGCCTGACAATTGCAGCTTCTGCGCACTATGCACCCCGACAGTGGATGTCTTTTACTACTCCCCTCCCACTCCCTCCCTGGAGGCAGCGAGGCCCGCTTTCTCGCTTGTTCTAGGGAGTGTGGCTTCCTTTACGATAGAAATGGGACGGGTGCTGTTCCTCTGCAGAATAAGTGCCTCTGATTGAAGGTTTAACTATGCAAACAGCTTCTGGAAAGTCCTAAATTCATCCAGCTGTCACGCCCTGTGTGGGTTTTATTTGTCACAGCAGACAGGGAGGAGTTGACGCGGATCCTCAGGTCGAAGTCCAGCAGTAAAAGGAACAGCTTTGCACTTGTATTGAACAGTGATGCAGCTGCTACAAATGTTTATGAATGCAAAAAAGAACAATTGATGGACAGAATGCTGATCAATGTCAAACATTCACCCCAGTACAGAGATCTGGGCCTAAATCCATCCTTTTTTTGTCTCCCCATGCCATTACAGTTTAAACCCAGCCATATGCAAATCAGTCTTGACCCTGTTTCCCATGGAAACAGTCCAGCCCGAACTGCCAGGTCAGGTCCTCCCTGGACCAGAAACAAGCATCCTGGGACCGGATTCTGGGCATCACCTCTCATCAGCCAGGCTAGCTTGACTCCAATGGCATGGAGAGCACGGGACCCACGTCTAGGCATTCTCGTCCCACTCAGGGTGACAAATGCAAAAAGAACAATTGATGAACAGAATGCTGATCAATGTCAAACATTCACCCCTGTACAGAGATCTGGGCCAAATGTTTATAAAGCATGCCTGTAACTGGTTGAAATCCAGATGATGTTGACTTTAGCTTAAATGCCTCTGTGGTCAACCAATAAAGTAATATTTAAAAGAGTGTTATTAACACCTATATATGGCTACGAGAGGGAGTAAAATAAGGATATCTTGTGCACGGTGCTGTACAGTGTGGCAAAGTGCAGCTTACCGTTGTATTTCTGACTGACCTTGGCGAGGAGGGATAAGCAAAGCCTCTCAGTGGCTCTGCTCCTTGGAAAGACGTTGCGCTCGGCAAAGCCATCCTCGACGTCGAGCACCTTGGCCAGTATCCACTGCGGACAAGCAGACATTTGGGGTAAAAGTTTGGCCGCATCAGCCCTCTGATCATTAGTTTTTGCTTACGGGCCGAGACTTAAAAATGTTTTGTCCGCAACCTGTTTCAGTTACTGGGGTGGCTAGAGAGTTGTGTTCGTATTCTTAAAATAAAAAAGCCTCCCTCCGTGAAATGTTAAGTGTCCCATTTGAGAAAGCTGTTTAAGGCGGTCGTATCACTCAAAATGTGGACATACGGTCCAAAAGGAGGCTACCATTACTTGGAAAGTACAAAAATAAGCATGCAGTACCTGCCTGAGTCCTGGCCGACTCAGACTTACTCAACCAAGCAGTAGCGGTCGGTGGTGGGAGTGCCACCGGGCGCTGACGTGGGGCGGGGGAATTTCGTTTCTCACGCTGCATCACATTTGGCGATGCAGCGCGAGAAACGAAATTCGTTTTATTAATTTATATGTGTACTTACCTGTAATCGCCCGTAATCCGTAGTTTACTACCCCCCACCCTGCCCCTCCCCCGCCCCACGTCAGCGCCCGGCGGCACTCCCACCACCGACCGCTACTGCAACCAAGTGCTCTTTTCGGACTGATGGCCTAGACATGTAACTCTAGAATGCGACTGCTTTCTCCACTCTCCACGTGCACAATGCCATCATAGGCACTGTGCATGAGGGGAAAAGCGTGCTCATCATGTCACACGGCCAATCACTGTGTGGCTTCAAAACAAAGCCACACAGTGATTGGTCATGTGTGTCCTTTCATCCCGCCTCTCGCTCTGCCTTGAAAGCATGGCCCGGCGCAAGGACAGGCTACCCTGCCCAGAAGCAATCCAAGCATTGCTCTCATGTTTTTATAATCAAAGCGGCATGACAGCAAAGCAAGGATTGGTGTGGACAGGTGAAGCCAGTGCTCCAAAAGAAACCAGGGGGACAGTGTTGTGTTCCCCCTGGCTCCCTAACAGAGCGCTGGGCCAAAGCCTGAAGTGCGCATGTCGGGTTGGCCTCAGTCAGAGACGTGTTCAACCTGACATGCGTACTACACTTCAGCTGATGCTGCCTGTCAGCATCACCAGTCACTTGGATTGGCCATCCCACTGCACCAGTAAATAAGGATCAAAAAGCCAGGGGGCGGAGCATGTAGAGTTTGCGGTCTGGCCTAGAAATAATCCCGCCAACTCATGAGTGTGGTCAACTGAAATAACTAGTGACTAACTGCGTCACTGCCCCGCCTTTATTTTTATACCCCCATGTTACGTCACTTTGGGGCAAACCACAAACCGTGGTAGGCGGGTGTGTACTCTCGCACACCCCTACTTCCACCTCAACAGTGGAACACTACAGGGCACAGTCCTTGAACAGGATAGGAGGCATACTTAATTTTTACATTATTCTCTGGCACAGCCTCTCACACTGGGAGCTGGGCTACACCCCAACGCTCTAGAGAAGGAACCGCCCCTAAATGTCATTGGTCGAAAACAGACTAGACAGCCTTGGTATTCAGCAGCTTCAATATTCGGCAGCATCGGCCCCAGTCTTCTGAGTAAAGGTTTGGCAACTGGTACTTATTATTCACAAATTAGGCACTGACGTCATGCTAACATGGCCTAGACGTTCTACAATGGAAAATCTAGTAATGTCTTTATTTATTCATTTTGCACTTACATTTGGTCCATTCCTAACCTCGAGATGTATGGATCAGAGCCCCATCCCACAGAAGTGCGGTAAAGCAACTCATGTGGCATAAAGAGTTTAAAATATTTTGCAAACGTGAAAACCTGAAGCATATTTTAACAAGATAAAAATGCATTAATAAAAGAGATCCCGACAGGCCATGAATAGTTTCAGAAATCATCCACTACCATATCTGTAACCCATGTTTTCAACTTTTCTTAAAGCGCAACCATGTGGGTGAAAACTGTAGCTCTGTGGGAAGAGCATTTAATTTCTTGATTTAAAATGGATGTCTCATAAAGTCATTTAGTCTCCAAAGGGATATCTTTGCTTCATGTCCTCCTTCGACCTTGATCTTTTCTGCAAGATACCCAAGAGAGCAGTTAAGTGACGCTCGAGAAGCATAGTTTTAAAGGGGAGTCACTCAGCAGGAACTCTTCCAAACTTTATGTTCGCCCTCTGGCCCCGCCTCATATGGTCTGAATTTTATGAGTTATGCAGGCAACAAGCAGGTTTTGGTCTCTTTGGATGAGTCTTTACCCTACGCTGTTAATGGCTGTATGCTGGCGGGAGTGCATTGGATATGTAGGGGGAGAGGATGTGGCCTAACTGGCTAGGGTGGTCGATCTCAAATCTGGGGAACCGCCTTCGAGTCTCGGCAATGACGCTCAACATCCTGTGAATCTGAGCAAATCACTTAATCTCCCCGTGCCTATAAAAAAGAAATGTATGTGTCCTTGTGTAAGGTAACTGGTGCTCATGTAAAGAGCTCTGATACCGTCGGGGAAAGTTTGTGCTATATAAAACTCCTAAGGGAAAAAAAATGAATACCAGCAAGTCCTAGAGATTGATTTCGAGTTTGGTGGAAAAGTACTTTGTCACAAACATGAAGGATATCCAAGCTACTGGAAATATAGGATTCTGTGGCTGTGTCGTATTCCGCATAGTTATGGATTTGCTGCATTTGCCTCATAATCCATCATCTGCTGCATAATTTATACATTTTTAACAAAAAATGGCTTCTAGTTCCAATGGATCAAAAGTTACTGAAACTTTTGTGATATGTCTGGCAGTTCAGAGTAAGGTCTTTCGCTAAGGGGTGACTTGACATTTCTATTTTGGTGTTAAAGTGGTACTAATAAGTGCATCTGTAGCCCAGACACTGCTAGCATGTGACAAAATGATAAAGTAATGAATTAACACTTTCACAAAATGTGCCGCATTGTGGTGCATGATTTGCCTTTTCTTGCCAAATAATTTGTTCTTCCCCTGCCGCATAATTTGGTCTTCCCCCGCTGCATATTTCGAGTGGTCCTGCGGATATCCCATCTGCCTTATTACAAGTGAATTATCTCCTAATGCACTTGTAATACGACGGACGGGTTATCCCTCACGTTTATGAAGGAGTACCCGTCCGCCAGACTCTAAATCAGGTCCTTAGTCATTCCTATACAAAGCTCGGCTTCTTTTCTACCTAGGGCATTCTGGCTGTTCAAGCTTGGTCGGCCACTCTTTCAATGCCATCTGTCTGGAAATTTGGCTTCCAGTTTGATCATGATCAGCCAACAAAGCTAGCTTCCACCAGGTTTCTTTTGATGAAGTTACCTTGTAAGATCTTACCTTGTATACCGGCGCACACCGGAACTTAAGTGGTTCAAGCCAACATTCTAGGTTTGGGGTCATCGATTTTCTACAGAAAATTAATTTCTTTTTTGGCATGTACAAAAAATGATTCCAAATGTCAATTATATCGTGGCTGCTTTTGAATAACCTTTTTTTAAGGCCTAACAGTGACCAAATATGCCATTTTTATAGACTTTTCCTCCTACTCATAAACTTGTGTTTTGCCCGATTTCGAGCATGAAAATGACTCTATATTTCTATCTTCAGTCATCTTCAGCATATTCAAAACCAGCAACTCACATTGTCTTGGAGCTTTCAAGCTGTTCCTCTGCAGTGTCATACCTACGGGCATTACACTGACAACCGGGTTGTAAAGAGGACTCTTGTAAAAAGCCTTGTGTGTTGTTTTTAGAACTTTCCATTGCTATGGTTCCTTCTGCCTGCTGAATTTTTTCTTATAATTTTCTCCCTGCCAGGAATCTTATATCATCTGTTGACTGCCTTGTGGCTGTTTCTAGGATTTGATTTGTTCATTTTGGTGGCAGAGCTTTTACAGTCATGGTGGCCAGGACTTGGAACTCACTGCCACTTTATCTTCGTCTTACCAAGTATTTGCTGCCTTTTTGTAAAGAACTAAAAAAACATGCTTTTTCCTCCAACTTCATGTACTTACCAATTAGAGCTGGGTGCCATTTCTTGTTAACCGGGCGTTCTACAAGTCTTTTTTTTTTTACATTATATTGCATTACTGTAAGAGACTGGATTATTATTTGGGGTGGGTGATTACCCACCTCAAGGAACAATCACAGCCCTTGTCAGGATGAACCCTCAAACTCACTAAATTAACATGATTTCAACCCCGACACCCCCTGTATCCATGCACAGAGCAGACAGGCTTAACTTGGACGATGTGTGAAGTTTTATGCAGTTTAGTGCATACATTACTAGTAAAGTCGAAATGCAAAACAATAAAAATCCCAAACTGAATTATAAAAAATGGTGTAAAATGTAATAAACAGTCACAAAAATTACAAAAATCCAATAAGTTTAACAGGAGATCTGAATTAAAAAAATGTAAGTAGGAATAATGCCAAGAAACACAAATTGCTAATGATAGTCAATGTGTGTGGTATACTGGAACCTAGGCACACTATGAGGCTGGCCACAATAGATCATGGGTCAAATACACCAAATAAGTTTGTCCTGGTCAAAGATTTTACCTTCTGACTTTAGTCATTTCAGTCCCCATCCACCACAGGAGTACACCTCTAAAGCCTGCAGGACCCAGGGGAGGCAATAAGAGATTTAGAGGGTGTCAGGCGGAGGACAACAGCAGGGTTCAGTCCAGTTTCAGTTGCCACTGGTCAGCTGGGCAGTTGCAGAAAAGATCTCTTGTGGTTGATGTATCCCTATAACTTGAACAGGAGGTCAGACAACTGACCCTTGGAGTCCACTTCTTTGTTCTGGGTAGAAGAGGGAGCAGATCCCATTCTTCAGGGCTCCTCTCAGACCACAGACAGCAGACCCAGTACTCTACTGTTCTTTCTCAGGTCCAACAGTGTTCTGAAGTGGGTGCGGGGGTGCCACATTTATGCCTGGTACCAGCTAGTGGGTGGGAATGATTTCTGGACACGCCCTAACCAATGTGGTAAAAGTTCCCCGGGCCAACCCTATCCACTTTGGACATTTTCAATATGGCGAAAGTCTTTGTCCACACCAAACGTGGGCTCAAAGGGTTAGCGGTGTGTGTTGAGAGTGTACTATGGCATTCCTAGTGTCCTCTTACATCTAACAGTAAAATCTGGTTTGAGGTAGCCAATGTATCCCCAATAAACCCAGAGACAGAGGTCTGGTAGAAAAACAGCAGGATTCATTAGGAACCATACAGTGAATATACAAGAATTGTCTTGGTATACTGTTCACTTTCTTTAAAGTGATCCCCAAGAGTTATATATAAAAACCAGAGACAGAACTCTGGTGTTACAAAAGCAGGGGTTTCCAGAAACCAGACAGTGGATGCACAAGAATTGTCACAAACAGCTGTATGTGTCAAAACCAATGAAATAAGGTATTGTTCCATCCCAGCATTCCGCTGGGAGAATTTAATTTAACTCATGTCTTCACTGGAACTTTGTTTTGTGCCCTTCTCCTTTAAACATGGTAAAATGGCTTACACCAAATTGACATATTTAACTTACTATAAGTCCCTAGTGAAGTTGTACTACATACACCCAGGGCTTGTAAATTAAATGCTGCAAGTGTGCCTGCAGCACTTATTGTGCCACCCACTTAAGTAGTCATTACAGCCTGGGTGTGCAATTTTAAACAGGCATTGGGACCTGGCAAAATAAACCTTTTGCCAGGCCCAAACCTTCCGTTTTAATACATATAAGTCACCCCTAGGGAAAGTTGGACATGTACTTTGCATGCTGTGATATTCTGTGCAAAGTATAATTTTTTAGTTATAGAAGGTTACGGGGTGTTTATGCAAAGAATGTGGTTTAAGTTAAGCGTGAATAGTAAAAAGAAATTAAGAGAAATTAAGCATATTGTACATATACTGATATACAGTGTGGTTCCTTTCAAGGGAGTTGAATTTATAATCTATACATTCTGTTGTTATCTAGATGCTGAATGCAATTAAAGTTTGACATACCAATTTCGGGTGTATTTACAGTGCAAAACCAAACGTTATCCTCACAACAAATATTTTAAATCAAAAAGCACAAACGTCAACTTGTACAGTAGCTTCAAATGCACTTGGCACAGCACTTATAAAAAATATGCTCACGGCACAAAGTATGGAGAATACAACAGCAAAGGTTTAATTCCTTTTGAAAGGTTTAAATTTTAGCTAAATTTGATATTCACTTCATAAATTACCTGACACATCAAGAAAATAAAACCGACAGATTTACAAATGTACACAAGCATACAGGATTAAACATTTTTCCTGGTGTTGTTATCAACAGCTTGCAAGGTTTATTTGTTGCTGCCATGGAAGCTGTTCTGGTTAATTAAAGAACACTAGTCCCACCTGGGGGATTAGGGGAGCATTTTTAGCTGTCTTTACCTCTAAGGGCTGGTCTGTGGCAGCAAACGTATTCCAGATAACTACCTACCGAGTGGAACCTGACAAAATATACTGGCATGCCACATATTGGAACACTTTGGTACTAATTTATAGCACATATTTGAGATCCAATTCTGCAAAAGTGTTTGGTTGCTAAAATGCTGTTTGTTGATTGTAAATGAGAGGTCATCCCTCTCTGGTGTATGATTGGCGCATTGGTCACCGGAAATCTGTCCGTTTCAGGCATAATGCGAAATTGAAGAGTTCTTTCACTTACATAAGTTTCTCTTTATTTTTTCTCATCTGTTTTTGAAACTGTATTTTTCATGACAATAATATGAAAATTTAGCTAAAAAGACGACAACAGACAACAAATCACATGGAGATGAATTTGTCTATTTTGTACCATGCCTGATCTGAAATATTGGCTTTGTCACTCAGAGGCACGATTTGGCTTTACAAAACCGGGTCTAGTCAGGTAGTTGCGTTCTTATATTTTTATATGACAGCAAATACTTGTAAATTTAGCTTCGCATCTTTCCGGCTTTGGATTCCCGAGTTCTCTTGGGCTCCTGTTTTATGTGCATAAATGGTAAATTATAACGAAAGCATAATAATGAAACGTACCTCATTACAGTATGTCATTGATAGTAATAAACTCACAAACATTCTAAGTTCCAAATTATACAGATGCTTTTCAGTATGTCATCTCCTCCACTCTCAATCCAATTCAAACTTAAATTTATCTTACAAATCCACCACTCAAATTACTTTCATATTTCACTATACTAATTCACCACTAATCCTTTTTGGGTTCCGGAGTAGCGAGCTACTTGTCGAAAAAGCACTTCGACGCCTCGTCAAGGGTAGTAAGCGCTATATAAATGCAATTACAATGCAATTACAATACCATAAACACACATAGGAGGATTTTTTGGCTATGTCGATTCTAGCTAGAAAGGCATTTTAGGAAAAGTGAGATGGACCGGTACCGCCCAGACTTTAGGACTGAAAGAGCAAAATGTTTCAGATCCTTTCTGAAAGACACTGTAGAGTGGTAGAGACCATGACTCCAAAGGCCCTAGCACCACCTCTGGCCTTCCTAGCTCGTGGAATCTGAAGATAGCAAGCATTGGCAAAGTCAATATGCATAGCCCGTGAAACCGGGCACAGACCTATCGGCTGTGTCAGTGCTTTTTTTTCATGGTTGCCTTGATTGTGCACGTCCCTCTTGCAACGCTTTTTCTTTCACACGTAGAAGTAGCGTTCCAAGATGGCAGTCGTGCGTATGCATGTATACATGCCTGGTGGACATCTTGGAATAGTATGACTTTTTCTTTAAGAAAAATGATTCCAAGGTGGCCACTGTGCATGGGTAGTGGCCATCTTGGAATCCCCTTGCAATTCCTCATTATTAAAGGTACACAAGGGAAGGGATCCTGCTTTAACCTCTGGTAGCTTCCCCGCCCCTCCAGAGTTACCAGTGCGATGCCTCTGAAATTTTTAAGTGCGCGGGCCCAGTTACAGGGTATAATTTCAGGTTACCTGTAGTGAAGCACATTGGCTTAAAAAGTCTATCTTTATTGGCAGGAAGACAGTAAAAATGGTCTAGGATGCACAAAACAAGCAGAAGCTGTTCAGTGGCATTTTGAAAACATTGCCTTAAAACTCACAAAAAGTCTGAAAATATATGCTATCGCCGTAGTCCAGAGCAAGCGTGAAAGAAAATATTTGCTGCCTATACCTGATGAAGTCTCTAGATGATGGATGATCTTGCTAAGAAGACGTTGGAGTACAAAGGGGTTTTTACCACCTGGGTAACGTGTATTTCCATGGAAATGTCCTTGTCCAAAAAGATCCTCATGTTTCTTGCAACTTCCACTGGAGCAGGAGAAACAGTCAACGAGGTGAGCAAGACATCTGGGACCCAAACCAGAGAGATCTAGGTGGTAAGTAACATTTCTTGATGCTACTAGGAGAATTTTTTCTTGGATCAGATGGAGAAATGGCTCGAGGCATGGGCGTCCACAGAAATTTTTCCAGGGGGGGGCAAAATGTTAACGCCATCACCATCCTCCGACATGATGTGTGCCATATCATCCTCAAAAGGATGAATGCAAGTGGTGACCCACTGGAGTTTGAATGCTATATGTAACTGACACTAAGGTCTTTGTGGTATGACCATTAACACACTTTGTTCTATATATTAGAGACAGAAACTGCTAGACTGCATAGCGCACACAAAATGTGGTTGCACGAACCTAAATCACAGCCAAAGCTCAACGCTTACCCCAAAAAAATCCCATAGAAGGTTCCATTTGAACCACAGCTTCACAAAGCACAGAAAGCAGCCTGCAGGATTCTGTACCCCAGTTCCAAATTCGGCAGCTCTGGCCATAGTGCCACATCTTCTCCCCCACTGAACACCATACTCTACCACTAAAAGAAACTCGCACTGCCTTTAGATGCAATCCAATTGTGTCCCGCTATAAACGCCTGGAAGCTACTCAATTCAAATTATGCACTAGACAAGAGTAATCTTCTGTCTGAAAAAACAGTAACAACCTCCTGGAAAAAACAAACACTCACAGGGAATGCAAGACTAAGTAAGGTATGTGAAATGTAAGCATGGAACAACATGCTTACCTTAATGCTTGTGCACTTGTTATTCAGAAATCAATGTGTGTTTTTGCCTGAAAAGCTAAGGACATGACTACAGGGCCCGGAAGGGACCCGTTTCAATGTCCATTGCTTAGATCCTTACAAAACATAAGGAGTATGGTTTTAAAAGACCACATTCATGAACATAAAGCTGCAGTACACTACACATTTCATAAACTACTAAAGGAAAACAGCTGATAAGGATCACATGAAACATTTTCTACACCACGCATTAACCAGATATCGCAGTACCTCCAGGAATGGTGAACTTCCTCACCTGAGGAAAAAAATGCCATTCAAAGACGAGAAAAATGAAAGTAATGCTGCCTTCACTGGGAAAGTCTGTTGGCGCTAAGGTGTTTGGGTGTGAATAAAACCAATCTGGCAACCTTTTGACCACTCTGTCTTGCTCATCCATCCAGCCATTTACCCTTTCACTCATCCAGCCACCCTTTCACGTACTCATCCATCCACCTAGTCACTCATCGTTCCACACATTCACCCTTTCAGTCATCCACACATCCATCCTCCCTTTCTCTCTCAATCGACCCTTTCACTTAGCCATCCACCCAACCATCCATCTACTCATCCACTCATGAATCCATCCATTGACCCTATCACTCATCCATCCTTTCAATCATCCATCCATCTTTTCTCTCATCCATCCACCCATTCACTCCTTCACTCATCTATCCAACCTTTTTCCCATGTACCCTCCCTTTCACTCACTCATCCATCCTTACATCCTCCCTTTCATTCATCTGTCCATCCATTCACCCTTTCACTTATCGATTCATCAATCCATCCATCATTTCACTCATCCATTCACCCATCCTTCCTCTCATTATCCATCCATTCACCCTTTCATTCATCCATTCACCCTTTCACTAATCCATCCAGCCATCCACCCATCCCTTCACTTACTCTCTCACCCACCTTTTCACATTAAGTATGAGCTGAGCCTTCGTCTGCAGAGTTGCAGACAGAAGAGACCCATCAGGAACTCACCCCTCGTTGTAGTTCCTAAAGCAAAGGGAGGTGTTCAAGATGCCCTGCACACAGTCAATCTGAAACTTTGGAAGTCATGAGTCATGAGTCATGCATGATGCACAGTGCCAGGACGTGAGGTGGCTGTGGCATGGTGTTGTTTCCAGGGCTTTAAGTGTGGGGGGGAGGTCTCTCCAAAGGGGGTGTTCGATTTAATTAAGGGCGTAGCTTGAAACACCTAAGCTAAAATTCTGTGCTTAGTATAGTGTGCCGCCCGACTGGTATTTTGCTGCTTCTGTCATTGCATTCAGATATATAATACAGCAGGTAATGTTACACCTACAACAAGCCAGAACTATAGGCTTTGTCAATGGTTGTTAGTTGCATAAAATAAAAAAGCAGCAACCATGGATTCGTTGAATATAATATTGAAAATGGTTCAGTTCTAAAATGATGAGTCTGTGAAAGACCTATAACCCTTTTAACTTCTTTTACCGCCTTATTTTGATTAACTGGATTCTCTCCTAGCCGCATGGGCGTTTTCGTACATTTCTTCCTTCTGACAGGATGCCCGAGGCTGGAGGAGGCCCACCACACGCTTTACCAGCCAGACTGGCCCATTGTCATTCTGTATGTGGCAATCAGCTGCATACAGAATGACAATGGGCGGGGTGGAGCTGCTCTTGCGCTCAGAGGAGTGCAAGGCGGCCCCGTCAAGGCATTGAGGATTCTCACAGGGGAACAGTGATGTTCCCCAAAGGCCAAAATTACGGACAAAAGGCGGCCGGCTGGGTGATCCAAGGGGGGGGGCAAGCGCCCCTCCTTGCCCCCCCCCCCTGCGGACGCCCATGGCTCGAGGCCCCCTTTATGACAGGTCAGGGACGGACAGAGGAATGAGTTCTCCTACAAACACCAACAGGAAGACTCCTTCAAAACGAATGCCTGTTGAAACAATCATCAAAGAGAGCAATCGACTGCAAAACTCAAGTGCATCCACAATAAAACAGAATAGACCTACTTCTCATATGCATAGTCTGAGACATGCCAAATGATGCTGTCTCACCACCTTGAAACATTGCATCATTTCAACAATGCAGTCCCTCCTTATTACTCAGTGCAAACATTTGGTCGTTGCTTTCAACAATGAAAATGGAGTCTTGAAAGTTAGCCTGAATGTTCAGTTATTTACAATCACAATTACTATTGGCCTTCAACATGTCCCTATACCCATTATTGACAGATAAGGAAGCGGAGGGAAAGAGAAATAAAGGTATTTGCTTAGGATTGATTCTGAGCTTGACTTTGCGCTCAGCCTGGTTTGGGATAGGGCTGGCCCAGACTGAGCTGAGAGAAAGAGGAATACGCCAGGGTCTAGGCTAGACTGGGTTTTTGGTTGAGCTCCAGGTTGGACTAAGCCCACGTCATAGAAGATTTCTCTTAGCTCTTGGCTTGCCGTAGATGCATAATGGGCTGGGATGGGCATGGCTGAGCGGGCTGCTAATCTGGATCCTGAGCTGGGCTTTTGGGAAGAGGGCTGGACAAAATGTGGGTCCAACTGAACCTGTCTCTGGGTTGGATTAGTTACCCATTAGGCAGACTTGGGTATGGAAATGGTTTGCCCATAATTAATGAATGGGTGTTATTTTTTTTTTTATCACACGTTAAACATAAAATCAGATGACATAGTTCAATCAAGGGCTTTATTTACATTTTGGTGGGTGGCCCACCAGCCCACCAAGTCAGCTGAGGCAGTAGTCTTCGCTCCAATGGGAGATGACCTACTGGCCACAATCTCTTTGTCTTCAGGGCATCTGCGTGTAAGGTGATGCACTGAATGCACATAACAATACAGAGCAGGCACAGTGTTTGTTTAGCCTGCTCATCATTATTTTTTTCTGAAACTAACTCCCAAACCTGGAGTCAGTTTCATAAAAATAAAAACGTGGTGGTTTTGAAGCGCAGGGAGTTGTACCCCTACATATCAGGGGTATTGCTTGTTTGACTTGCTTGGGTCCATCATGCATCATATGTCGAACCTGAGAATGGAAAATCCATGGCTATATCCCCACCCTAACTGAAACTGGCTTTAGTACTGTGACCAAGTGGTACTGTGGTAGACAGGTAGCCAGGTCAAGTGTTTCCGCCATAAGAGCCCCAGTGGTCCCCTAATTCTAAATGAGGCAGGGGACATGCAAGTTTAGAAGAGCAGCCAAACATTAAATGAGGACTAACCGTCACAGATGTCGAGAGGGGAGCCAAATTAGTGTCTTATCTTTCAAAGGGCAGTAGAATGAGAACAATTCAATTGGGTAATAATGTCACACACTAAATGGGTACTAATGTACTATTCCCTTTGTGAAATGCACAATGTATTCCTTATGATTAATATTTTTATGGAAAGTATCATGAAAAATAAAATTCTCATTAATAAAGTCAAACAAGATATGGGAATGGATCTTTGCAGCAACACATTTTAATTATAAATGGCAATGCACCTGTGCATCAGGCCTGCATCCAATTATGCTTGATGTATTAATCAAATTTCAGCTTTGACATTTAGGTTGTAAAAGATTTTGAAGGTACCAAACTTAAGAGGTGATAAAAGTCACTGGGCTGTCTGTTCTCGGTCTTCTCCATCCTCTGGCAGCTCTTGTGAAAGAGACCTTCTATGAAAAGGCAAAGTCTCTCAGACTCAGGCTAGCTCGTCTCTGCTTTACAGAGTCCCTACAATCTATTAGGATTGCAGGCACTTAAGAAAGTTCTGAGTGCATGAGTCTGCCTTTGGTATCAATATGTTTCACCTCAGTGAACATGAATGCCACTTGATGTCCACTTGGACTATCATTGTAAATAAACAACTGAATCTTACAAATATAATAATTGTGTGATACTGCCCTGGAGGGGTTGGCCTCCTTACTAAAAGACTGGGCCTCTTCCCCCATATAGCTCTGCTATGGTTCAATTAGATTGCGATGTGTCACAGGGATCTCCACATCCCCTCATTTGTTTAACCTTTACATTCCTCCTCTAATACATTCCCTCCAGAGGCAAAAGGTGAAAATATATAATTATGCTGACGACATGCAGCTGATTTTCACTATCGACAACACCATGGAATCTAAGGCATTCTTTCAAAACACCATGCTTTATATCCGGGACTGGTTTATCAAACAGTGTCACTGCCATGAGAGCTCACAGCCTTAAACAAAATTTACGGCATATAGAGATGCTTTTTCGCTATCCTGTCTCTTTGCCCCTCTCTCTCTCTTTCTCTGTGTTAGTTTCATTAGCACTTCATTCAAGGCAACATTTGAACATAGGTCAGAGGCATAAATACCGCAGAGGCCTTTCTGATGAGGCTGTGGGAGGGAGCGGAAGATTATTTCTGCTCTGTCCACATAAACGATGGCTTTATGAAACAAATCGCAAAACTGTCCCTAAACAAGCCTATGTGCTGGAGAAATCTAGCAATGCATATCTAAAATACAAATTTTCAACATGCATACTTGCAGGTACTGCCTTCAATGCGGCAAAGGAATCCTGTCCTCGCCACCATGGGACGATGCATAATGCACAATTTCAGCACATGAAAATATAGATCTATAAATTAATGTGCATGGCCACTTGTTATTTAGCACGTACTTCCAGAATTCACCCAGTTTCTAAGCATGCCCACCGTTGGTAAATATGTTAACTGAGGCACACTGCTGGGGTGGGGTACTGGGCCGGGTAAATCCTGTGCTGGTGATGTCAGCTAAAAGATTTTTGGGCCCTCAGGGGCCGTATTACATAAAGTGTCCCAGGGGCGCAACAGACGTTTGTGCCCTCTTTGCATGCCCTAGGGCACTTTGGTATTACAGAAGGGCCGCAGACGCTGGCGTGGCCCCTTCTGTAATACTGAACACGCTGGTGCACGTACACTGCCAGTGCTTTCTCAAGAGGGGGTTCCTTCATTTGCATGGGAGTGTGGCCCCCATGCAAATGAAGGAATCCCTTTGCCTCTGAGCCTGCACCGTATTATAGTCGCGGGCACAGAAACAAACAAGCTGTGAGGGGCGCACTGACAGTGCGCCACCTAAAAGGTGGTGCGCTGTCAGTGCACCCCCCGTTAGCAGCCCTCTGGAGGGGGGAAAGGGGGTCCTATGGAACCCCCAGACATCCCCTTGCAGACGGGTGCAGTCACTCACAGCACCTGCCTGCAAATGGATCTCTAATCCCCTTTAAAAGTGCAGGCGGGTTGCCGCCTGCAAAGTGAAAACATGGAGCGGCTGCTTCAAAGCTGCTCCGTTTTTCACTTGAATGCGCTGCCCCCAGGGTAGCGAGAGTTTGCTGGCTGCCCTGGGGCCAGGGCATTATATGTAATAGGGTGCACTTTCCCTGTTTGCACCTGGCACACCTGTTTTTAGGTGCGCCAGGCACAAACAGGGAAAGTGCACTCATACATAATAGGGCCCCTGTATGTACATGGGTTCATGCTTTGTTATAAGAAGTCGAAGACAAACACAAATATATTTTACCATTCTATATTTAACAGTAACATAGGCAATGCTAGATTCCAGGCAATTAACCCGTTTGCTGCTTCGAACGTTCCGCGCCAGTGCGGAACGTTCTATTAAACGGGTGGGGCCGCGTCGGCCAACGGACGTGCGCAGCACTACCGAGGTAGTGCTCGCGACGGCCGTTAGCCGACAGCAGCAGCAAACGGGTTAAACACATTAGCACAAGCATATTTAAAAATGTAAACAAACAAATAGAAGATATCTGAGATTTCATTAAGGGCTAACAAGTATCTCATTTGAGTTTCTGTGATTTGCTAGAAGAGTACACCCTCTAATCGCTCCATGCCTCTCCTTAGGTCAGCAATGGTGAGTTTACGCTTCATCGGCCACATGTTCACATGACTTGGGCTTGGTACTTAGCTGACTGGAACACTATACCCTGGAATCCTAACAGTCCTCCTTGGGCAACCATAACCAGTGTTTTATACACTGTTCCATTCTGAAAACGTGAAACTTTTTTTGTTATTTTCCCCACCAGACATCGGGTCACAACACTAGAAGCTTTCCTTGCATGAGGTTATTATAATTATGTTGCATGGGCTGTGCAATCAATTCGTGCAGGGGCAAACATTAATAAGTTTAAGATATTGCACTGGCAGCAGAAGCATCAATGTACTTGTAGTTCAATCAGACTGTCTTAGGTAACGGTGGGTGGTGAACTCCGCTCCGCCGGCAGAGTTAGCAGAGTTTTGCCACTCCTGCTCTGCTTTAAGGGCGGAGTTCAGCAAAAAAACTTGGCCACCCGCCGGCGGAGCGAAGTTTACCGGCGCGCTACTGCTAACTAACCCCTTTTACCATACATTGCTCTTGCAGCTGGTTCTTGTCCGGGTTGATCAGGATCTGACGTGTCACTACCTTCATTTTCAGCCTGAAACTTTTCATCTGAAACGGGCTAAAAAAAACCTTGAGAAAGAAATGGCCGTGCCAGCACGCGCCCAATAAGAGCACAACATGGAGGCATGTGATAAATGCACAGCGCGAGAAACTGAATCATGTCTTCGCTGTTAGGGGACTTGGCTTTGAAAAAACGGTCCGGCTCTGGAGGGATCACAGGAAGGGTTGAGGTTTTCTATGCAAGAAGAAAAAAAGTGCTTGAGAAAACGATGAGCAGCGGGTCCTTTTCCTGTTCCCCTGTTCATTGCTCGACCGTGAGTCACCCAGACAATGGCAGGTCTGGGGGGACTGGGAGGCAGCCTGTGCTGGAATCTGTAATGGTCCAGGGCCCTAGGCCCTCATGCATGCTAAATGACTGGACACGGACACAGATAGTTACATGATAGAACTGGCCCAGGGCATGTGCGCCCGGCCCCTTTTATTGCCAGGGTCACATGTCCAGTGACGCCTGTGCTGGATGGGTGTGGGGTGAGTGTAAGCCAGCCCTCAGGGAGTGGCTGGTGCTGGCAACAACTAGACCAGTGATCAGCAGATCACTGCATCCCTCCCAAACTTTATTCAAACAGGAAACAATAAAGTCCAAACCTGTGGGAGAGAATAAAAAAAATAAAACAAAGTAACGTAAACTTCCACTGAGTCTCTTTAGCTGCCTGCCCAGTGATAGATGATGTTACGTCAGCAGCTGGGACAACCAGTTCCATTTGGCACAGTGTAAGGGTGCCCTGCGGATCTAGTCCTCCTTGGACTCACAATATGGAAGTGGACTCCAAAGTCTCTCTTTCTGTTCCGTTCTCTTTGAAGGTGCAGGTGGAGTGATGGTAGATCGGGTAGATGTAACTTTCCACCAATCAGTCCTGGTTGTCGTGGCATTACCACACGGGCAGCCTTGCTTCTCTCTTCGAAATGGGGGAGTAGTTGCAAGACATCCCTCTCACTAGGATGCCCCTCTCGCAGGTATTCCCCTCTCACGGGATGTCCCGGAGGCCCTCCTTGCCAGGCTTCCACTGGACAGGTGCCTTTCGCTGTGTCGCTCCAACACAACCCTCGGGACGTGTGGAGGAAGCGCTACGAGTCCCACCTTTGTGTCCTTAGCTCCACCTGAAGGGTAGTTGTTGGCTCCTGTCATTTCACACGAGATCTTCGTCCTCCTGGGACCTGCAGAAGAGCGGCTGTGGATCCATCTCACGTGTTGGGACCCGCTGCCACCGGCGTCCCTGAGGCCTTTGCCCCTTGGATATCCACGCTCTGGTGTGGAGTGGTCAGTTCCTCTTCTTCAGGACGTCCGAGCACTCTCACCATCCAGTCTCCCGTTCCATCCCAAAGGTGGGTGTCACCAATGGTCCAGCCGGCTCGCCTCTTCAATCCCCAGGCGTTCTGAAGACTCGTAGTCAGATGTCTTCTCCCAATGCCACCGATGTTCTCTCCAGGCCCTGTGCTCCGATGTGCTGGCACGTGCCACCTTTGCCTTCTGGTGTGCGAGTTGTCATGTCACACACTCCTCTCTACTCTTCTCTTCTGCTTGAGCTTTCTTCTTCACCGTGGCGTCATGCCACCCAATTTCCTCCTTCCCTTTCTTTCCTTCGCGACACGGTCTGGTCCACTCTTCTTGCTTGTCTTCACTACCCAGGCCTCTCTGTGTGGCGTGCACTCCACATGTGTCTCCCTGGTATTGTCCTACCCCTAGGACAACGCCTTATTTTCCTCCGATGACCAGACCTGGCGTCGCAACCTTCTTCTTGTCATTACCTCTGACTTCAGGTCAATATTGTCAGACCTCTCCTTGGTCATCTTCTCGGACCTCTTGTCAGGTCACGTTTTCAGACTGCTTCTCAGGTCTCTTCTCCCTGACCTCTTCTAAGGTCACTTCTCCCTGACCTCTTCTCAGGTCACTTCTCCGTGACCTTCTGGCAGGTCATCTTCTCCGTGACCTTCTGGCAGGTCATCTTCGTCGTGACCTTCAGGCAGGTCATCCTCGTCGTGACCTCCTGGCCGGTCATCCTCATTGTGACCTTCTGGCAGGTCATCCTCGTCGTGACCTTCTGGCAGGTATCTTCGCCTCGACCCTCCGGCAGGTCGTCTTCCTTGCGACCTTCTGGCAGGTCGTCTTCTTCGCGACCCTCTGGCAGGTCGTCTTCTTCACGACCCTCTGACAGGTCGTCTTCTCTCTGGAGGGCGCGCTCCAGGTGCCTCAATACCACACCGACGTGGTTATTTCTTCGCAGCCTCTTCTCGGGCCGGCTTGACAGGATGAGTCATGCCGTGTGACCACCTGGCTTCATCGAGGGCAGAAAGGGGCAAGCCGCTGCCCGCATGAAGAAGAGGCTCCCTTCTCCCCCCTCGATGGCCCGGACTTGTCTTATGAGAGTCCTGCTGGAGGAACCATGACGGAGGGGCTAATCCAGTGCCAGCTCTGGCTGCTGCACATTGTCTGGTGGACCCTCGCAGCCAGCACCATCCCTCCTGACCTCTGGGATTCAGGTAAGCACACTGGTCCCCTACTGCGCCAGTCCGAGGCTAGTTCATTCATTAAAGTGTAGTGCTTTAGCAGGTCGCTTGACTTGAGTGTACCATGAACGTCTTCAGGAGGGGAAGGGGGATGAAGGTGATAGGAGTTTATTCATGGGGGAGGGGACCAGAAGACTGCACAAAGGCCTGGCTGGCCTTCTAGAATATTCATGTATCTGGGGTGGCCAACTCCGTCTGCATGCGGAACTCCGCGGAATTCCACAGAGTATTTTGGTCAGTCCATGGAATTCCGCGGAGTGGAACTCCGTGAGCTCCGTCCACCCAAGGCATTTTTTGTTTCCTCAATAACTTTAGCACAGTTTGATGAATCTGCCCTACCCCTTTGGCTCTTTCAAGTTCTGCACTGATCCATCAAGCGGGGTCAAGAAAAAGGAGGATCCCAAAAGTGTGATTTCCCATTATAATTCCCATAGGAAAGTGGGCTCTCTGATACAGAAAAAAAGGCTGAACAGAATTACAGAATATATGGCAAAAAGTTAGCACTTTACCCAAAAAGTATGCTTTTTGTTATTTGGTGTAAATGAGTTCAGTAGTTTTTGCAAAATGTGCTGCATAGAATATACACGTGATATGTTTCTACGTAAACTATAACACTTTTAATGATTCATGACATTTGCTTTTCCAGATGTACTTATAAGCAGTTCGTATGTCAAATAACAATATGACCTCTACTCTGTATCTTTTGTTTTGCAAACATAAGCTTGTCTGTAAAATGGAACCTTCATACTTTTTCTTTGTAATTTGTGCTTTTTATTTATTATTGGTTTCTGTCCTTTTCATTTTTGTTCTAATTTTTGAAAATTCAATAAAAACTATTTGGGAAAAAAAAAAAGAAAGGTGCTCAATGGGCATAAAGTGGCTAACTTTGCCAAAAGTGACAGATATCTGCACCGTTAGGTAAATGTAAAAACACAAAAAGAGTCTACTCATAGGATGGCTCCTGCAGCCAAGCATTCTGCAGGTTCAGGCCATGCGCAGTGGGTTGACCCCGCCGCACACATCAGTCGTATCGTTTACAGCCGCCAAATGGTTTTTACAATGTACTAAAGCACTTTAATGAGTTGGGACGCACTCTGACGTTGCATATCTGTTTGATCTAATGGTTCATTGACAACTTGGAAGGGTATTATTTGGTGCAAATTGGATTGTTTTGTAAAACCTCACTGAATTGAGTAAATCCTAGACGCAACATCTGTGGGGGTCTTATACGAAGACACTTCCGTGATTTTGGTACTCCATGGGGTACAAATACGATTGAAGAGGGTACCTTATTCTGCAATAAAAATTGGATAAAATATATTGGGCCCGATTTAGAGTTTGGCAGACTGATGATTTAAGCAGGGTGGACATCCCGCCCGCCTCACTGTGATTTGGGAATATGGCGGGAGAACAAACCAAGACCCATCTAATCACAGATCTATTAGACATAAACAATATTTTAACTAAAATAAATTACATTTAAATTCTATAAGCATTAATCACTGTACTCCTGTTTTTGAAAGAAAATCCTAGGAGTGCCTTTCAATCCCTTAAAGCTCTCACAGCCACTTAGCCGCCAAGTAGGCTGGAATTGATTAATTGTGTTAAGTTCGATTGGCAAACAGGTTACAGAACCTTAGCACAGGTTTTAGAGGACCCCAAGCTAGGTTATACGTGCTAATGTTCTTGTGTAATATTTGCACACAAAGTTCACATTTTATGGCTTCGAACATAACCATTAATTTGCCTTGCAGTGTCACATATCACATGAATAAGACAAACCTCTAATCATAGAATGTACATAATTAAAGCAATTACCACCTTTCTTTTTGGCCTGACAATTTCAGTGTGCCTCTCGGTGCCTCCTTCAAAAGCAGTTGAAGTGCAAATTAAAACTAAAAATGGCATTATGTGGCTCAAAAGAAAGTAAAGAAGCTTGCTTAAAGAACACTTAACTCAGCATGCTACAATTTGGTCCAATTAGACTTACAAGGGGGTCAACAGTCCTACCTCATAATGACAGATAAAGAAAACCGCTGACAGTTTGGCTAACTACAGCTTGTTTTTTTTAGCTGAAGACAAAATTAGGAAAAAAAGATTATTTTTGGGAATATATTTGTATTGAGTTTTAATTTGACATAGGTGATCAAATAACATTGCAAACCAACAAAAATTGTCATAAAACAAATCACATCTGTCACAGAGATATCCGGTCTCCTTTCCGCTGTTTCCTCCCACCCACCCCTCTCATACACTGTGCTTCGCATAAGTTACACTATTCCAACATATTTTCCCTCCATCATATCTCCAGTACGAGGGTTGGTCCCCCCCACGTGTCTTTGAGGGTTCTGCTGAGTGGGGGTGTAGCTCTCAGTTGACCCCAGGAGTATGGTTCTAGTTCTCACATCTTGCTAGTCCCCAGTGGTCCACCGCCATAACTTTTCAAATTTGTGGGGGCAGCCCCTCCCCTCATTCACTTTTTTCTCCCTTGTTCTACATATATCCACGCCCCTTGTCCAGTCTTGAAGTCCTGGGCCTATCGCTGTAACCCATTTTCTGGCAATTTCCCTTTTAGCTAGTAGAAAGCTAGGGAATGATGAGTAGTCTCTTGTAGGATGCGGCCTCAGATTCCTGCCATAGTCCCAGTATTAACAGTGGGTCTTGGGTTTCATAGTCACTCCTGTGGCTTCTTCCAGTTTGCTTGTCACTCCTTCCCAGAATGATCAGGGTTTGGGGCATTCCCACAATGTGTATATGAAGGTTCCCTCTGTCCACATTGTCTCAGGCATGCATGATCCCTTGTTCTGCCTATTTTGAGTAGTAGTGTTCTGGAGTAGTACACTCTATGCAATTGTGAGAAGTCGGCCTGGTATATGCTGTCCACTAATTAAAGTGGGCACCCTGTACCAGTCCAAGCAAACCTTATGGTGATTTAAGAGGTCAAAGATAACCTTAGAAAGCTATCCAAGTGGTAGCTGTGGAGAGCAACCTTCAGGCTTAGTCTTGAAGGAATGTTAAGCAGCTTGTTTTACCAAAATGCAACCTTATTGTATTGGTTAAATGAAAGGAGAACCTCACAGTAGGTATAAAAATATGTATTTATTATTAAAACACACTCTAAATACCTCACAGTATCTGCTACACGCATATAAACACAAAGTACACAATACTGTAGCACAGAAACAATTGTAACTAGCACTAATACACAGTGGGCTCCAGGGGGAGACCAAACCATATACTAAAATAGTGGTATAAGAACCACGACTCGAGTCAAGACAGTGTCTAGAGGATGTAGAATCGCTGGGACCCCAAGAAACCACCCAAGGTGAGTAAGTAGGGACCCCACGGAGGACGGGTGCAGTGTGAGAACACGACCGCGTGCTACGTACAATTCAATGGGAGAGTCGCGGTTGCAGTTTTAAAGGTTAAGGACCCTTCCCAGTGGATTACGAGGAAGCCTTTTGGATCATAGGAGGTTGGAGAGCCACCCCACCCGTGGATACCGTAGTACCATAGTTACCTATCACAGGGAGGAGGGGTGCATAGGGCTGAAGTGGTGTCGGAAACCGCCGTCGATCTCAATGGAGGACTTCAAGGAAATGCCACTGCGGCAAAGAAGAAAAGTGTCCGTTGGAATCCAAAGGACGATTCTTGTCGAAGAGTATCTGAAAGCAGAGGGGACAGAGTCTGGGTCACTCAGGAGTGACCAGGGGCTCGGTAGACGAATGCCCACCGATGTCGGTTGCTTCAGGTGCATTGAGGGAGACCTTGACTCTACAGCTACAGGGACCAGGAGATGCTGAGGATAACCAGGAGCCGGATACGAGCTGTCCCATAAAGGATGTCGAGTGCTGAGGGGTCAGTGTCCGGCGGGAGCACCAACAAGCCTTGGCAGCGGCAACCCATGAAGAAGGTCAAGGGAGGTTACAGTCTGGCCCAGCAAGAACCAGGGGACTCACCACAGCAAGGGTAGTCAGGGCAAGCCTGGAGCAACCAGGGGAGCCCAAGAAAAGCAGTGTTGACCCTCAAGTGGACCTACAGGCCAAAGGGACAGGAGGCGTGAGGGGAACTCGATCAGAATTACAAAGCAACAGCCCACGGAGCACTCAGTGCAAGGAGGCCAAAATCCTTTGGTGGAAATGGTGCCAGAGGTCGGGGCTACTCAGAGCCCAGTGCACTTGTTTTGAAAACGCCAACAAGCATATGCACTTGCAAAAGTACGCGGTGCACAGGGGTAAAGGTATTGCAGCCCCCACGAGGGATTCTGACCTCAAACTTGGTGAGAGGGCAGCTTGGACCTCGAAGGATGTGGCACCCACCTCCTATGTTGCTGAAACCTTCAGAGTCCTCAGGATCAGCAGACCGGTCAGTTGCGTTACAGTGCCTGCGGTTGACGGAGAGTGACTCCTTCACTCCAAGGGAGATGTCTTTGGTTGTCGTTGATGCTCCACAGGTCCTGCACAGAGCCTGTATGGTGCACGGGCACAGATGATGCTTTGGACAGAGTGGGAGACAAAGTCAGGCCCAAACGAAGTCCAGCGAAGTCCAGAGTGTCCAAACGGTCGAAGGTCAGTGGTTTCTTGATCAGAATCTTGTCCATGTCGAATCCAGGGTCCTACAGCAAGGTAAGCCCTTTTGTACCCACGGGAGAGGGTTGGACAGATTCAGGGGACCTTCCCAGGGGAGGGTCAGGACAGTGGGGAGGTTACTCCCATGTCCTTTGTCCAGTTTCGCGCGAGAGCAGGAGCTAACGGCTCCCAGGACTGGTTTGAACTGGACTATGCACAGGGACACCAAATGTGCCCCTCATGCTTTCTTTCGGTCGCTGGCAAGCGCGCCCACCAGGGCCTAATACACTAAATCCTGTCTGGGAGGTGGTCACACCTCCCTGTGACAGGATGCCTATTGTTCTGCCTTCCCCTGCTCGAGCTTGGCTCAGCAGCAGGAGGGCAGAAATGTGGCTCTGGTCGGCAGCAACCCTTTTGGGCTGCCCAGGACTAGAAGGCTGGTACCGGGAACACCAGAGACCTCACAAAGCTCGTTTCTGAGGGGTGGAATCATACCTCCCACACCGGTTACCGGTGTGGAGGTACAATTCCACAATGTTTGATACCAAACACGATAGTGTTACTTTCAGCCGTTTTAGAGTTGGTCATCACGCGGTCGCATAATGCCACTCTATATGTCGTAAATGGCTGCAGCACTAACAACCCGGGAGAATGGACTTCGTAGGCTGCAGGGGTGTTCTGCTCATGCAGTGGCACCCTCTCATTTAGAACCAATTTAGGGGTGACTTATACGTTTTAAGTGTAGTGACCCTTAGATATAGTAAACCTATATCTTAAGTAAGTGGTGCATGCACCAACTTACACAGGCTGCAATGACAGGCCTGTAGATCCATTTTGCATGGCCTCTCAGGGGTGGCATATTACATGCCTCAGCCCATGGGAGGCCTCTGGGGTACCTATGCCCTGGGTACATGTGTACCATATACTAGGGACTGACAAGGGTACCCCAGTATCCATATATGGAGTGTACCTAAGTACATGATATAACATTTTAGGGAGAAAGCAGATAGACTGGGGTCCTGATTAGCAGGATCCCAGTCAGACTAGTCAAAACAGTGTAACATCAAGCAAAAAGTGGGGGTAACCATAAGAAACAGATCCTACTTTCCTACAGCAATATTTTGAGTTGGATGAGGCTGGACGTTGCTTTTATGGCAACTTCTCTGGGGAATTGTAGTGCATCACTCCAGTCGTCAACGTCCAGTTCCCATATATCTGTTTGCCATGAAGCCCATAGTTGCTCAAGGATGCCCTGCGTGTTCCCGATAAGAATGGAGTATGTAAGTGAAGAAACAGCTTTTACTGTCATGTGGCCGTACAAGAATCTCCGCTCCAGTAGGGAGTCCTCTTGGGTGTCCTCCTCTTCGACTATTGTTGCCTGTAGTGCATGTCGTAGTTGGAGATATTTGAAAGTTTGCCTTGTTGCCATTTTATATTCCGTCCACAAGTGCTCAAAAGGCACCATGCCATTTGCATCCCATACATCCCATAACGTCGAAAGTCCAATCATGTCCCCTTTTGGAAAACCTGGTAACTCGGATACTGTGCCCACACGTGTTCCCATCCACAATGCCATTTTGGGGGTCCTTCTTTATTCCCATGTGAGTTTACGCCAAGTAGATACTACTGTCACTGTTGCCAGTGGGCGTCGGTTTTAATATCCCTCCAAATAGTGTGTGTAGGTACCACTTCTGTCCCAGATAGATAGGGTCCATTTTAAATGGTGGGTGACCTATCAGGTGTATAACCATTGATTCAATAAACTAACTTGAACTGCCGTGTAGTATCTACAGCCATTTGGCAGTGCTATACCAACTTCATAGATGGATCTCTGGAGAGTGGATAATGCTAGTCAGGGTAGACCATTCTGCCATAATAAGGACTGGATCATTCTATTTATCACCAGGAAAAACGTGTCTGGGATTGTGCGTGGGCTGTTTTGCATAATGTAAGTGTTTCGGGGTATTGCGGTCATTTTAAATATTGCCACTCTGCCCAAGAAGTAAAATGGCAGTGCCCCTAGGGTTTAACATCTTAACCCAACTTGCGGAATAGTGGGTCTAAATTGTCTTCATAATGCGTGTGCTCACTTTTTGAGATCCAGAGCACTAAATATTTAAAGTGGTGGGTGGTGATCTTCAGCGGTAAGAGTAGTTCCCCCTCAGCTATCCTACTGCCCATAGGGAATATTAGGGATTTCTCCCAGTTTATTCTCAGGCCTGAAAATGTGACATATACCTCCAATATCTCTCGTAGTCTCATCAGGGAACTTTCCGGTTCCGCCAAATAGAACGGAAACAGTGATTTAGCATTTGGTACATCTCCTCTTACATAGCAAGCACTGCCCATGGCACATGCAGTAGTGTGCAACGTTGAGTCTCTGCCTGTGTTTATTGCTTAGACCCTCATTACGAGTAGATCAATAAATTCCGAATTGTGCGATAAATACAGTTCCATAGATTATTTTAGCTGATTTTATCGCACTGGAAAATACTCCATGCGATAAAAATCGCATCCCAGCATATTTTTCAGCAGGTCAAATCTGCTGATATTTATCAGGCAATAAATTCCTGGTAAATACCTGCACATGCAGATTTGGATGCATGTGCTGCGGCAACAAATATTGTACGGAATGCTGAACGAATCAAACATTCACCCCCATTCAATGTGGGTCCCTTGCTCGCTCTGCCACTGGATTCAAGCTAGCCTGGCTGATGAGGGGTGAAACCCCGAAACTGGCCCCAGGATGCTTGTTTCCGGTCCAGGGAGGTCCTCGCCTGGCAGTTCGGGCTGGACTGTTCCCATGAGGAGCAGGGTCAAGACTGATTTGCATATGGCTGGGTCCAAACTGGGGTGGTGAAGTGAGCTAAAGAACGATGATGGATTCAATCCACATGTCTTCACTGGGGGGGGGGTGGTTGAAATGTTTCAGCACTCTGTCCATCATCTTGTTTTGTTTAATTTGGATGTATGAGCACCAAAATGCAAGGTATTTTCCATTTTAGGTGGAAAACTTGTAAAAGGTGCTTTTTACTGGACCCAATAAATAAGGTAGCCCAACTTATTATTTATCAGGTGTGATAGATATTGCACATAGCACATGTCTACTCATAAAAGAGACCTTAATGGGGAAGTCCAGTCCCTTTATTTGAACAATATCACATCCACTCCACCATCCAGCCTCTCGGGGACATTGTGCATTGCAAAGGTGGCAATTAGGGGGTTAATAACACAGGAAACGTCTGTCAATCAAGGAAGTGTAACATTCCACTGTCTGCAGCATCCTTCAGTGCCCCCTGCCCGTCTGGATTGTAAAGGAGTGAATAGACTTGGTCACTGGGTTACTCCTCAACATCCATCTGGTACTTGTACTAGGAAATGCAATCGCGTAGGTGTAAAATGCCCCAATAGTCCACTTGTCCCTGACATGTATGCCCTACGCGGTCAACCATGGCCAAACTGGGAGCAAATTATTCTTGGGACAAAGTGGTGATGAATGGAATGCTTGCAAAAGCATCAGCCAAATGCACTAACTCACAAAATAGTATTACCTTCTGACACAAAGAAACAATTGGCCAATTACCATTTCATTTAGTGTCACCCCAGCTACTTAGTCATATAGTCATAAAACAGTAAAACAGTAACACACTCATCAACATTCTCTCACATCTCATTTATATTTTTTACACAAGGTGTAGTGATCAAAAATAAATTAATGTAGGACCTTAACTGTGGACCTTAAGTTTTTTGAGTCTCAACTTCCCTCTATATATATAATTTTGTGCAATGGATATATAGTGCTAGTCGAGGAGTAAATAATAATGTAGAATAACAGGTCATCTGCATATGAAGAAACCAATGCATCACCTCATTATTATGACACATTTTCAGCAAATAACAACACATACTGAGGTGTTAGATACTGCTGTACAATTACTAATGATATTCATCTGAACTTGGACTTTTAATATGGGAGGGTTGTACCACAGCCAACGCAAATAAACATAATCTGCTTTGGACATTACACAGTTCAAGGAGAAGCTCTACTCCACTCCAGGTACCTGTAGCATGAGCAGCAGACAACACTCCACAGAAATAAGTTTTAAGTTCAAGCAGTATCAAACAACACCAAAGTAAGGGGCACAAAAACAAAACTTTGCAGGTTAATCTAGGCAGATCATGGATCATGAGTATTCAGATAAACAAAATAACACAAATTGGCTGAAAATGGAGTAATGGGCCTGAGATATGATTTTCACAATTTGTGTGCAAAAATGCATGTAGGAAATATTGAGGGTATAAGTCACTGTTAGTCTATATGCTCTACCTAAAATTGTCCAAATGAAGCCACACTTGTGAAACGAAAACATTCCCAGAAAACTGTTCTGCCTTATCGACAACAGAGTAAGAGTCAGTAGTCTTATGTTTTTTATGCGCCCAGTGATTACAATCTTCCTGCTGCTTGCCTGTGGTATTCGGGTCACAGGTGCAAGGGTGAGACAGACCTCTTTGCCACTGCTCCTTGTTAGAACCAAGATGCCAATATTTATTTAACCTTGGAAAGTCACTCCTCGTCCCTCCATACAGCCTGAGGTCATTAGGGCAGGCTCCTATGCACCAGGTCTCTCTCCAGCCAGTTAAGTGGAGTTTACTCACAACGGAGCAGCAGGATCTTCCTCAGATGATGGAGCATTTCTCTTGACTGTTACGACGGTGAGGGAGGAGTTGCAGTTCTTGAGTGCAATTGCAGATCAAGAGTCCTTCCAGCGTTTTCCCCTAGCAATCAACCAAAATATCTTTATTTCGGCGTAAGCCATAAACGTGATCAAGAGGCAAGGGCTGGGACTGGACCTCGCTTCAGTGGAATGGTCAAGGCCCTTTATTCCAATCCTACGGCGAGGGACCAGATCAATGGAGTCCTCCCCCACGCCTTCCCGAACAGCCGTGGGACCAGACAGGGTTGTCTTCTGTCCCCGCTCCTCTTCACGCTTGCGGTCGAGGCACTGGCACAACTCATTCACATTGATGCGCAAGTCTGGGGGTGGAGATGGATTGACGGTCATGAAGATCGTATAGCCTTATACTCCAACGATGTCCTGCTTTTTTTGGCGAATCTGTGGTTACTGGCCATCGTTGTCTCCACCTCCTGCATTGCTTTGGGGAGGCATCGGGTCTCAGGGTGAACCCCTCTAAATCCGTGCTGGTGCCCCTGGCCCCCTTTCGGTACTGCTTCGATTGGCAGGATTCCATACCTATCTGTTGTCTTAGCTTCAAATACGTGGGCATCTGGGTTGCACTACACCCTAAACTTACCTGGTCCCTTAACATAGAGCCCCTGACACAAAAAGCTAACGCCAACCTTGCTAAATGGCAATCCCTCACACTGAACGTAATGGGTCACATAACCCTATTTAAAATGATACTGCCTTGCTTTCTTTATGCCTTCCAAATATTGCCGCTCCTCATACCACGGACATGGTTTTGAGCCCTGGATAGAGTAGAGGCCTCCTTCCTGTGGCACAGCTCCAGGGTCTGCCTGGCATATGCACACTGCCATTGTGACCCTTACGTCTGCTGTCTGGGAATGGCCAACCTCCGTTACTTAGCTTCACCTCTCCTAGCCATCCAGGACTAGGTTAACGTGGGCTGGTCGGACCCCGCCTACCAATTGGAACTATCCCTTCTGGGATTTCCTCAAATTCTGTCCATGCTCTATGGCTCCCCCATTTCTGACTCCACCTGGTCAGTGACAAACATGGCTCTTCAGGCTTGGAGAACGGCTTTGCGACACACTTGTTGGGACACCAAACTCAGGAAACAAACACCTCTTTGGCAGGGCACTTGGTTGAGGGAGGTGGCGACATTACAGGGCTTTGAGCGCTGGGATCTTATTGGGATTTTACAACTCTGGGACATCTGGTAGGGGACACACATGTGATCATTTCAAGAACTCCAAGTCATCTATGCACTGGCCCATTCACAGTTCTTCAATTACTTACAACTGAGACACGCCCTTCAGTCTCATGTCCCGCATACGGACTCTCTTCCATAGTTTAGCCATTGGAGGCCAAGCTTCTGATGTGTGATTTGGGCAAAGGCAGAAATTCCCAAATTTAACGTACCTTGGTTGTTAATACCGCAGGCACTTTGGACCATCTCAGAGCCCGATGGGAGGGGTGGATGGGACCCCTTGAAGATGACTGGCGCAACGCACTGATGGCACCAGGGATTATCACAATTTCCTCCAGACTGTGGTTGATTCAAACATGTTACCTCTAAAGCTCCTATCTCTCCCCAGCTCAGCTCCACCGGGTGGGACTCCTCTCTGAGCCTGTCTATTCCAGCTGTGGCGGCACTCTTGCTGATTTCTATCACATGGTTTGGTTGTGCCCTGTGATTCAGAACCTCTGGGCTGTAGTAGTGGGAAAGCTAACTGAAGTGCTTGGATGGGAAGTCTCCCTCGCCCCTTAATGATTCTGTTGGTGGTCCTTGTGGGCTCTGGAAGCAAGTGGGCTGATCGATCCTTCTTGGGAATACCCCTTATGGTCCCCAAACGTGAGGGAAGTCCCCTTCTCCCCCCACTCTTTCACACTGGCGCTGAGGGGTGGACTGGTGTACACAGCAAGAAAAAAGGTCTATTAGGCGAGGGGGTGTCCCCTTAAGCATGGCTGAGTATGGGGGAAATAGTTGGGCCAATAAGCTTGTGGTTTGGACTAAAGCCAGGAGTGCTGATGTAACTGTTGTTTTGATTCTCCCTAATGTATCAAATGAATGCCATTAGCCTGAGCAGATGCTATGTAACTATCTCAACTTACTTATCAGTTCAATAAGTTCAGTTCAATAATCTTTATTCGGATATAAAATGTCCATAAAAGTACAAACAATTCTCACAAAATTAATCACTTAAACATTTGCATAAAAAACATCATCTGAATTTAAAACATACACCAAAACTTTAACTATATAAAAATAATTCGATAAATCATCACAAAGTTGTCACGGGTGTATCAGATTATATATATATATATATATATAGCAGCATCATATAATAAAGTGGCAAAGTGCAGATGGTTTTGGGAATAGCAGCGGGGGAAATAACCTATTGAATTTAATTCCAAGCATAAAAACTCCACACATTTAGATATTGATCAGGAACCAAGGAGCATATTTCTTTATCAGCACAAAGCCAAGAAGTGCATATAATACAATTGGGTCCATTTATCGGGGGTTCATAGAAGCACGTGAACGAATAGCCATTTTCAAAAAAGTACAAATACGGAGTGTTAAGTTTTCCCCATTAAGTTGAAGAATAGTCCCGTAGGCAACCTTGAAATCCGTTATTCCACTGGCCCTAAAAAACGGAATCAAAAGTTGCTTACTGTACTTTTGGTAAAAATTACAAAAGAACATAAAATGCAACATGGATTGCTTACCTAAATTGCCACAAGGACAAGGCAATTCCTCAATGTTAGGCTGAAAGCCTAAGGGGAAACACAACAAATATTTTAATGTACCAGATCTAAGGCGAAAAAGCAAACTTCGTTCCCAGCGAGTAATATCTCTTAAAAGGTAGCTAACTGGTAAATAAGAAGGAGGACCTCCGTCGTCTACCATTAATATGTATCGTGCAACGGATACTTTAGAGAGCTTTTGTGCGTATCTTATGTCCCCATAATATTTATATATGGCTTCTCGAATAGTCTTTTTGTTCATTCCATCTAACTGGTCAGGATTATGAAAAATGTGTCCAAGATTTACTCTAGTTAAACTTGCCCTCACTTCTGCAAGCCACGGTATATCTCCGCCCTTGTCGCATTTTAAACAGTCGACTATAATTTCCCTGGTTAGTGAGGCTGCCGGATTTTGCCAGACCTTCAACCAGAACAGGGCGGGGCGGGACCTGATATAATCTTCTAGATAAAATAATTTTAGCTCATTATGGCAGACAACGGATGAAGAAGAGATAGGTATCCCCAAAATTCTCCTACAAAATCTATTTTCTTCGACCTGGATGCTTTTAGAATTTATAATGTCCCAGATTTCAGCCCCATATGTTATAGTGGGTACACACTGTGTTCTATAGATTTTGAGTAGGGACAACACTACCTCAATTCTTTTCGGTTGGGGGAGATTTAAAAATCGAATTAACTGCCTTTAAAAATTTACTCCGACCATAAGCCAAATGGGATGCCCAAGATCCATTATCTGAAAATTGTAAACCCAAATATGGGAAAGTGCGTGTGCGTAGCAGAGTTTCAGAGCCAGAAGTAATAGCATTAATAAGACATTTTTAGGACCACAACACATTAAAAAGATTTCATAAAATTCGTACAAAGATTCAGACCATTCATAAAATCAACAAAACCCCCAACTAAAATACGCAGTGCATTGGGTGTACGACCCATTAAAACAGCGTCATCCGCATATAAAAGGGCGGGCAGTTTATTACCATTAATCATTGGGACATCTGTAGTCAGATCAGACAGCACATTATGTAGCTCGTTAATATATAAAATAAACAAGAGTGGGGCTAAGACACACCCTTGTCTTACACCTCTTCCGACCACTATGTCCCCTGAAACTGCCCCATCCGTGCTTATTCTCACCCGTGCCCTTAGATCCCTGTGTAAATATGCCAAAAGTGCACTATATCCTCATCCAACCCGTAATTTAAAAGGCATTTCCAGAGCCTTGATCTATTAACAAAATCAAAGGCCGAGGTAAGGTCCATAAATGCTAGGTAGATTGGGCCGTGTCGAGCTATGGTGTATTTACCTATAATCAAATTAAGGTTAAGACACTGTTCCATCGTTCCAAGATTGCTTCTAAAACCTAGCTGACATCTGTTTAAAATGTTTTCCTCCTCGGCCCAGGTTCTGATTTTGTTAAATAGTACCCTTCCCAATATCTTAAGGGTTTTATCAATTAAAGAAATTGGTCTATAACAACTAGGGTTGGATCTATCTCCCTTTTTAAAAATTGGAACGATAACAGATGTAGACCATGTATTGGGGATTTCAGTTAATGTCAAATTATTAAAAACATTAAGTAAAAGAGGGGCCCAGAACTCTGACCTAAATTTTATAAGGTCAATAGGGAGCCCGTCTGGGCCAGGGGCCTTGTTACCCAGACTTTGATCAATGGCATCCTCAACCTCCGATATTGATATTTGGATTCGGGTGGCAACGAAATTATCGACGATATCTTCGCACTGGGACGTAGCAGCATATATATTGGAAAAGTGGGCTACCCAAGCTTCACTCGTTATGTTACAACTTAACGGGGTGAGTGTATTGCCCAGTGATCTCAGTGACTTGGCCGCTGTCCAAAAACCATTGGAGTTATTAAATCTTGCAGCACAAGCCAAGTTGTTCCATTGTTCTTTTAGGATCTCGTCTTTCCTCTGTTTAGTCACTCTTTTGTAAACATGCCTCAATGATCTAATGAGGTTAGGGTTCCTAGGGAAGCTGAAATAGCAGCTCTGAGCTCTCTGTTTGCCCGAGAGCAAATGCTGTTAAACCACCTAGGGTTAGAGTTGGATGCAGGTGCAGGGCTTGAGAGCAATTTTTTAATGCCTGCACATAGTTGAACAAAAGCAGAAACTACCTCTGGGTTAGGATCAACAGGTGAAAGACAAGTCTCACAAAATAATCGATAGGTTTTTAACATTTTTTGGAACACACTACTGTTATCGATACCTTTCCATTTTACCCTTAAATTGTCTGTAGAAGATTCTAGGTTACCGGCCCCTATCTCTTTTCTAGGATCAGGTCTGGAAGCAACCCTAAATAAAACTGAAATTGGATTGTGATCCCCAAAAGTGGATGGTTTAACCTCTGCTTTAACTAAGTAATCTTCTAGTGTGGCTGTAATAAAAACGAAATCTATTATTGAGGCGCAGCCATGACCTCTATAAGTGGGTATTGGACTATCCCTATTGTTTGTAGGTGCGATATCCATTACGTTTGATAACTACTATTTAATAAATGGTCCAATAACTCAAGCCCCCTTTTGCATGGATTGACCAGAGCGGAACGAAGGGGATTTAAAATATTTCCCCCTGCAATCTTTGCGTTAAAATCACCACCCAGACAAATCCCTGCAAGTCTTTGATTTCCTATAAAATTAGGTATATCCGAAATAAAGTTAAAAAGATTAACAAAATTCATATTAGGTGTAGTTAAAAAATCATTATTATAAAAATTAATAAAACAAATCGAAACCCCCCGTGTGTATACCAAGGCTTGGATGTTAGCATTTTTGGTGGGGAGTGTTTTTACACAGCCACCCGACGCAATGCTCACCCAGATGGATAATCCACCCGAGGGTCTGCCTTGTTTAGGGGGGGGTGAGGTAATATTAAGGCATTCATACCCTTCAAGATATAACTCTGTTGTTGCCCAAGTTTCTTGGAACATTAAGATATCATATTTGTTTACCATCTTGACCCATTCATCACTACCTAATTTGGAGGCCAGGCCGGCAACATTCCAGCTTAGCACATGTAACATTGGGTCATAAGGCTCAGAACCGTTATTTTCTAAGATAGCCTCAGGGTCAGAACCTTCATTTTCTGAAATAGCCAGCATAGATGTCAAAGGGGCAATTTCAGTATATTTTGGTATAAATGACGGTCAATCTAAGCTATCAAGATCAGAGAGGGCAGAGAACCTATTCGCAGAGAGATATGAAGGGGTAATTGAAAATTGCTGCTCAGAATTTGGTCTATAAAAGAAACCAAGAGGCAATGCCCAAACATTTGTAGGTAAGGAGCAATTAATCTCTTTTGCCATCAGTATTGATCTAACAAGTGTTGGTCGTCGAAAGTTAATAACAATACAGTCTCCCTCGATGGTCTTTTCTGACGATCCCAACCAACCCTACGTACCATTATAATATCATTTATGTTAAACCTCCTGTACCCTTTATGTTTAGCCAGCCAGTCAATACTTTTATTTCGTAATTGGTCCCAAGACTCAGATTTATTCTTCTCTAATGGGGGAACCCCTGCGAGAATCAGGACATACGGACAGGCTGCTGGTGGTAAACCTAAAACATCTTTACTTGACTCAGCATACCCACTAGCATTGTCACTAACAGTATTGGCGGAAGCTATAAAAAGAGCTTGATCGACAATTTGACTAGATGGATGAGATGTAGTGTTAGAGGCTAAGTTTTGGGTATTAGCGGAGTCGGGGCGAGGTTTAAGAGGGATACAACCTTTGGCTTTACGACAGGTATCACAAGAGACAGGAGACTGCGTAGAAATTATAATCCCCTGTTGATCTTTAGGA
The DNA here is from genome assembly GCA_963921515.1 of Calotriton arnoldi. Lineage (NCBI taxonomy): Eukaryota > Metazoa > Chordata > Amphibia > Caudata > Salamandridae > Calotriton > Calotriton arnoldi. The sequence continues at coordinate 60,132 of CAWUFW010018061.1, forward strand.
TCTTTAGGAATTCCATCACTCAAGGTCTGTTTTTTATGGGTGCTACCCTGTAAGGATGACTGCTTAGATACCTTACTGGGCGAATTTAATTTATTAGTTAAAGTTTCTAAACGGTCTAAATGCTTCCATAAAGTGGCAAAATTCTTGTCTACAAGCACTTTAACTCGTTCGTACATTGTATCTATGATAATATCAATGGCAGTATCCCCAAGTCTAAGATTAGAAAAAGGTGTCGGTACAGATTCAGTTTGGGTATATACAGAGTAATTTAATGTCTCTGAAGGTGTTAGATCAACCGAAGCGCTAGCAGATACTAAGTCAGCTGGAGCTATCGAACCCTGAATCCATGAAGTTAGCGCAGTGCGTTGAGAGTTCAAGCGTATGGGTTGTTTCCGTTTAGAACAGACCGGCTTAGCTGTTTTCCTTTTCCTTTTTGCCCCGGAGACTTCTGGGTTCGGGGATGCATTCACAATTGCCGATACAAGAGTGTCCCTAGGACAAATCATAGATGCAGAATCCTCCATTACCCCAATATGTACAATGTCCACAATTCCTTCAGCGCCCAGTTCGCTTTCTCGGGCTGGTAAATATAAACTATGATCAACTTGTGTAGGCAACATTAGTTGAGAGTCACTGTTATCAGTATTCTCGATTTGTAGTGGAAGATGGGATTTTGTTAGGCCCAGGGACAGGCGCCTCTCAGTTAGCTCAATTTCGGTGCTAACAATGTTAACTGCTCTCTCCAGCATACTATCAATGGACGTGGTGTTACGTAGTGCTGGAGTAATATTGCGTTTGCCCATGACGATTGCTGGCCCAGACATAGAGCTAGTATGCCCCACTCACCACTGCAATGCACGGCTGATACGACGTGTCAGAGGGGTGGCCCTGCCCGGCCTCGTACGGCCCCGGACGGGCACAGACGGGCCCGCCCTTGGACCGGGCTTCGTCCCGCACGCGTCCCGCGTCGCGGTGGGAGAGGCTGCGCTATGAGCGCGTTGGCCACACCTCCCCCTCACTCGCGGCAGCTGCGGGGAACGGCAGGAACAGCGGTGCACTCTGGAGGTTGCAGTCCACTCCAGAGTGTACAAACCAGCGTTGCCCCTGGGACCCTTGTCCCACCAGGGGTGCTTCGCAGGATGAGCGTGGTATGGGCGAGCGACAAGGAATCACCACCAAACAGGCAAAGAAAACTCAACTTACTTATCATGTGCTGTGAGGAAAAATATATATCTATATGTTTGCATCAGCCAAATAAGTGAATCAATCCCAAATTCTCCTCCACACTATCTCAGACCCACTGAGCTAACTAGGTCTGTCTCTGACCAAACTGCTTGCTCTGTGCTCCTAAAATCACCCCTCCTTTACAAATCTATTCAAGCCTGACCCCAGGACCTTTATTGCCCTCTTTGACACGTCCTGGGTTAACAGCTGTGAAAAGCCTCTGAATCTTGCAGGTTTTGCTTAAACTTGCTTTCTGTTCCCTTGTGTCCTTATATTGCTCTATGTCTTGAGCTTGCATGACAATTCTATTTGTATATGTACAACCGTATTTGGCCTTGTCCACATCTAAGGATTTTACTGATCACAGCACTTTCTGCCCTATATATGCTCCCCTGAATATCTATGTGGGGCAGAAGAAGCTTGTTCCAAGACGTGACACTGCGTCTGCCTTGGCATGCCAATAAACGGACAAAGGTGCAAGAACATTTCCTGTGTTTTGTGGCAGCTGGGGTCTGTTTGCTTTGCATCACTCTGAGGAGGGTTGGAAGATTTATTACCCAACAAAATGGCGTCAGAAGTGAGATGCATTGAAGGACTGTAATGTCACCAGTTGGTAAGTAGGCTTTAAAGCTAAAATAACTTGCTGGAGTGACCTTTCAGTGTTTCAAATGCTCAGTTAGAACATAGTATTTTTTTTTTTTTTTTTTAAAGAGAGGGGGTAGTAACTGGCATCTAATCTAACTAGGGGACTGTAGAGAAACATTCATTGAATTTTTTTCATCATTGATTGAAATTCTTTTTTTTTTTTCATCCTTGATTGAAATTTTTATCATCATTGAAATCTTTCTCTGTATCAATACCTTTGAGTTGATATGTGGCAGGGGTCTACGGGACCCCATACACAACAGGAGAGCCTAGGCAGGACAATAATTTATGACCCAAAAGTAGAGGGACGAAGAAATAAAAATAACCCTCCCGGAGTGTAGCGTGGGAAGCATTGACTATTGGCTGGCGGCAAGACACAAGGAAATGATTTTCAAATTTGCACTGTTCAGTCATTGATCAATGACTGTATTTAATTATTGTTAGACCTGGCACCATTGGCGTGGGTCTCCCTTCCATTTTTTGCTGTTGCCTCTTATGTTTTGCTGGTTTTAGATGCTTTTGGGCACTGTGCCACTGCTGTTCAGTGCCACAGTGCAAGTGCTCCCTATGGTAAATTGATGTATGGATTAGTGACTCCATGATTGGCTTGTTTGGCTTACTGTCAGACCCTAGTACAGTGCACTGCGTATGCCCAGGGCTTGTAAATCAAATGCTGCTGGTGGGCTTGCAGCACTGGTTGTGCCACCCACCGGAGCAGCTTGTAAAGTGTGTCTCAGGCCTGCCATTGCAGAGCCTGTGGGCAGTCTGGTACTGCCATGTTGACTGGGCAAGTGTACCCACTTGCCAGTCCCTAAACCGTCCCTTTTATACATATTAGTCACCCCTAAGGTAGGCCCAAGGGCAGGGTGCATTGTAGGTAAAGGTAGGACATGCCCTGGTGTGTGTGGCATGTCCTAATAGTGAATTACAGCCATTTTCGTTTTTCACTATTGCAAGGCTACCTGTTCCCCATAGGCCAGAATGGGCAGTTAGATTATTACATCTTATAATCCTAACTGACTCCGGGAACCAGGTAGAAATTCGAGTTTAGTACGCCTGAACTCAGAATGATAAAATACATCTTTTAGTGAAGTTGGTTTTAACATTCTGTGTTTGAAAATACCACTTTTAGAAAGTAGGTATTTTCTAGCCTAACTATCCAAGCCTGCCTCTGCTAGGTTGTGTATTCCTTGTCTGGAGATTGAGTGACAGGGGCTGGGGGTGGCTACAGGAGACAGGGTGAGTCAGCGCAGGGCTGAATAGAAAGATCTGCATCCAGAGTGGAGGGAGGAGTTGCACCTGGGTCTGAATAGGGCTGTGCCTGCCTTCCACAATGCTGGCTCCACCTCCTGCCGGGCGGCTGAGCACTCTGCCCCACATTCTGAAAGGAAAGAAGGAGTCAGAAAAACAAAGTGCTCCAGGACTGACCAGAACTGGTTTTGGACTAGGCAGAGGCCTCTCTGCCTTCAGAGAACAAAGAGAAACTGTGTATAAAAGGGGACCCAGACCCCTAGGAAATTAGATCACTTCTGGGAATCAAGACGAACCTTTGCTGAGGAGAAGAACCAGGAAGCTGAAGGAGGAGACTACCCCTGTGCTGTGTGTTTGGGGGTTGGCCTGCAGTGGTTGCTTCATTGCCAAAGAAAGGAGAAAAGGACTGAGTGTGCTTTCTATCAACTTGAAGAAGAATCTCCAAGGGCTTGAACTAGAGCTTGCCTCCTGCCTGAAGTCTCAGGGATACAAGACTTCACCAACCAGCTCCCCCCCTGAATTCCCTTGCTGGGAATTGAAGTGCCTGCTGCTGTGCTGGGCCTTCTGAGAGACTGCGTGTCGCTGGGAGCTGGAAGCGCAACGAGAAGCGTGTTGCCGCTGTCATCGCATCGCCGAGGAAGCGAGACGCCGCTGCCGCTGTCATCATCGCATCGCCGAAGCGCGGCGCATCGCCGGAGAAGCGGGACGCTGCCACAGAGGACATCGTCGCATCACCGGAGAAGCGCATCGCAGGGCCTGTTGCGGCTCCCAAGATCATCGAGTCGCCGCACGGCCGTCGGGCGTGCACGCATCGCACCAACGTTGTCGCATCGCAGCCAAGACGCCATTTTTATCGCATCGCACCGGAGAAGAGTATCGCATCGAGGTGCCATCTGTCGCATCGCACCGGAGAGCAGTAAGAAACCGACGCATCAACTCCCCACACAGTAAGGAAGCGAGCATCAACTCCCCTGCGCAGCAGTAAGGAACCGACGCATCCACTCCCCTGAGTGTACGGAACCGACGCATCACCTTCCCTGCGACCCTTTTGTTTTCTTTGCGTTACGCATTCAAGGTACATTGAGAGTAAAGTGTCGCATCTACAACTTGAGAGAACTGAACTATTTTATAACCTTTTAAAGTCTATTTTTGAGTACAGTATTGTGGATTTTTGTCGTTTGGTCTTGTGTTAAGTCTATATAAAAATACTATTTTTATAATACAACCTGTGTGGTGTCCATCTGTAGTGTTGTCACTGTATTACTGTATGTGTTCACAAATGCTTTACACACTGCCTCTGAGATAAGCCTGCCTGCTCGTGCCAAGCTACCAAGGGGGTGAGCAGGGGTTATTTTAGGAGTGTAGCCCCTCACCCTGACTAGACGCAAGGGTCCCTATTTGTCACAGGTACCTACCTATGCCAACTAGAGACCCCCAAATCTAACATTGGTGGGCAGCGGTGAGGATTTGGACTTGCATTTGTGATTCATATACAGTGATTGGTGTACACTACTAGTGAGTGCAGACCATAACGCAACCACATACTTTTTGAGAATTTTTCCTTGGAACTTCTTTTCTATTTTTGATTCCTGAGAACTGCCAGTCTTTTTGCTACCATGAGCAAGACAGCATCCATAGTATCTGTAGACATTGTTTTGGAAGAAGAGAGAATTGATACTTACACTGTGCCTTATCTCAAAGCTTTGTGCAAGAAATTTAAAATCTCTGTGAAAGGCCTCACCAGGAAAGAGGAATACCAAAAGGCGCTGAGGGCCTGGGTAGAATCTAGGAATGCCAGTGAGCATCCTGAGGAGCCAGTAATGGAGGCAGAGGATTTAAATGAGCACCTTGAGGGGCCAGTGGGCCCAACTGGAGGGAAAGCACCTTCAGGGGCGGGCAGCAGTGTTTCTTCCAAAGGGTTGTCCCCAGGAGAGCTGGAGGACAGAGCAAGGGAGAGGATGCATAAATTGGAGCTAGCTAGGCTCAAAATGGATGGTCAGAAAGACATAGAGAGCAAGAAAATAGAGCTTGGGATGGAGTTAGAAATGAAGAAGTTAGCCTTAGAGGAAAAGAGAATGCATTTTGAGCATGAGAGAGGATTGAGGAATTGGAACTCAAGGCCAAGAAGTTAGAGGTTCCTCCCTCTGGTGGCAGCACACCGCCAGTGCATGTAGAAGCAAGAACCTACATTCCCAAAGATGTAGTTAAAGATTTCCACAAGAATGAGGATATTGGTCAGTGGTTTAGGGCTTATGAAGCTGCAATGTTGGCCCACCGGGTCCCTGAGAAGGATTGGGGAGCGGGGTTGTGGGGCCGCTTTGTTAGTGATGGGAGGGACACTTTGTTGGATTTGCCTACAGAGGAGCAAATGTCCTATACCCACATGAAGGGAGCCCTAATGTCCAGATTTGGTTTGACCCCAGAGCTATATAGACAAAGGTTTAGAAATTGCAGAAAACTGGAGTCTACCACTTGGGTGGAATATGTGTCTTTCTTTTGCAGAGCATTGGATGGTTGGGTGAAGGGTAGCAAAGTGGATAATTTTGAGGCGCTCTATGATTTGCTTGCATGGGAGCACTTGTCAAATATCTGTTTTCCAGAGCTACGCCAGCATCTTATTGATAGCAAGCTGACTAACCCTAGGAAGCTTGCTGAGGAGGCGGACCGCTGGGTGAGCACCCGGGTCCAGAAGGGTCATGTGGGAGACTTCGCCAAAGGTGGGCAGGGTCCCCAGCAGAAGAGTGGGGGGGACAAGGGTAAACAGAGGGAGTTCCAGAAAGGGCCCCAAAGTAATCCCAAAGGGAACCAAGGGAAAGGTTCCCAGCCTCCCCCTGAGAGGAAGGCAGTGGCCCCGACAGATAAGCCTGTTCACAAGGGGCCCAAGACCTGTTTTAAGTGTGGTCTAGTAGGCCACTGTTCTTATGATGCTAGATGTCCCTTGTATGGGAAGACAGCACCCACTGGTGCACCACCCCGGCAGTTGGCTAGTGTAGCCTTGGGGAGAAGATGGGTGCCCAAGGTGGGTGGGGTCCCGCAGAGATGTCCCTTGTCTCTTTAGGAGACTGTGAGGTGGTCCCCAGGACCCAACTGCCTGATAACACTAAAAAATACAGGCAGTGGGTGAACATCAATGGCAAGAGGGGAAGCTCTTAGAGACACCGGAGCCAGTGTGACAGCTGTCAGTTGTCGGTTGGTGTCTGAAGAGCAGGTAGTCCCAAATGCATTTTACCCAGTTGTTGCCGCTGACAACACAGAGAGCCACTGCAAGGTGGCACAGGTTCCCTTTGAGTGGGGGGGTCTCAGGGACTCTTCAAGTAGCTGTGAGGCCAGCCATGCCTGTTGAATGTCTGTTAGGTAACGATTTGGAGAGCTCCCCTTGGGCTAAGGTGGAGCGGAGAGCTCATTTAGAGATGTTGGGTTTGCCTGAGTGGGCCTGCGTGACCACTCGGTCTATGGCAGCCAGTAAAGGTGTTCAAGAGGACCTGGAGCCTGAGAAAATGGCCCAGGTGCCTGCCTTAAAGAGAAGAGGTAGGGGGCGCAGGAAACCGGCCCCTGAGATTCCCACGGCCCAGGAGGAGGCGGACCCTGAGGGGGATGCCCTGGAGTCTACCGGGGAAGAGATTGCTGAACTGGAAGACCTGCCTGAGCTGACCCATTGGCAGCAGGAAGGAGGTCCCTCCAGGGAAGAGTTCTGTGAGGAGCAGAACAAGTGCCCTTCTCTTGTGGGTTTGCGGCAGCAGGCTGCAAACCAGGCAGCAGGTGATCAGTCTGGATCACATTGGATCTACTGGGAGAATGGTCTCCTGTATAGTGAGCCTAAGGTTGCTGAGCCTGGTTCAGCCCGTGTGCTGGTGGTACCCCAGCGCTTCAGAGCCTTCCTACTGGGGCTGGCTCATGATGTGCCTTTAGCAGGACATTTGGGGCAGGACAAGACCTTTGAAAGGCTTGTCACCCATTTTTATTGGCCCCAAATGCGCAAGAGTTCAGACACTCATTGCAGGACCTGTCAGACTTGCCAGGATAAGTGGACCGGACCATTTGAGGTGGTGGAGCGCAAGAGTCCGGTTACCTACTTGGTGGACTTGCGGTCTCCCAGGAACCCCTTACGGGTCCTGCATGTCAACCGCCTGAAGCCCCACTTAGAGAGGTCCGAAGTGGGCATGCTCCTAGCAACAGATGCTGGAATGGAGGAGGAGACTGAACCTCTTCCTGACCTCCTGACTGCAACAGAGCAAGATGGGTCAGTGGATGGAGTGAACCTCTCTTCCCCCTGACCCCTGAGCAGCAGAATGACTGTCACCAGTTGCTGGGACAGTTTTCTGACCTGTTCTCCCGATTCCCAGTGTCACTGATTGGTGCGTCCATGATGTAGACACTGGGGACAGTCCTCCTGTCAAGCACAAAACTTAAAGGGTGACTGACAGGGTGAGAGCTTGCATCAAGGAGGAGGTCTCCAAGATGCTTGCGTTGGGGGTGATTGAGTCCTCTAACAGTCCTTGGGCCAGCCCAGTGGTCTTGGTCCCAAAGGCTGCCGCACCGGGTGTCTCACCAGAACTGTGGTTCTGTGTGGACTACCGAGGGCTCAATTCAGTCACCAGGACTGACGCGCACCCCATCCCCAGAGCTGATGAGCTCATTGATCGGTTAGGGGCTGCCCGGTACCTCAGCACGTTTGACTTAACGTCTGGGTACTGGCAGATCGCCTTGACTGATGGGGCAAGAGAGAGGTCAGCATTCTCCACACCAGATGGGCACTACCAATTCCGGGTTATGCCCTTTGGGATGAAGAATGCCCCTGCCACCTTTCAGAGGTTGGTCAAGCAGGTGTTGGCTGGACTGGAAGAGTTCAGTGCCGCCTACCTGGATGACATTGCAGTGTTCAGCGCCAGTTGGGAAGAACATCTGCGCCACCTCTGGGAAGTGTTGATGGCGCTGCGGAGAGCAGGCCTCACGATCAAGGCGAGTAAGTGCCAGATCGGGCAGGGTTCCGTGGTGTACTTGGGACACCAGGTTGGGAGCGGCCAGGTGGCGCCCCTACAGCCCAAGATTGAGACCGTCCTGACTTGGGAACCCCCAAGACCCAGATAGAGGTGAGAGCCTTTTAGGACTCACTGGGTATTACAGGAGGTTTGTCAAGGGGTATGGCAGCATTGTTGCACCCTTGACAGAGCTTACTTCCAGGAAGCAGCCCAAGAGAGTGATTTGGACTGACACCTGTCAGAGAGCTTTTGATGCCCTGAAGACTGCCATGTGCACGGAGCCCGTGCTCCTGGCACCGAACTTCTCAAAAGAGTTTATTGTGCAAACAGACGCTTCAGAGCATGGTGTGGGGGCTGTTCTATCACAGATTAATGAAGAGGGCCTAGACCAACCTGTAGCCTTCATCAGTAGGAGGTTACTTCCACGGGAACAGAGGTGGAGTGCAATTGAGCGTGAGGCATTTGCTGTGGTCTGGGCACTGAAGAAGTTGAGACCATACTTGTTTGGGACTCACTTCCGGGTTCAGACCGACCACAGGCCCCTCAGATGGCTGATGCAGATGAGGGGTGAGAATCCAAAGCTGTTGAGGTGGTCCATATCCCTACAGGGGATGGACTTTAAGGTGGAACACCGCCCTGGTACAGAACACGCCAATGCTGATTGTCTGTCCAGATTTTTCCGCCTTAGTGATGAGAACTCCCCGGAGGTAGGGTAGTTCTCCCACATTTCAGCTGGAGGGGACACGTGTTAGACCTGGCACCATTGGCGTGGGTCTCCCTTCCATTTTTTGCTGTTGCCTCTTATGTTTTGCTGGTTTTAGATGCTTTTGGGCACTGTGCCACTGCTGTTCAGTGCCACAGTGCAAGTGCTCCCTATGGTAAATTGATGTATGGATTAGTGACTCCATGATTGGCTTGTTTGGCTTACTGTCAGACCCTAGTACAGTGCACTGCGTGTGCCCAGGGCTTGTAAATCAAATGCTGCTGGTGGGCTTGCAACACTGGTTGTGCCACCCACCGGAGCAGCTTGTAAAGTGTGTCTCAGGCCTGCCATTGCAGAGCCTGTGGGCAGTCTGGTACTGCTATGTTGACTGGGCAAGTGTACCCACTTGCCAGTCCCTAAACCTTCCCTTTTATACATATTAGTCACCCCTAAGGTAGGCCCAAGGGCAGGGTGCATTGTAGGTAAAGGTAGGACATGCCCTGGTGTGTGTGGCATGTCCTAATAGTGAATTACAGCCATTTTCGTTTTTCACTATTGCAAGGCTACCTGTTCCCCATAGGCCAGAATGGGCAGTTAGATTATTACATCTTATAATCCTAACTGACTCAGGGAACCAGGTAGAAATTCGAGTTTAATACGCCTGAACTCAGAACGATAAAATACATCTTTTAGTGAAGTTGGTTTTAACATTCTGTGTTTGAAAATACCACTTTTAGAAAGTAGGTATTTTCTTGCCTAACTATCCAAGCCTGCCTCTGCTAGGTTGTGTATTCCTTGTCTGGAGATTGAGTGACAGAGGCTGGGGGTGGCTACAGGAGACAGGGTGAGTCAGCGCAGGGCTGAATAGAAAGATCTGCATCCAGAGTGGAGGGAGGAGTTGCACCTGGGTCTGAATAGGGCTGTGCCTGCCTTCCACAATGCTGGCTCCACCTCCTGCCGGGCGGCTGAGCACTCTGCCCCACATTCTGAAAGGAAAGAAGGAGTCAGAAAAATAAAGTGCTCCAGGACTGACCAGAACTGGTTTTGGACTAGGCAGAGGCCTCTCTGCCTTCAGAGATCAAAGAGAAACCGTGTATAAAAAGGGGACCCAGACCCCTAGGAAATTAGATCACTTCTGGGAATCAAGACGAACCTTTGCTGAGGAGAAGAACCAGGAAGCTGAAGGAGGAGACTACCCCTGTGCTGTGTGTTTGGGGATTGGCCTGCAGTGGTTGCTTCATTGCCAAAGAAAGGAGAAAAGGACTGAGTGTGCTTTCTATCAACTTGAAGAAGAATCTCCAAGGGCTTGAACTAGAGCTTGCCTCCTGCCTGAAGTCTCAGGGATACAAGACTTCACCAACCAGCTCCCCCTGAATTCCCTTGCTGGGAATTGAAGTGCCTGCTGCTGTGCTGGGCCTTCTGAGAGACTGCGTGTCGCTGGGAGCTGGAAGCGCGACGCAACAACGAGAAGCGTGTCGCCGCTGCAGCCGCTGTCATCGCATCGCCGAGGAAGCGAGACGCCGCTGCCATCATTGCATCGCCGAAGCGCGGCGCATCGCCAGAGAAGCGGGACGCTGCCACAGAGGACATCGTCGCATCACCGGAGAAGCGCGTCGCAGGGCCTGTCGCGGCTCCCAAGATCATCGAGTCGCCGCACGGCCGTCGGGCGTGCACGCATCGCACCAACGTTGTCGCATCGCAGCCAAGACGCCATTTTTATCGCATCGCACCGGAGAAGAGTATCGCATCGAGGTGCCATCTGTCGCATCGCACCGGAGAGCAGTAAGAAACCGACGCATCAACTCCCCACACAGTAAGGAAGCGAGCATCAACTCCCTGCGCAGCAGTAAGGAACCGACGCATCCACTCCCTGAGTGTACGGAACCGACGCATCACCTTCCCTGCGACCCTTTTGTTTTCTTTGCGTTACGCATTCAAGATACATTGAGAGTAAAGTGTCGCATCTACAACTTGAGAGAACTGAACTATTTTATAACCTTTTAAAGTCTATTTTTGAGTACAGCGTTGTGGATTTTTGTCGTTTGGTCTTGTGTTAAGTCTATATAAAAATACTCTTTTTATAATACAACCTGTGTGGTGTCCATCTGTAGTGTTGTCACTGTATTACTGTATGTGTTCACAAATGCTTTACACACTGCCTCTGAGATAAGCCTGCCTGCTCGTGCCAAGCTACCAAGGGGGTGAGCAGGGGTTATTTTAGGAGTGTAGCCCCTCACCCTGACTAGACGCAAGGGTCCCTATTTGTCACAGGTACCTACCTATGCCAACTAGAGACCCCCAAATCTAACAATTATGTTTATGTGTTGATCTTTAAAAGTATTGTCCCGCTATGTTTCTTTGAAATGCTTCTTTGAGTGATATCAAAACAAATTGCATCACAGAAGTCAAATTGTTTTATGTGGTGTCTGAGTGGTCCACAACTGTTGATTTTTTTCTCTCAAGTCTCTCTATCCAAATCTTAACAAATTTTTCCTTCCAGGAGACAAATCTGTTTATCTTTCAGGGTTTAAAATTGTGAGTGAAGGGCACAATGGGCACCGGCAATTCGAAAGGAACTATGGAGGTGGTAAGGCCTCGCATGGTGAAAAAGACAAAACAATTGTTTAAACAACTGTCATTAGAGAAGGATTTTAAATTACCAGCAAATAGCCCTGCAGCTCAGGTTGTAAAAGATACAAATTGTTTAGAATATGTAACTCCTTTTTGCGCGCTAGTATGGACGTGGAAAGTGAATGAAGGGCTGTGGCCTAGATTTTGTTCTCTAGAGATAGATGATATTGAACCCTTGACAGAAAGTATACACTTAAAGGGTGACCCATCATGGGATTCACACTATGTAAAAGATTGTTTACAGCAGTGGCTTTCAATTGCAAAAAATAAAGCTCTCCTTTCAAAAAGAAAGGCCAGGGGAATGCCTCCACTGAATACAGAGACTGTTCTGCAATAGCAATGGTGAATAGTGAGTGCAAGAAGCCTACTAAAAAGAGCTAGAATTAGCAAAAGATTGGCCCACATCTTATAGCCAGTGTTTATTGGAATTAAGTAACTATGTGCAAACAGAACAGCATTTGTTGTCACTATGGCAAAAGTGTGGGTTTTCAACAATTGAAGCAGACCGGGTTAAAGAAATACCAAATGCCACTACTTCTAGAAGGGCTGCTGCTCTGCTATGTATTTGGACGCACCGCCAAGTAAATATTGACATAAATAAGTTAAAGAAACTGTTTATCGCCTCCAAGCCCCAAGGCCTTTTTGTCAAACTGGGGGAAGGAACAGACAATGAGCAAATAACTAGTAGCACATTGACTGAGGAGGAGATTTTGTTGCTTACTGAGGAAGAAAGGAAAAGACAGAGAGTAGATGCAAATAGTGAATTTAATTCCTGGGTCTCAGATAGAGCCGGCAATGAGAATAGCCACCAAACATTGGGACAAAACATCCAGTTTGCAGGACCTGTTTCTCCGGCACCTCAATTCTCATCCCCTCCTCCAGCAACTTCAATTTACCCATCACTTTCAGGCCCCTACATACAGTGTGAAAGACATAACACACCTGAGCAAGCACTGGCTTCACAACCAAGCTTATCACGTGTACCTTATTTCCACATATCCCTGGAAGGTAATTTAACTAGAGTATCTGACATACCAACTAGCCCCAGAGAGGGCAGTTTTAGAACACCAGTCCTGAATGGGCACTTATCCTTAGGAGGGGACATGCTACATGCTTTTGGATCCCCAGCCCAAACTTCCACTTTTGGTCTGAGGGAACATTTAGGGCTGAGTGCAAAAGAGAGAAATGATGAGGAGGAACACGAGCACTTGACACACCTGAGGAAAGAGGCAGATGAGTTCCAAGAAGAAGTGAACACTGATAGGGAGGAAATACAACGCTCCATTAATAAACTACAGGATAAGCTAGAGAGGAGGGAACGGCTGATACATATACGGTCACGAACACGGACCCTAAAGGGAAAGGGTGAGAACTCATATACTGATGACATACTATTGAACACTAAACTAACTGCACCAAAAATAGTGTTGGGGGGGACAGCCATGCTTTTTTTAGACACGCTGTATGTCCATCTTAATGTTCGCTAAATATGTAGAGACTATGATAGGACTGAACATGCTCTTTCTTGTATTTAAGGGCTACACGTTAAAAGGGAGTGTAGCATTTATGTTTTAACGTTGCCCCGTAAGCCTTGAAACTCTCGCTTTAAGCTCAATAGCGTTGTTATGACTTCGCTATATCGCGCTCTATAAGAATTCAGCGATGGTATCTTGTCAATTAGTACAGCAGGATGGTTTAGCCAGACAGGGTTCTTATGTGTTTTTTGTTAATACGGTCTACCGCTCGCCATTAAGAGAATATTTACTTTATTCTTGCACTGTTTTTTGGTTTACCCTCAGCATTCAGCTACGTTGCGAGTTTTAGTGGATTGGCAGCTTGTCCACCCTGTCATACTCTTTCCCTGCAAGGTAACCTTTTTTAGCTTTTTACAAAAGGTGATTCTTTTAAATCAGTAACATGCATCTACGTTTATCTTCATAACCAATTATCCTCATGCACGTTTTTTGTAGTTTGAAGATTCAAAGGTCCAAAAGAATATCCTCCATCTCTTTATTGTCAGCATATCACGGTATTGTATTTTCCATCTTAATTATCTTGTCTGTAGCCTACTCTTCAGGTCAAAGCAGCTTAATAGATAATTGGAGGGTTTTCTTTCTTTCTCCCCACATTTTTCCGTATATGGCGCCATTTTCCGACTACAGCGGACAATATTCATTTCGTTGTCGTTGTGAGAACTACATAAGCAAACTGTGGAATGCTGGTTCTATCTTGTTGTTAGGCATTTTTTCATCTATTATAAACTCTGGTAAGCAAAGTGTTTATTTCAGTATGTTAGTTACAGTACATGTATTATCGTAAAATAGATAGATTCAAGTATCTTGAGTCTGTCTTAGTTACTGTATTTTCCTTAGCAGGATCTGAACATGGAATTTCATCCATTATTTATTTCATATCTTCTTTTGGTGTAATACGTCCTCTTCTGGTAAGCCGGACTTTTGCATTCTCTTAGAAGTTAGTGATGCATCTTCATGTTCATCCTCAAAAATACATATAACACAAGTCCGTCTTATGCTTGTTTAGATATATGTCTGTATGTTTGTTAGTAATTTTTGTTTATTAATTTGTTAATACGTAAGGCTTTTCTAATTATTAATTAGATGTGAGCATTCATCTATCTGTAAATAGCCGATAGGTGAAATACAATGTATACTTTCCACTGTATATAATAGTGACACTAGTCCATCTATTCTTTTTGTGATGTATATATTGTCGTTACAGAGCACAATATTCGGTGGTGGAACTCCTGAGGAAGGCAGAGTTCTGCCGAAACACGCGTTGAGATAAATCTGGAAAACCACCATAAAAACAAAAAATCAAGTGTTCAATGAGATGTTCTGCTATATTAATTAAGACTTTATTGTGATTTGCATTATTCTCAAACAGACCTTATATATGGGTATGAATAATAGAGTGTAGTATGAATGTGTTATGAATGTGTGTAGTTAGGATGTTATACTAAGTATGGTCTCTGTAAGACTAGATTTATCATGCCTTTTAAAATCTAAAACAGAATTATGAATTCTTGAATAAATTATCTTTGTAGTTTTTTAAACACTAGTGTCACTATTTTTCATCTTTGATATGTTCTGAGATTTTTATTGTTTTGAAGTTGCCCTAGATCATTTACAATAAACAGCCATGCTAAAGCCATGGACCCCCTTGGAGGCAACCCAAATGACTAAGGACGCGCCTGACCCACTCACTGCCAGTGTGAAATATTATGAGTGGCTTCATAAAATATGTATTGCCTATACCCCCCTCCCTCGAGATGTAGAAATGCTATTAAAAATAGGATATGGGAGCAGATGGTCTTTAGTAAAAAATGCGTTCCGAATTCCACAGGAAAGAGATTTGACCACACTGACTAATAATATGGATGTCACAGAAAATAGATTGATTAATTGGTTAGAGTCTATCAGGGACACAATTAATAGCCTAGCAGTTAAACATGGTGATTTTTCTCAAGTCACTGCCACGTTGCAGAAGCCAGGTGAGTCAGTGGCTGATTACATCTTAAGGTACAATGAAGCATGGGATAACAGTGCAGGGGGACCGCGCACCACAGAGGCCTATAAGGTATTGGCTACGCAAACCCTTATGAATGGATTGCTAGCTTCTGTGGCCCACAGTTGTAAACTGCGCCACCCTGATTGGTCCACTAAAGGATATCATGAGTTGTGCACGCTTCTCATAACTATGGAAAGAGATGGTATTTTTAAGGTAAGGAAGGACATCGCTAAAAATGACAAAGGAATGATGTTGCAGCAAGTACAAAGAGAGGAGGAGCCAGAGGGAATGTACTATCAGGGGGCACAGCAAAGACAGGATAATGGACAAGGATACCAGAGGAGAGACAAGAGTAGGGATCGGTGCTATATTTGCCAGAGGTATGGGCACTGGGGACGCAATTGTAGAAATAATAGAGGTAGAAGGGACTGGAATGAGAGAAGTGACCAGTATAATAGAAATGATAGAAACAACAGAAATGAAAGGTTTGGCAGAAATGAGATCCAGCCATCAGCACCACCCATGCCCAGAGACCTGAAGCAGACCCAGCGCTCCCTGAGGAATCCTTTCCAGGAGCAACATGGATCAGCATAGGACCACGCGGAGAGAGAGATGGGACAAACTGCAGCAACCAGAGCCCAGTGCTTTATGATGAAGGTATCAGACACACCTGAGGAGAATCCCATGTTTCAAATTAAGGTAGGAGATAAAGAGATCGATTTCCTAATAGACAGTGGTGCAACCCTATCAGCAGTAAGAAACAAGTATGGTCCTAGCAGTGGTGAAACAGTCACTACTATAGCAGTAAATGGAATGATGGTGCATGAAGAATTGTCAGAACCCCTACCAGATCTGTTGATGACTTCACAATGACCCATTAGTTTCTCCTATCACCAGATGCACCCATCAATTTGCTGGGGAGAGACCTCCTCTGTAAATTGCATGCAACATTATATTTTTCACAAAATGGGATTTACCTACAAGTACCTGAGGACAGGTTAGAATTGGCTAATAGAACACTTACTGCTTGCAAATTAAGTGAGGACTCTGTTTTATGTGCACCCCCCGTCTTGTCTCTCTCTCCAACACGTTACCAATGGACTCCATTACATGGAGATTTTTATGAAAACATGTTTCAAGAACTGTTTAAATACAGCCCTGACATTGAAAGTGAATTGGTCACTCATTTAGTGCAGTTGACATTAGTACCTGGGCCCATACACTGTACTGCAGCATTTTTCACAGGAGCAGTGCCTGAATGGTACGCCTACAGGGCAGACAAACATTTGCACCGGACAATGGAGTTGCTTGAGCACACATTATATGTAGGAAAAGAAGGGTGTGCAGTGAGCATTGAACTAGGACCACAGGAAATGAGGTTATTTCAAGTGCCAGATTCTGAACCACATGTATCCATAGCTGTAGCACCAGGTTACTACCCTAAGGATTTGGGCCCCATGGTCAAACGCCTTCAGGACTTACCTAGAACTAAGGATTTTACATTTCCTTTAGGAATGGTGTCTGTGTTAGGAGAGGGAGAAGGGTGGTGTTGGACGTTGTGTATGAACAGAAAGGACAGGACTGCAGTTTTTGACAAGCTTGAAGGGAATATGGCTTTACAGCTGACTAAAAACAAGGTCCTAGAGCAAGTGAACTCAGAGGTTTGGGCAAAACACAAAAATGAGGCAGGATTATTGAAAACATGCCCTCCCCATAAAGTGACACTTAAAGAGAATGCTGAATTACCTTATGTCCGTCAGTACAGGCTGTCACCTCAGGCAGAGGAGGGAATAAAACCTGTGATTGAATCTCTCTTGCAACAAGGTATCATTAAAAGACCTCCAGCCCCTGTAATAGTCCTATCATTCCATTGCCCAAGGGCAATACTGGGCAGTATAGGTTCATACAGGACTTACGACAGATAAACAACATTGTGGTTCCCTTAGCACCTGTTGTGCCTGACACCAATACTATATTATCTTCTATACATGTAGAGGCAGAGTACTTTTCAGTCATTGATCTCTCCTCTGCGTTTTCAGTATTAAAGTCTATCCAGAGAGCGAGTACCTTTTTGCTTTCACAGTGAAAGATACCCAATTTACTTTCAGAAGACTAGCTCAAGGCTACACTGAGAGTCCCACGGTCTATGCGCAGGCAGTGAAGAGAGACCTGGACAGCCTACACCTGGAAGGTGGTAGCATCATCTTGCAGTACGCTGATGATCTACTCATGGCATCTCCATCACTTGAGGCCTGTGAAAAAGACACTGTAGCGCTGCTGAATCACCTCCAGGAGAGAGGACACAAAGCTTCATTGTCAAAATTCCAGTGCTGCCAAAAAGAGGTGACTTACCTGGGTTATGTGGTATCCAAAGGTACACGCCGCATATCACCTGACAGGATAAAAATGATTCAGGGCATGCTGCCTCCGTCCACCAAGAAAGGAATGCTGTCATTCCTGGGGATGATGAACTACTGCCGCCAGTGGATCCCTGAGTACAGATCCTATGATGCCATCCTGCGACAATGTACACTACAAGATGCTCCCAACAACATTGTATGGACTAATGAACTTGCAGACTGTTTTAAGAAACTGAAAGAGACTTTGTGTACTGCGCCAGCCCTGGGGCTGCCTGATTACAAACTGCCCTTCCATCTCTATGTGTCAGAGCAAAATGGCATTGCAAATGGTGTGCTGACACAGCAGCATGGCTCAGGAAAAAGACCTGTGGCATACTACTCCGTGACTTTGCCTGCAGCAGTAACTGGGCATCCAGCTTGTTTGAGAGCAGTGGCATCAGCAGCTGTGATAGTAGAGAGGACGGCTCCCATTGTGTTGGACTACCCTTGTATTGTTTATGTGCCACATTCGGTACAGTTGTTGTTGTCATCTGCAGCAACACAATATTTTTCGGCGGCCAGGCAAACAGGTTATGAGGTCACTCTGTTGTCTAACACCAATATCACCATTAAAAGATGCCCACCTGTTAATTTGGCAACATTATTACCTCCACTAGGTGATTCAGATGAGACCCCTGACCATGACTGTGTTGAAGTTGTAGAGACATGCACCACACCCAGACCAGATTTGCAGCAAACACCATTAGAAAAAACTGACTATGAGTGGTACACTGGTGGTTCCTCCAGCAGACTAACAGACACTGATTACAGAGCAGGGTATGCTATAACAACAGTAGACACCATAGTTGAAAGTGCAGCCCTCCCCTGGCACATCTGCCCAGCAAGCCGAGCTGTATGCTGTAACAAGAGCATGCATCCTAGCTGAGGGGAAAAATGTTAACATTTACACTGATTCACGTTATGCCTTTGGCGTTGTTCACGATTTTGGCCAGCTGTGGCAGTATCGTGGTTTCATAACAGCAGCAGGACGCCCCATTCAAAATGGCCCCTTAGTAAAGAATTTGCTACAGGCAATACTACTACCCAACAGAATAGCAGTAATCAAATGTGAGGCACATACAGGAGCTAATACTGAGATAGCCAGAGGTAACGCCATGGCTGACACAGCAGCAAAAGAGAGCATGTTACAGCCAGTACAGATGGTGCCTTCAATGGCAAAAAGTATTCAAAAAATACAGCTGATTCAGAGACAATTGTTGCTAGCTGATGTGAAAGAAGCACAATGGTCTGCACCACCAGAGGAAGAAAGAGCGTGTATTGATGCTGGATGTGAGCCGAATGATGAGGGATTGTGGGTCCACCAGGATGGGAGGCCTGTGGCCCCACGCAGTATGTTCCTGCCCCTTACAAGGCTTGCCCATGGACCCACTCACATGGCTCAAGGAGGGATGAATGCTTTCATTAGACAAGAATGGTTTGCACCAGGGATAACAGCTTTCACTGCACAATTCTGCTCCCAATGTCTTGTCTGTGCCCAACATGCTAAAGGTCGGTCCCCCGCTACCCATGATCACTTGCCAGTACCAGAGGGTCCCTTTACAAACATTCAAATAGACTTCGCCTATATGCCCCCAGTGAATGGATTCAAATATTTGCTGGTATGTGTGGATCAATTTTCAAAATGGGTGGAGGCGTTTGCCACTAGGAAGAATGATGCAGCAACTGTTGTGTGATGCTTGATGAAAGATTTAATACCTCGGTTTGGGGTCCCCCAGAGCATAAACAGTGACAGAGGGGGTGAATTTGTTGCTGCCGTTGTGGAAAAGATGTGTGACTGTTTGGGAATAGAGTGGAAACTGCATGCCCCTTACCACCCACAAAGTTCGGGCCAGGTGGAGAGAATGAACGCCACAATAAAACATAAATTAGCCAAAACAACTGATGCAACAGGCCTGAAATGGCCAGATGCACTGCCTTTAGTGCTGCATGCCATAAGAGCAACACCATCTAGAACAACTCTCTTGTTCCCCCATGAGGTATTGATGGGGCGGCCCATGTCAGTGGGGTTGAGGTTGCCTCTCACAGCATCCCAAGCAGCACTGCTGTGGACGGATGAGCAGATTTCTGACTATGCCGTACAATTGTCGGTGGTCTTGAGGCATCACCATCTCCAGGTGAAGGAAGCTTTGCCCCATCCTTCCTTAGAACAAACACACCCTTTTAAACCTGGAGACATGGTCATGGTGAAAAAAATAAAAAATGTTTCTCTTACTTCTAGGTGGACTGGACCCCACGTTGTGCTCCTGGTTACCAGAACATCACTAAAGGTACAGGGACGTCCCGAGTGGCTGCACGGAACACGATGCAGGGCTGCACCAACAACGCCTGAGGCAGAGGCACCTTTAACAGATGAGCACCGGCCACAAGTGGAGCAGCGCGAAACACAGGACAAGGGGGAGACAGACCAGACCTTTCCTAACAACAACGCTGAGGGTCCATCATCAAGTGTCCCAGGAACGGTGACACCAACTGATGCTGTTGAGTGAAGCACGCAACGCAGTCTAGAAAAAGGTGATGGTCCACACCTGCCAAAAATAGGCTGAAGAGGACAACGCAGGGCAGGTCCGTGAAACCGCCCCTGAACAAGACAACTACGGACCAGGAGGAGAAGCAGATGACAGCGCACCACAAGAACTTTCATTATTGACACTTACAGAAAGTACCCTGGAACTGAGACAGCAAGACACTGCCTAACAATATTTTAAATTCGGAAAGTGATATTTACCACTGTCAAGAAAAATGCATTGCATTATGCTAACAATATTTTTTAGTACCTTAATTATGTGGGTGCTACCTGTATTGCAACAACCTGCTGACCATCCCCTCATTGCAGTACATGAGAAAGTTGCCCAGGCTTTAGGTCTTCAAAATTGCTGGATTTGTAGAGAATTATCCAGACACCCCAGCGACCCAATTGGCCTATATGAAACACCTGTGCCTATACAAAATTATGCGCAAGGAATAGGATGCCTCATATCCAATGTAACCTGGGATTGTGGAGAAGGAAGGATTGGATGGTACCCACGTTGTACCATACTGCCAAATATTCAAGCCCAATACCAAGTGTCTCCTACAGTAGAATACAAAGACAAGGAAAAAGCATTTCCTGTATGTTTAAAGCATCATGTTTCAGGATGTAACCCAGCTTCCCGATACTTAGGACATTTAAAAAAGTAGCCAGTGTCCTAACATATTAGAATTTGATAATATCACAGGGAATTGGAACTTAAAGACAGACAGTAGTAAGTAGGAACTGGACAGCTAAGGTACGAGGAAAACAAGTAAACTACACTTTGCATTACTGGAACATCACTGTAGATGGAGAGACACTATTAATAATGGTCTTCTATACGATCCATTTATTGAGCAAAAGAATAAGCATGCTAGGGCACCAAATGTGATTTCTAAAATATTAGAATACCCCTTATGGTCAGCTCGCTGCTCATACATGGCACCATGGGCAAATGTTACGCTTATAAATTCTTCATGGACTGATTACAAATGGTGTGATCAATTCCAAAACACTTTTCCTGAAGGGGTAGGCCTTCCTCTCAGTAAATATCACACATTGGACACACAGTTACAGGGCGGAATGTATTTTATTTGTGGCACTAAAGCATACAAGGTGCTTCCCTGGCACTGGGAAGGCATGTGTGCTATTTCTTATCTTACACCAAAAATTTCAGTCGTGCCACACATTGCAGCCCATGAGCCACTAAATTTGGGGAGTTTTGCTCATAGATATAAAAGAGATATACATGCACCTATTCTGGAAACTAGACAAGGTCTATTCTTTGAACTAATGCGTATATTTATTCCTGGATATGGGGTATATGATTTAGAATTGGCCCTAGTTAATATGTCTGCTGAGCTAGCTGTAGCATTCAATGCAACAAGAGATGCACTTCAACAGTTGCAGATGGAAATTAATTCAGTAGCTGCCATGACTATTCAACACCGAATTGCACTTGACCTCCTGACACTACAACAAGGAGGACTGTGCGTTTTATTAAATTCCTCTTGCTGTTATTTTTTAAACAAAAGTGGAAACATAGCAAGGGATGTGGCACAAATTAAGAATGCAGTTCAAATATTCCGTGGAGCAGGGAAAATGACAGATTCTGATGACTGGTCCTGGCTATGGTCATGGCTACCAACAGGATGGTTAAAGCACTTACTTTTAGCACTACTGGGTATCTTTTTAACAATAGTGATATTTTTGTGTTGTCTTCAGTGTTGCTGCTCCATGGGACAGCAATTGTGTAGTAAAAGCATCCATTCAATTTCTGCAGTTAAAATTCTACCTCCTACAGAGCAGGAGCTAGCCTGCAGATATCTCCAAATACAACAGGATATAGAGAAAGCACACAAAGAGACATTTGAATTAATGGCTATAGATATATAAAATAAATGCATTAAGTACTAGTATATATTTTTATCTTTGTTGAAAAATGAATACCTCTTAGATGTGTCTACGCCAATATATGCATGTTATTTAAAAACTGTGGAATGCCATTCAAGGATATGTACTTTATCAATACTTTATATTTCTACTATATATATATAGCCTCGCTGAGTAAACACTCGAGTACAACTATAAATATCAACATGTCGTCTGACGTGGTACGCGCACGTGAAGAGGCAGCAACAGAGATGTTTTCCGACACGTTACCGGCAGCTACTGAAGCCGTAACAAGATCCATTGTGAGAACTAATGTCAATGACTTAGTTAAAGACAAATTCAAACTGCTTGAGAAGAAAATGAAGGCTGAACAGCATAAATGGTGGGAATCTCGGTCCCTCAAAGATATATAGATGTGGGGAGGATACCGAGGGGATTGAGAATCCTCACAGCCCCCAGCTACGAAGACCCAAATCCTGATCTCATGAAAGAATGGGCTAATTGTAATCTTGATTCATCTAGGAGATTAACTATGATTTTGATCAAATATGCGGACATTGACAGAGGCAAGCTATTGAAGGAAATAGATGTTATTAATGAAGAATTGGATAAAATGGAACAGAAGGAAGAGCAAGCAAAATTGCGCAATGAGATGATGACTAGAATCAAAAAGGATGAGGATAAAATCAAAGAAAAAAGGCTTTCAAGTTTTTAAGAGATAAGCATGATTACGAATTGGGGCAGATATTCACGTTTGCCAAACGCTATGATGGAATCAGGACATCAAAATTGTTAAAAACTGATGCACATAACAAACAACAAAATAGACAATATACAGCGCGTAAAGAGCAAACAGATACATCCCAATCGGAGACAAGCTCGATGGGTGGTAGTGAATCTGAGTCGGAATTGCGAATGGCAAGCGAAGAAAGTCAAATACCCAAACCTTCACCGGGGAAGAATTGCATTTTATTTGCCAGGAAAGAAGACAAACCCTTCGTCCAAGGCCTCAGCAAAGGAACAACACAGGAGATATGCCAACTACAAGCGCCGGCAGAGGCGCAGAGCAACAAAAAGAGGCGAGCGGAAAGCGAACAAAAGAGGGGCAGGAAAAACTGGTAACCTCAGCAGATCTGACCGCTAAAACCAACAATACCATCATCAATTTGACCAACGTGACATTAACTGAACAAGAGTCTAATATGCTAAACTTGGGACTCTCATATGCTCCGAAAGGTAACTTTGATTATGCAACTACCAGAATAGATATTTATAAAGGGGTTAGAAAATTAAAATTAAAAAAATATCACATACAAATGAATACTAATCAAACCCAGAGTGAATCCAACAAAGACCCAAATATTGGAGAAATATCTGACATAACAACAACATCACAAACGGATAGTAGGCTTCTCCAAACTTTGGAAGAACTATGGAATGAAAATGAAAATGCAGGTGATACTTCCACGAACATTAGATCAGTTCCGGATGAAGGTGATGACACAAGGCAGACGGTTTTAACTCCTTTCAAACCAAGATCTACTTTCAATCCCATCATGATTAGAGATTCTATTGACTTATTCCATGAATCTACAACAACACAGATCAAAAAACTCAATAAAATAGTGGCAAAAAAAGAGGGTAACCTGAAAAATAAAGACCAACAATACAGGAATTTAATCAAGAAGTTAAAAGACAATCATGAGATAATAGTACGTGGAAGTGACAAAGGAGGTAATATCGTGCTCTGGCCTCAAAAGTTATATGAAAAGGAAGCCTATAGCCAACTTAATGATAGACGTTGTTATAACCGGAGTAGTCAAGCCAATTTGAGTGCCTCATACAAAGAGTACTTTGTCAAATTAACCACTTGGAGAAATCGAACTTATTATCAGGGGAAGAACTTAAATATCTGAAAAAGAAAACCCAACTACTCCATCTTTATATTTTATTCCCAAAATCCATAAGGATCGAAACAACCCACCTGGCAGGCCTATCATCACGGCCAGGGATGGATTATTGGAAAATACTACCAGATATATCGACTTCTTTCTCCAAGAATATGTCAAAAAATTACCCAGCTATGTAAGCGACACAGGAGATTTTTTAAGACATATCTCTGATTTTGAATGGCAAGATGACTATTTATTAATCGCGTTGGATGTCACGTCGCTATATACAAGTATTGAGCACACAGACGGTATTGAGGCCATCAGATACTACTTGTCGAGTAGACCTGCACAATACGAACAACATAGTACCATGCTAATCGAGATGATTAAGTTTTGTCTGTACAATAACATCTTTATGTTTAACAGTCAATTATATCAGCAGACTAGAGGTGTTGCCATGGGGGCCAGCTTCTCTCAAGTTATGCCTGCCTACATATGGGCAGATGGGAGGAGCTGGTCCTCATGGGCAAGCACGAGTTAATCATGAAGACAAAGGTACGAATGTGGCGACGTTACATTGATGACCTATTTGTTGTGTGGCAGGGAACAGAATGTGAAGCTAATGATTTTGTTCATTCTCTTAATAACAATGACATCAATCTTAGGTTCACTGCCACTGTCAGCCCCAGTTCTATTGAATTCCTTGATACTCAAGTCTACATAAAAAATCATAAGATTGAGACCAGGCTCTTTAGGAAGAAAACAGCTGGCAATTCGACACTTCATGCGAGTAGCATGCATCCAAAACATATTATTAACAACATCCCATACGGAGAGATGCTCCGATTAAGACGCATCTGCAGTAGTGACAAGGATTTAACTGAGGCACAAAATGAGGGTAAAAATAGATTCCTAGAGAGAGGTTATCAAGAAAAAATAATTGATAGAGCCATTAATAAATCTATGGAACAAAACAGAAATGAAACCTTAAAAATAAAACAGGGCGATACCAAAGTGCCAATGGACAATTCATTTCGTATGATTATGAGATACAGTAATCAACACAGGGAAATACAAAAATCATACAGAAAAATTGGGCCATGGTACTTTGTGATCCTATCATTGGGTCCCTGCTTCCTCAAAGAGTGTCTATCACATACAGGAGGGCACCTACCACGAGAGATAAGATTGTCAAAACTAGCTCAGAGGTAATTGAGAGTGGAAATTGGTTGCAGAGAAGGAAAGGCTTTTTAGATGCAAAACATGTAAGGCATGCACACATGGCATCAATATGAGTACCTATAAGACCCCTTATAGCAATAGAGAGTTTAAAATTAACAAACTCCTAACATGCAAAACTGAATTTGCAGTATATGTATTGCAGTGCCCATGTGGTTTACAATATATAGGCAGCACGGTTTTACAGGTACACAAAAGAATTCTCCAACATTTGCGCGCAATAACCAATCAAGACAACACTTATCCAGTGGCGCGTCATTTTAAAGACAAACACAGTTCCAACAATGCAGACCTAAAATATTTTGTAATAGATACAGTGCCTCCAAGCAGAAGGGGCGGAGATAGAATCACCAAGCTGAGGAAACTAGAGACAAGATATATTCTGCAATTGGATTCCAAGGTACCGTCAGGGCTGAATGCCACAGAGGATTTGCATACTTGTTTAAATTAGATCAAAACCACTGTTAGTCATCCTCAATGGGAATCACATTTCTACAGGTGGAAGCATTAGGCTTTAAACAGAATGGATTAGTCCAGATGTCAACTAAAAGTACATAGGTTAGCGATTATATTTTAGAAATGGTTAACATTTTAACAATTTTAGGAATTTTATGACTATTTATTCTAATATTATACAATAATTGTGTTTAACATGAATATGAAATTTTGTAAAAAAAGAGTTTTTTTCTATAGAATTTTTTATATGTGTTCATATGTTTATGTATTTATGTACGCCTTTACGTATATTTATATATTTATACGTGTAAACTAACTAGCTGCTATACCTCTGTGTACTCAAAGTAACAACTTTAGGACGTGAACATATTAAGACATTCCATATCCATATCTTCCTTCCTTGAAGCTCCGGTATCTATAGGTTTGGGATAAATTTCATTTACATTGGTCATAATGAATATTGTACTTGTATCTATGTACTCAGGCTGTGAGGATTAACAACTGAATTTTAGGCATTTGCTCACATTGAAAATATGATTATATAAGTCGGACAACAGGGAGACACACATAGAGATTAATTTTATTCTTATTAACATTTTCACAATCACTTTGCACTTTTCACTTAGGCACTTTATAGAATTTTGTACATATCGCAACATGGACATATGAGGGTACAAAAGCAACATGTAATTATATATGTATATAGGATTGAACCTATTATTAATGTATTTTTCTGCTTTTAGTATTTTACGTGTAATTTCAAAAAGCATTGGAAAAATGAGAATATAAACTATTTTCTAATATTACTATGTTTTAAATAGCCCAAAAATGATGGAATATGCTTAGTAACATCATAAACAGTGTTGGTACCATAAGTATTTTCTCTTTGTCCATGAACACGTGATGATCAATTGCGATGTACGTTTCACTTTAAATATTGCACTAACCTGTGTATCCATGTCATGTGATCAAGGCTCCACGGAGTCGAAACGCGTAATGGAGACGGTTGAATAAAACATCCTAGCACCGAATTGGGTCCGTGTCCGTGATTTGGAGAGAAAAGACGCCTCCAGGGTGCGGAGTTATTGTTATATATATATATATATATATATATATATATATATATATATATATATTCAGATTTTTCTTACAATGGTATTTGATATTGCTATCAAAAAGGAGGGATATTGTGAGGAAAAATATATATCTATATGTTTGCATCAGCCAAATAAGTGAATCAATCCCAAATTCTCCTACACACTATCTCAGACCCACTGAGCTAACTAGGTCTGTCTCTGACCAAACTGCTTGCTCTGTGCTCCTAAAATCACCCCTCCTTTACAAATCTATTCAAGCCTGACCCCAGGACCTTTATTGCCCACTTTGACACGTCCTGGGTTAACAGCTGTGAAAAGCCTCTGAATCTTGCAGGTTTTGCTTCAACTTGCTTTCTGTTCCCTTGTGTCCTTATATTGCTCTATGTCTTGTGCGTGCATGACAATTCTATTTGTATATGTACAACCGTATTTGGCCTTGTCCACATCTAAGGATTTTACTGATCACAGCACTTTCTGCCCTATATATGCTCCCCTGAATATCTATGTGGGGCAGAAGAAGCTTGTTCCAAGACGTGACACTGCGTCTGCCTTCTGCCTTGGCATGCCAATAAACGGACAAAGGTGCAAGAACATTTCCTGTGTTTTGTGGCAGCTGGGGTCTGTTTGCTTTGCATCGCTCTGAGGAGGGTTGGAAGATTTATTACCCAACATGTGCTATTTTCTTATTTTCCTCGGTACAAAATTCAATAAAATCTGTTTATCAAAAAAAAGTGATCAATAAATAACATACAGACAATACCATATTGACGTTAAAATATCACATTTAGCAGCGTGTCCAACATTCATATTTTATAACATGCAATTATCTGCATTATTATAAAAATTCCCTAAAATAAATTCATGATATGAAAGGTACAATTGGTAATCATGTTAAAAATAATCACTATATATAACTTTTAAAAAAATGTAAACCTTAAAATTACTTTACAGCAATAGCAGCCCTCCTTTTTACCCACATCAAGCCCAAGAGTTTAGCAACTGCACAAGCCTTGAGTGCAACAGAAAGAGTGCTTCTCCAATGTGGCAGCAAAACCGAGCAATTGTCAGCACACATGGTCCCCCCCCCTCAGCAATTCTTCAGTTGTTTGTTTAGGTCCTGCGATGTACTGAAGAGTTGGTGGTGAGGTGGCATCCTTAGCCTATGCAGTAGGCAATAACTAGAGCATTCTCTAGACCCGGTCCTAGCAGACGTTTCTCCAAAACTCACTGTAGTGTCTTGCGATATTTTATGACAGAGCCCTTTCGGCTCTTAACGGACTCCATAGAGCCATGAAGTAGGTCTCAGAGCGCAATGCAATGAAAGCTTGTTTTAGAATGTTGGGTTCGCAATTACACGCAGTAGAATAAAAACATGTAATACTAAGCTCCGTGTATGGCGTGGTCATTGGTGGGTACCCAGGCTGGGAAGATGCTACAAATGGCGACAAGATAGGGGATAAGTAACCCAAAGAAAGTTTGCCGTGGTCCAAGAAAACTGCTTGTGCGTGCCCCCTCTGTCGCTGTCGAGAAACAGAATCGAAACTTCAAGCACGTGGAGTTATAGCTCAACTTCAGCCACTGCATGTTAAATGAAGACAAAAGAAGTGTTGCAAAGAACCAAAGTGTATACTTGGGCTGCATCGATGCCCATAAAAAGTCAAGGTTCATTTGTAGCGACATTGAAACAAAGAAAATAAAGCACACATCCATACTCTTCATGGTACAGCGGCAAGTGCCTGTCTGCTCAGTTTCAGTACCGCTGCTGATACGGGTCTGATTTCTGTGAATTCCAACATGAATGCTCACCACGAAATAGTAAGTTAATTTCCTTCATTGTTTCTTGGTTTGGGAAAGCTAAAGACTACGAAAGTAAAGTTATACATTAATGAAGATGTCAGTCCTGTTCAGAGAAATAGACGAGTTGCTTTAAATTTACAAGAAGCTGTTGAAAAAGAACTTGAATCATTACTTAAGCATGACATTATAGAGCGTTCAACTGGTCAGACGCCATGGGTTTCTCCCATAGGGATAATGCCCAAAAAGGACACTGAAGGAGCTGTATGCATATGCGTTGATGTGCACCAAGCAAACACGGCAATTGAACGAGAAAACATCCAGGCCCACATACTGCTGCGATGATAACGCAATTAAATGATGCCAAGGTTTTCTCTCGTCTTGATTTAAATAAAGGTTATCATCAGTTGGAACTTGAAGATTGCACGAATATTACAACCTTTTCTACACATGTCGGTCTGTTTTGATATAAAAGGCTCAGGTTTGGTGTGTCATCGGCTGTAGAACTTTTCTAAGAAGTCATTAGACGTGTTATACAGCCAGTTGTGAATGCATTCATCTATAGGAATGACATAAGGATTTCCATTGTTACCCAGAAGGAGCATGATAAAGCTCTCACCCAAGTAGGTCGCTTACTGACCGATTCAGGCCTGACTTTAAATGCAGACATGTGTGAGTTCCACAAGACAAAGTTAAACTTCTTTGGCCATATCTTTTCTGATGTGGGTAGGACACCTGATCCTGCTAAAGTACAAGCCCTGCCAAATGCTGGTCCCCCACAAGATGTTTCTAAGATATGTTTATTTCTTGGCATGGCCAGTTGCTGTTCAAGATACATACAAGACTTTGCTACCATATGTGCTCCCTTAGGAAAGTTAACAAAGAAAAATGTTTCATTCAAGTGCTTGCAAGAATGTGAGAAGTTTCTAGAAAATCAAACAAGTCAATGAAACTGCTACTGAGATGGCCAATTTCAATCCAAAGGTTGTTGTTGACGCTAGCCCCGTCGGGTTAGGCGCTATCCTGGCACGGCACAGCGGACACCCCCATGCTCAAAGGCATATGCCAGTAGAAGTTTATCCCAAACAGAACGTGCTTACTATCAACCCGAGAAGGAAAGTTTAGCCGTGTTATGGGCTTGTGAACATTTGCATGTATTCCTGTATGGAAAACCTTTATGCTGGTAACTGATCATCAAGCTTTATTGACTATCTTTGGCAATCCAAAAGCCAAGATGCCTCCTCACCTTAAACAGTGGGGACTCCGATTACAAGAGTATGATTACACCATTGTACATCATCCAAGGAAGGATCAAAACCCTATTGAGTACTTTCCAGAGTGCCCATACAAGGTCAAAGTACTCCATCCAAGATGGCTAAAGCCTACATTAATTTCATTGTAAAGTCAAATACGCCAGATGCCAAATAGTTAGCCGAGATCATCATTGCCACGAGCTATGATAGTGACATGCTGAAGTTGAAAGATATAATTCCATTTCAATCATGGAACCAACACACTCAATCTTTCACCAGTGATGGTGAATACCAAAAGTACAAAAACGTTAAAGATGAACTGCCTATAATTCAGGAAGGGGTTATAATGCGTGGGTCGAGAATCCTAATTCCAGTGAGTTTAAGACAGAAAATAATTGAAGTGGCTCACGAAGGACATCGTGGTATTGTTGCCACCAAGAGAGCTCTCCGAGATTGAGTTTGGTTTCCATATTTAGATAAAGGTTGAAAAGGAACTCAAGGCCTTTCATCTATGTAACTGCCTCTCTAAAAATATTACTCAACATACTCTTACCATGTCAGAACTTCCTAAGCATGCATGGAAGAGAGAATAGCTATCAATTTCTTTGATCCACTCAACAATGGGCATCATCTGATGGTCATTGTGGATGAGTACTCTTGATTTCCATTAACAGAGGACCTATCATCCACAACTCATGAGCGAGTAATTTAGAGGCTTGATGGTATTTTGGCAAAATGTGGTGTTCCAGCCTTTTGGAAGTCTGATCATGGCCCGGTGTTCAACAGTCGATAATTCATGGAATATCTGGAGCATCTGAACGTAAAGCATCAGAAGAGTACACCTTTGTGGCTGCAGGCCAACTGACTTGTTGAGCATTTTAAGAGTATGCTAAAGAAAGCAGTACAGCATGAAACTCTTAAGAGGCTCAATTTGCAAACTGTGTTGAATTCCACCCTACGAGCCTATCGTTCAACACCTCACTCGACCACAGGCGAAATTCCTGAGACTTTGATGTTCGGGAGAGCAATGACAACCAAGTTACCTCAATGGACCAACAAAAGAGAAGGAGGTGAGAATACAACTCAAATGAAAGACTTGGTTAACAAGAAACAGAAGAAAGCCTATGCCCACAAGAGGTGACTTGCAAAGGACTTTAAATCTAAGACAGGAGATCTAGTGATCGCTTGCCAACTGGGAAGAAGAAATTCTGATGCACCATATGATGCTGCACCTATGTTGTGTCTACAAAGGGGCATATGGTGAATGCTGAGTGTCCTGGAAAGTCTATTACCTGAGACTCTTCTCACTTTTGGCATTTGATTCATCGGTCTTCTGATCACAATGATGAAAGAAAGACTGAACCTGAAAACCCAACGACTGCTGTTCGAAGATCTCTGACAGTGAAGAAGGAAGATCCCAGCAACCAGATCAGGTAGAATATTTAAAGCGCCAAGAAGGTTGATTGAGGAAATGTGAAAATATATATATATATATATATATTTATATATACATGCATATATATTTGTAAAAAATGCAATTTTTTATTTAACAGAGGGGGAGATGTAGTGTCTTGTGATATTTAAGACAGAACCCTTCTGGCTCCTAACGGACTCCATAGAGTTGTGACATAGGTGTCAGAGCACAATGCCATGAAAGCTTGTTTTTAGAACTTTGGGTTCACAGTTACACTTAGCAGAATAAAGACGTGTAATACTAAGCTCCGTGTGTGGCGTGGTCATTGGCGGGTACCCAGGCTGGGAAGACGCTACACACACACCACCCTTTCAGCCTTTTTCACCTCATTGCAAGCTGTTCGAGGGCCACTCCATAAAAATGGCACACGCCAGGCTCCTCTTGTATGATCTCTGTATCTTGTCTGTCATCAACCCCTATGCACGTGAGGGAACACCAACTCTCGGTTGTCCTGAGAACAGCTTGTTATACACAAAAACAAAATCATCTGGAGGAAGGTGCCATTGCCAATAGGAGGCATCTTATCTTCTGGTTCCCTAATGTGGATAATCTCCAGGTTTTTTTTTAGTTTTTTAGATTTGATGCTGAGAACAGCTTCCCTTACCACTGTTGGCAGAGATGCCAGCCTGAAAGTCTTCTCTGAATGTTAACTTTTCTATCACTTAAGATTCATATGGCATCTTCATGTGAAAAAGAAGTCTGCTGCTGAAGCTGTTTATGAGGCCATCAGTCCTTGCTCATCTCACCCAAGTATTCAGTGTTTGCACCCCAATAGTCTTCATTGTTTTAAAAGTGGCTACATGGCCAACCTTGTCCAGAAAAAGCACCAATAGCACACATATACACTGTTACTTTTATCCTCAGTGTAGCTACAACAACAAGCATCAAATTTTGTAGAATCGTTGGCAGATTTCCAAATAATAATCCACAGTGATTGGTGTATCAGGTCACTACATTTTTATTCCTTCCATAGAAAAAGAAGACAGCAGCCGACACGCGTTTCGTCCTCCTGGACTTTCTCAAGGCTGCAAAATTACA
Source organism: Calotriton arnoldi (assembly GCA_963921515.1). Lineage (NCBI taxonomy): Eukaryota > Metazoa > Chordata > Amphibia > Caudata > Salamandridae > Calotriton > Calotriton arnoldi. Next base: position 92,158 of record CAWUFW010018061.1, read on the forward strand.
TATACAAAGCAGATTGTAACATTTCAATACGTTTGTTACAAAAGAGTTAAAAGCTGTGCCTCAATCCCAAACATAGAAAGAGTGCACAAGATCAACTAAATGTTGATACAATTAAAAAAGAAAAAGATGAGAAACACACCTCTGGTGATGTATAGTGCCCTCCAAAATGCCCATTCAAGTAGCACCACATTTGCAAAGTGATGAAAAGAAGGTTTGATTAGAAACCCCATGCATCCTCCGTGCATACATATATAAAATTCATAAAAGGGGAATTGTTATTTGAATGCGGACTGTGTCATTTTACCCATTGGTTTAAGGTAAATGGTATTACCATATAGGTGTATAACACATAGATATGTGCCTCACCTATTTTCTAGAATTCAAGGGCAGTCATTTCTGAACTGTATCTTGAAATAGTTAATTTCCAAACAGAAGGCTTCCAGTCTACCTCTCTCGATTCTATATGTAGAAAACCGAGACATAAATAGGAGAAGGGAGAGATAAATACACCTCTGCATTAACAGGAGTCACATCGCTCATCTCATATTCAAGTGGGGAAAACGTAAAAATACCCATCTTCCCAAGTGTTTGTAAGCACAGCTTACCAATGACAAGTGGCTCCTTGTTCTGGTCCGATTTATTCACCTCATCCATCAGCAGCTGGTGAGTAACTGACAACTGCAGAACCCCATTACATAGAGAGGTTCTACTTAGAACACACAGTGAGGTTCCACACGGAACCAGGTAAGATGTCACACATCTTCCCTCTTTACAACAAAAGAAAGGTAAGCAAACATAAATGCGAGAGAGAAATTACAATAAACACCAAAGAAAAGCCTCATCCTTAGTAAGAGGAGGATGTAGAATGGAAAAACTTAACAAACATAATCCTTCATATACAAAGGTTGTCTATGCACCCTCTGACTCCTCTCTCTAACATTAGGAGGCAAGGAATGTACACTTGATGGTGAGGAATCATCGTCACTTGTTGAGTAAAAAGAGCGAGTGCGACCTCTTTGACTGCCAGCTGAAATCGGATTAGATTTGACCAACACAACTCTGCTCTTATTCCAAATCCTACCATCAATAGTCTTAACAGCATTCTTGAAGATCTTAACAACTTTTCTTACACAGGTATACTTTGACCATGGTTGACAACCAACAGGAGCCCTAATTTTCACATAGTCTCCCACCTTCACATCATTGGTTTGAACACACTTATCATCAAAGTACAGTTTCCTTTCCAACTGTTTATCCAGCTCCCTGCGTCTCCAATCACCTATCTGATTGTCTTTCAGCCCTTTGTTCAAACACATCCATCCTGGTCACAACTTAGAGTTTGAGGCCCTACCTTTGAACAACTGAAAAGGAGTTCTTCCCGTTGTCGTGTGAGGCGACATGCGATAAGCAGTGATCCTGTCTTGAAGAACAGCTTTCCATTTTAAATTACTCGCCCTGCCCAATTGAATGCTTTCTTTGAGAGTCTTATTTACCCTCTCTACAGCCCCATTGGTTTCTGGATGGTAAACAGAACTTCTCTTATGAATAATTCCACAATCTTTAAAAAAGGACTGTAATTCAGAAGAACAAAACTGTGGCCCATTATCAGACAGAATACAATTGGGATAGCTTTCCCTCTTGAATATTTCTTCTAAGAATTTCATGACACTAGCCGACGAAATATCTCTGACTGAACTTTCTTCAATCCATCTCGAATAAAGATCCAAGACAACAATTAGATATGGAGTGTCACTCACACCATGCAAGGGTCCAACAATATCATTAGCAATCTCATCCTAGGGATGCTCAGGTATCTTCCTGCAGACCATGGGCAACTGTTGAGGTTTTCAAAATCTTATCACTCTAGCAACACTCAAGGCAATCCCGAACCATCCTCTCAACCTCTTTATCCATTCCCGGCCACCAAAATTGCATCCTCAAGTACTCTTTAGTTTTTACAATGCCTAGATGACCAACATGAGCAAGATTAAGAAGCTTATTCCGAACACCCAACGGTGGAATAAGCTTCCTACCACGAACAAGCACACCATCCACGACTGATAACTCCCCACAAACCAAAGACTATGGCTTTTCAAGATGTTTGTTTTTTCCCAACGACAACAACTCAATAACCTTAGAAATTTCAAGATGCTTGCCAACCTCAGATCTCCACTCAGTCTCATCAACCGCACCCAACGTAACCTAACAGACATTTATCACATCAACCTGACTCTCTTCATCCAAATCAACCTCCTTGACATCTACTAAACGGGATAAGCAATCAGCAGCATTGTTGATTACACCTGGAATATAATCAACAACAAAGTCAAACTCTTGGAGAGAAATGATCCACTTCCTTATCCTAAAAGAAATTGAATCTAATCCTTTTTTTGAAAACACTTCTTTCAAAGGCTTATGATCGGAGAGAACTTTCACCTTAGTACCCCAAATCAAATTTTTAAACTTCCTCAAAGCCCAAAAGATGGCTAATGACTCTTTCTCGAGTACCGAGTAGTTCAGTTCAGAGCCCCTCAAACATCTCGAAGCACAAGCAATCAAGCGTTCAACTCCACAGCTCCTTTGAAGCAAAACGGCTCCTACCCTCTTAGCACTAGCATCGGTCAAAATGAGAGTCTCATCACCTGGCACAAAAGCTTGTAAGGAAGGAGCTTTCATCAAATCTTCCTTGATAGAGACAAATTCCCTTGCACACTCCGTACTCCAATCAAAAACCACATTCTTACCTGTCAATCTTCTTAGACAATGTGTCTTGTCTGCATAGCCTGGAATTAACTTACAATAGAATTCGACCATGCCTAAAAAAGACAGTAACTCCTCCTTGTTACAAGGCTCATTCAAGTTCACAATTGTGCTAACCAGTTCCTTCTTTGGAAAAACACCCTGTCCAGAGATGGAATGACCCAGGTAGTTTACTTCTTCCACCCCAAATTTACATTTCTCTTTTTTAAGCGTCAAACCAGCTTTCCTCAAACATTCCAAAACTGCACAAACCCTTGAGAAATGCTCAGCCTTAGTGCTACCATAAATCAACAAGTCATCTTGATAGCACTTCACCCCTGAAAGACCTTTAAGTACGTTTGACATAATCCTTTGAAAAACAGACGCAGCTGAAACAAGCCCAAAGGGCATCCTTAGGAATTTAAAAGTTCCCATGGGTGTCACGAAGGCTGTCAAATCCTGCGATGACTCATCCAACTCCACCTGATGGTAAGCAGACGCTAGATCTAGGGAGGTGAAGTACTTAGCACCTGCTAACGTGCCAACCATTTAATCGATGTTAGGTAGAGGAAACCTATCCACAACTACCTCTTTGTTGAGTGAGCATAAATCAATACAGAGGCGTATATCACCACTGGCCTTCTTCGCTACAACTATCGGAGCCAACCATTCAGTAGCCTCAACGGGCTCAATGACACCCATGTCAACCAAACGCTCAATCTCTTTCTGCACACTGGCTTGCTAATTCAAGGGTACCCTCCTAACCTTGGCAACAATGGGAACTGCACCCTCTCTCAATTTTATATGATGTTTGTATCCCTTCAGACATCCCAATTTGTCTTTGAAAACATCAGGGAAACGTTCAGCTAAAATAGCAACGGGATTGTCAACAGCTTGAACTTGGACTTGTGGTACTGCATTGGGATTAAGAAGAACACCAAGCAAACGTTGCTGAGGCCACCCTAAAAGTGTGTCTCCTCTCCTGGCAACATATACCTTACCAGCAGTCATTCGTCCACTCACTTCGATACAAGCCATAAAATAACCCAGCATGTTTATCGGCGAACCCCCATAACCAACAGGAGAAACATCATTTTTGAGGAGAGTAACTTTATCTCTCAAATACTTATCAAATGTGTCCTTGCTGATCATAGTGAGATGCGAACAAGAATCGAACTTCATCTCAACACCTTCAATAATAACTTCATGAGAGGGGTGTTCTACTTTAAGACCATCTACCTGATACATGATTTCTTTAACTTGTGGTTGTTCTTTAACATGTGGCTGTTCCTTTCTTCTCACCTTGCTCTTACAACATTTGGAAAATGACCCTTCCTCCCACAGGCATTGCAAATGACCTGCAGCGCAGGACAAAAAGAAGCATTCGCTCTGTGGCCTGATCTTCCACATCAAAAACAGATGGACCTGTTCTGTGAATAAGAAGTAACTTCTGCGACACGCGAAGGCTTACTACAGTGAGAATCTACAGATGCCTTATTTTTTACCAAACAGATAACTTCATCAACATTAGTGTTCAATGCATTTGACTTGTTTTTAGTATTACTTAACTCATCTACACACTTCATCATGTGTTCAACACGTTTGGCAATAGCCAACACCTCATCCAAGGGGGGCTCATCCTTTAACCATAACTCCTCTCTAATTTTATCATGAGCACATTTTAAAACGAATTGATCCCCAATTCTTTCTTCCACAGCACCACCAAACTTGCAGGATGCCGCAAGTTCTCAACCCTGTCACAAACTCTTCAACAGACTCTTCTTTCTTCTGTTCCCGTAAACCAAAATGGTATCTCTCCATTATGGTGCTTAAACGAGGAAGATAGTGTCGATCTAACTGTAGTATGCATATCTCGTATTCATTTAATGCTCTCTGATCAGCAGCACTAAGTTCAGGCAAATGCTCAAGTACTTCCTGTCCTTCCCCCCCTAGACAATGAAGTAACAAGGAATGTTTACGTTCAGCGCTTAAGTTCGTCCCACAAACTCTTGCATAGTTCGCAAAACTTTTCTGCCACTTCGAAGGTTCTCCTGGACATGTCAAAAAGAAAGGTGGTTGTGTCACGTTCTGCATTTTCCCTCTTCTTTATTTCTAAAGTTCTGATTCAGATTCAATAAAATACGCAAAAGTCCCTTAATGCTGCAAAGATGTTTCAAAATTGTCCTTATTCTGATAAATTTTAGTAGGGTGTAAGGCTACAATAAGACAACAAAAAGAAAGAACTTGCTGTACCTGCATCCACTTTAAGGATTGCTAATCACCGTCTAAAAATATAACTTTTACTTAGAGACAAACTCAGACATTTGCCATATGAAAAAAAAAAATGAAAAAAAGAAAAGAAAAAAAAAGAAAATTGAACTTACTGTTCCAGTAAGAAAGTTATGGTGTGCCAATCACCGCTGTTTCAAGATATCGGCACAAAGAATAAACAAATCAGAAGAAAGAGTGTGCCAATCACCGTAAACTGAAACGTTCAAGAGAATTCCGACAGATCGGCAGAGGTGTGCCAATCACCGTAAAAAGTAGCGTTTATTATTTATTTTTTTAAATCGAAGTTGCGTGAAGAAGTGAATCACTTGCTTGAAGTGTTATCCATTTATAGTCTTCCCAACTTGTTAAAATGGCGCCCGTGCGTGACGACGAACATCTGTTAGTCCAAACAGTGTTTATGTTAGACTGCACTGTTATCCATTGGAAATTTTCCCAACAAACTAAAATGGCGCCCGTGCGTGACGGCGCACGTCGGCGCTGGTTAAGCAGCTCCTCCGCTGGAACGCAAATGCGTTCCAGCAGTCCTATGACACACAGATGAAACGAGGCCTGGCTAGTGTGCGCTGCGATATCACGCAAAGACAGTGAAACGCATATGCGTTTCACCAGACGCCTCTCCCGTTTATCTCCTCACTAGCGTTATTTTTGGGAAATATAAACACCACGTTAAGTCCACAATCAGCCGCTGGAGAAGTGTAGGGAACACCTTCTCATCCAATCGTAGTTCCACCGCTGGAGAAGCGTGAAACACAACTTCTCTACAAATGAAGAAGAAGGGAGGAAGACCTCGCTTGATGTTGAGGTGAGACCACGCTCGTCGCCAAATTAATGTGGTGTTCACCACATAAAGAAGATACAAACTTTCATCAAGGTAAGTTCTGGTCTGATTTATTCACCTCATCCATCAGCAGCTGGTGAGTAACTGACAACTGCAGAACCCCATTACATAGAGAGGTTCTACTTAGAACACATAGTGAGGTTCTACACAGAACCAGGTAAGATGTCACAACAAGCATGGAGAAATTACAGTGTTGGGACCGTTCGAGTTGAGAAAGTTGCAGCTCGAGTAGAAAATCTACTCGAGTGGCAGAAAAGAAGCAGCGTCCTCTTGCGCTGCACATGGTGCTGTTTGCGTTGATTTTTCAGCACAGGACAAACACCCGGCACTGAAAATCAACGCAAACAGGCATGACCAAGCGCACTCTGCTGCTTGTGGAACTCCGCGTATCACTGCAGAGCTTTTTGGTCACTTCGCGGGGTTTCGCGTAGTGGAACTCCGTCCGGGCTTACATTTGACAGCTGCCAAATAGGTTTCCTCTCCTTTACGCCCTTCTAACAGAGGCAGGGTGAGGAGGCGGCATCACCAAGCGCACCCACCTGGAACAAAATTGGAGGGGTTAGATCCTGTGTTCAAGGTATGCACCTAAGCGCCATATACCCTTTCATGCAAACCTGTAACAGTAAAGTTGAACCTCTTAACATTAGGCTCTTTTTTAACCCCCTCCTCTGCATAAATGTCCAAAAAGGATAAGTTGAATGACTCCTGATCCCTGCATTCATTCACCGTCGTCCACTGTAAGATAGGATAAAGAGCCAGTGAGCTCAAAACCTACAACAATAATGCTCCTGCAGGGTAAATATTCCGTAGCTAATCTAATGCATTTGTTCCCCCTCCCGACTACAACCTCTCAGCGGCGGAGAATCTCATAAAAGCACAGGTAGAGTCCTTACAAGAGGAGGATGTTAAAGAAAGTTTGATGTAGAAATAGTGCCTAGTTATCTATGATCATGCTTACACATGATTATTACTCCAGGTTGAAATACACCCCCCTGGGGTAAAGATTGAACAACTAGCACACCATAACACTGACGTTGTGGCCCCTAACCACGTCAGGACTGGCATGTAAATTTATTGGGTTTTAAGGCTCCTTCATTCTATTATTTATGTTTGAACTGTGAGGTTTCACTTCATGTGACATATAGCTTTCACTTTTGCCTCATAAGTAGTGTACGTTCTTGAAGTTTGAAAGCCCTGAGGAAGACCTTCACCGTTAATTGTTAGGCCCACAGAAGGTTGAAACGAGTCAGTGTAATTTAGTGTGGTTGAGGGCAAACCCATACAAAGGCCAATAGAAGCCAGTGGATTGAAAGAATGACAACTGAAGCGATTTAAAGCTACAACCAAGGGTGGAACATTGTAACCCAACCCCATAGGGTCATTTCCGGACATATGACAAGCATAAGGAGGACAAGTTTGTATCTCCTTTGTCTAGGGAAATTAATGCTTAGCACTCATATTTGTTATTTAAATATATATTTGATATTTAAATGTTAGTTTCGTGATTTTATTTTAAATGTTTGTTCCATTTCTATGAATATGTTAATGCTTTCACGTGTATGCACCACATCCAGTTCGTAATTAAAAAAGTTCGTTGTGCATGTGCTATATGTCTAACGAAAAAGTCTAAGCAGTGTCTTGGATTTATAGTTGTGCATAAGTTTTGTGTATCACTATCTTAATTTTGTTATGTTTTCAAATAAATGTTTTCAGTACACTTTTAGGTCCAGGTGTGCGAATACCTTGAAATTATCTTTTGAAGAATACAATTTGTACTGTTAAACAACGTAGGCTCGGAGTAATTACATAGCAACTACAAATAGCAAAGAATCTATGGTGTAGGGGTTTTCTTCTGTTTGTATAATATTACCACCGTAGGCCACTCAGAGAAGACAACCTTATTTACCGCAAGGGCAAGATGGAGGGAAGAAGGAAGTGGCACCTCTGCGGGGAGCACAAATGCACATCAGAAGCAAAGTGGTTGCAGAGAAAAAGCATAGCAGGATACCACAGAAATGTTGGCTGGCAGCCTAAAACAGTTTGTGCAGCAGGGGAAGAGACCACAGTGCATTAAAGAAACAAATGAGCTATAAAATGATTCAGAGGTGCCCTTTTCTCCGAGTTGTTTTATACCGAATTTCCTGCTGCGCCAGAAAAGCGGTTTAAGTTTCCACATGAAAGTCAGTGATTCATTTTCTCATAAAACAGGTTGGGACTACGATACTTTACAAGCGTTTAGAGAGGAAGGGACGTCACGGAGCTAGAAGAAAGACTAAGATCAATTTTAATGGAGTCTGGAATTTTCATGATATGAATCTAAACCTGTGGGAAGATTGAAAAGGTTTTTCCTTGCACCGCGATTTCGCATCCAATACATGATTATACTTTCACGTATTTCATAAATGTTTTTGTTTGATTTTTTACATCAAATACGTACTTTCCCTTTTGATAATTAACTGTATTTTTTTTTTAATGCCCGAAGAAAGACAAGTGGCTTGTCATGTAAATGAGGTTACATAATGCTGTTGCAGTTGTCTGGTTTTACAGGGAGAACTTGAGTGTAGGAAACTGAGACAAACTACCAGGGCAATAAAATAAAAATGTAACAGTGTTACTGGTGGGATTGGAATGGTTGTTTCGAACCTTTCAGCTAACAAAGTTATCACTGAACAATAAAATTATTGACAAAATCTATTTTCCTAGCTTGCGGTTGGTGAGTGTTAGTGGGTAAGTTCACTTTGCGGCGGCTGGCGAGGGCCAGCGAGATTGCTGAGAGGGCTGAGTAAGCCCATGGTTGGCCACAGGGACAAAGATTGCAGGCCACGGACTTCCTTTCGGAAAGGCAGCAGGAAGATTGTGAGGAAATGCCCTTGCAGGGAAGTTTCTCAGAAGAAGGGGCAACTAAGTGATCTAATGCACAATGGTAATATGTATTGTGGCGCTCCATCAGGAATCAGGGAAAATGACGAAGAGTTTGGTGGTAATGTTGCGATCAGCGGTATTCCTGTTGAGTCTCAGTTAGACCGGCCAGTATTTACCATAAACATGAACAAAACGCGAACCTCAAAATGTCTGGTTCAACCAAGAGTCGTGCACGACTTTACCCCCCCAGCACTGAAATCTGGTTAGGGATCAGACCTTACTCCACCACAACACTGGGCAGAGTTGGAGGTAAGACTCAATTTTCAAGGGGTATACTTCAGGAGCACAGAATGAAGATGTGAGGCAATAGAATACATTGTAGGAAATGTAAAACAGTTGGGTCCAGGCACTGCCTCCTTCTGCTCCTGTACATATCCTGCCTGAATAAACATTTTAGTATTTCATTTTGTCCTTTACTTCTCTTATCAGGCAATCAGCGAGGACTTCCACTGACCCAGGAAAAGGAACAATTTGACAGTCCATTGAGTCTCTTGAGTGCATTTAAAGGGAGAAGCTGCAGAAAAACTTAAGACCTACTGGCTTAGGCCCTCACTTCAAATGAGGTGGTTCATGGAGGCTTGGACGGGGGCCATACGTGCCACCCCCAAACAGCTATAAAAAGGGGTCAAGCTTTCACTGTTTTGGGCAGATGCATTGTACTGCCACATTGCTCTCCTGTTTGTCGACCCTGAGTGTCCACCCAATAAAGGTATGAATAATTTGAAGTGGCAGTACTCTAGAAGTAACAATGCAAACAATTAAAGGTGCTAATACACTATTTCATGGAGAAAAGGAACACTCATACAACTAGCGGGATAGTTGATTGTATTATTTGTGAAGTGAAAGCAGATTTGGGGAAAGGAGCAACAGGAACGGTTTTGGGAATGTATTTTTATAAATGAAATATAGCTATCTAAACTATTGCAGAACCAAAAGGGTGTTTTCTTTAACAGGAACACTATTTCACACATCATTGCCAAAATGTGTAACATCACTGCACCACTGTCTTTCATGACAACTCCAGGCAAACCTAAAGAACTGGTGCAAGGGGACAACATGTTTTCACACTGTCTAAGGGTGATACTAGTCACTCAGCTGAAAGGCAAACATTTTTACTGATGCACTGTTTCAGAGTAGATGGGACAAAACGCTTTAAAAAATCTGTTGTCTCCAGGCCCAAACTAGGCACTAGTATTATAAGGTTATGAAATGTGTAAGCTCAAACTAAACAGGCGCTATTTACCTAAAGTGTGCATAAGGATGGAGAGACATCACTTCGGCGTATGAGTTCAAAAAGAAGGCGAGGGGGTGTTGAACAATTTGTGATTGCATTGAGTAAACTAGCCTCAACTTGGAAATTTGGATCAACCATGGATAAGAGAATTAAGGATCAGTTTTTGTTAAAAAGCGGCATTGACAGTCATAGTGGAGACGTGGTTAAAAGATGACCCACCTTCCAGTTAAGTTCTAGTGGTGGCAAAAAAAATTAACATTCTCTGGCACGTACAGAGGAAATTAAGAAAAGAAATAACAGCAAAGATCCGGGTTCGATAGGTGCAAAATGAGGACAGGTGATACAGAAAGTGTAATGTCTAGTAGAATTGTATGAAATTTAAAGGTGTATGTTACAGAATTGGTGATAGGAGGGACATAGGCAGTTGGAAAGATTGTTCAGGGAGTGGAACAACATGCAAACTTTGTAAGAAGGAAGGTCATTGTCCCAAATGTTGGCAAAGTATACAGACTGACAAGGTTGTTAGAGACATAACAGGCAATGGAAGCATATGTTCTTCTAATCAGTGGGGAAGCATGTGAGAAACCTAAATAGATGGTTGAACTGGATTTATTTATTTAATTTATTTATTTAATTTATTTATTTAATTTATTTTTATTTGGATGGAGTGAACTCTGAAATGCTGGTTGATTCAGGAGCGTGGTTGACGTAACTACATGATTTGCTCAACCACAAAAAGAAATTTGGTATGACGGCAAAAATTAAACAGGCATATTCTGTGCCAACTGGATATTAGGGTAAGCAAATAAAACAATGAATGATTTTGATGCACAACTAAAATACAGGAAAAAGGATTTGAAGAGTACCAGACTAAGGAGATTGCTTGCTGAGTTGGCCACATAGAAACTATAGGTATCACACTTAATCCCAGTGCTCATCCACAAATATAAATGAACTCTGCAGGGTACTGGGATGCTGATTTTTATAAAAGAATTTCCACAGTTCTTTGTGGAGTCCTAGGAGTGCCTGAATGGTAAGTACATGAGATTAAGTTGAACAAAACTGCAAACCCATGTTAAGCAAAGTAAAAAGCATCCCATTGAAAGCCAGAGAGTATGAGGTCAAGTGGAGGTGACAGAGTGGCTAGTTGCAGTGGTTGAAGCTCACAAGCATGGAGGAGAGACATCTCTGCATAATATGGAAGATTTGACTTCGAAAATACTTATAGATAAGTAATCCTCACCAACTATTATGGATGGAAACGGTGACACTTTCACAAGGGGGAATGATATGACTTTGGCATTTGTTTAGACAGAATTCCATTTGGTCTTTTGACAGCGGACTCAGGGATCCTAAGGATCACAGAGAGTTAGAGAAATTGAAAGGAAAGCTTTAGCTGTGGCACAAGTAATCAGAAAGTTCAAAAATGCTTTATGGGGAAATAGATTGAGTATAAATGGATCATAAACCTGGGACACAGATTTTCCGCAATAAAATCTCTACAATATTTCATTGAGAATTTCAACGTGATAGCGTCGATGCAATAATACGAGTTTGATGTTGGCTATCTTCCAGTAGTTAAGAATGTAACAGCAGACTGTTTAAGCAGATTACCAGGTGGATTTGAGGAAATAGATGATTTAAAGAAGAGGTGGTGCAATGTGAAAGTTTGCGAAGTAGCAGAATGGTGCATCGTAGAAGAGAAAACGCAGCAGGAGATGGAGACGGATACACTACTTAAGAGGGCAAGACAGTGGATTAGAATTTAGTGGCCCACTTAAAAGGAATTGAGCGTGGAAGATACTAGATTCTGCAAAGTACAGAAGGAGTTGGATGATGAAGATGGCTTACTGTTTAGGGAAATACGACTAATACTGCAGATGAGCTTAACAGCAAGATCACGAGAAGCAGGTCACAAAGGACACTTAAGCATGAGTAACACAAAAGAGGGTACAGGGCATAAATAAGACACCATAAGAGAGAATACATTGGGAATTCTGGTGGCCAGGACAAAACTTGATGTTAGAAAGAAACATTAGAGAATGGTATGCCAATGAGTGATAAGGTTAAAAAAGTAAGGACACCTCAATGGTGTGCCGAGAATATCCTAAAGGACCATGGGAAGAAGTATGTCTGGACATTTTAAGATTAGTACAAGTGTGAAAGTATCTAAGCTATATAACTGCATTAGCAGACTTCTTTGCAGGGTGGCCAGTAATGGAGAAAGTGTCCGAGTTAAACACCAGCATATTGATAAGGTTTATGGATCAAATGTTTATTCATTAGGGATTTCCCAGTGTTACTCACTGACTAATGGGGGCAACTGAACTCGAAAGCAATGGATATGTTGCAGGGAAAAACAGAGCTAAAATATAAGAAGGCCTCATTGCACCAACCATAAATGAATCATGTAGCAGTAAAATTCAATTGCACCGTAAAAGAAGCAGGATGAAAAAGAGATCTTAAGTTTTCAAAAGAATTGTAGGCTTACAGGGCGGACCCTCAGAGTACCAGGGGAAGCAGCCCCTTTGACCTTTTCAATGGGAGAAAACCAAACACAATGCTGTCTCCAAGCTGGATGGATGCATGGGAACAAGTGCTGGTGAGAGATCGGTATACATGGTGCGCGGAAGAAGAGAGAACTGGTGAAGCAAAAAAATAAGTATTGTATTGTAATTGCATTTGTATAGCGCTTACTACCCCTGACGAGGCGTCGAAGCGCTTTTTCGGCGAGTAGCACGCTACTCCGGGACCCATAGAGGATTAGTGTTGAATTAGTATAGTGAAACATGCAAGTAAATTTTAAGTGGTGGATATGTTAGTCAGTTATTTGGATTCAGAAGGATAGCGGAGGGATAGAAGAGGGAAAAAAGGTTTGCGTATATATAGCGCTTCTAACCCCTGATGGGGTGTTGAATTGCTTTTTTTTTTTTGGGCGAGTAGCACGCTACTCCGGAAACCCATAAAGGATTAGTGGTGAATTAGTATGGTGAAATATGAAAGTAATTTGAGTGGTGGATATTAGTCAGTTATTTGGAGTGAGAAGGATAGTGGAGGGATAGAAGGGAAAGAAAGGTTTGCATTCATATAGCGCCTGTTACCCCTGGTGGGTGTTGAAGTGCTTTGTTGGCGAGTAGCACGCTACTCTGGAACCCATAAAGGATTAGTGGTGAATTAGTATAGTGGAATATGGAATTAGTGAAGTGAACATGCTAGTCTGTTATTTTTGATTAAAAAGGATAGTTGTGGGATAGAAGAGTGAAGGATTTCTTTTTGTAGGTCATAGCAGTAGGAGGAGGCTTTTGATGAGTAAAAAGGGTTTTTGGAGGGGAAGAGTCAGAGGGAAGAGTTTAGAAAGGTTTGTCTTGGGCATTGGTACAGTAAAGGAGGTGTCAGAAGATACAAGGAGGGGTAGAGTAGGAGAGAGTCAAGAAAGGGTTATTTTGGGGAACATAGTAGTGGTATGGCGTTTGCGATAAATGAGAGAGTGGGTGTAGAGGATATAGTGATAGGGTAGTGAATTGGAAAAAGTAGTAGAAAGAAGTTTGAGATGAGTCAAAAAGTTGGGCTAGAAGATATATTGAGGGAAGTATAGGCTGAGAAATAGGGTAGTGCATTGGTAATGCTAAATTAGAAGAAAGTGATAAATATATAGATCCATAAGTACATTGAGAGTATATAGATGCATAAAGGAGGTAAGTATATGCAGATTAAAAATATTGATAGAGGTAGCGGATGTGAAATAGGGTAGTGCATTAGATATGCTTTTTCAGGAGAAAAGTAATAGACACATTAATTAATGGGAAGATGGGCAGCATTCCTGGCCCTGGCCCGTCTCGAACAGGCTCAAACAGGCACTCACCCTTGTCCTCTCTGCCCTTAACAGGCTCAAACAGGCACTCACCCTTGTCCTCTCTGCCCTTAACAGGCTCAAACAGGCACTCACCCTTGTCCTCTCTGCCCTTAACAGGCTCAAACAGGCACTCACCCTTGTCCTCTCTGCCCTTAGCCTCGACGCCCGGGCTGAGACGCCCTAACCCTGGCCTTTGATACCCCTAGTAATCAGGTGACCCCGTCAGCCAATGGGAAGCCTAGCCCTAAAAGCTAGAACCAATAGGAGATCAGGACCTTACAGCCAATCTTAGCCCTACTCCAAGCATCCAATCAGTTCAAAAAACCCTGATCTCTATGTCCAATAGAGGCCCTAGCCCTACCAGTAGTCCCAACCCTAGTCCAAGCAACCAATGGGACGGGAAGCCCTAGTCACTACTTCCAATAGAAAGCCTAACCCTACTCTTAGTCCCACACCTAGTCCAGCAACCAATAACACCAGAAGCCCTAATCGCTACTTCCAATTAAAGGCCTAACCCTAGTCCTAGTTCCACCTTAGTCCCAACAACCAATAAAACAGGAAGCCCTAGTCCCTGCTTCCAATAGAAATCATAACCCTAGCCCTAGTCCCAACCCTACATTGATTGAATCACAGATCCAGAAACCAATCAGAACCCTCAAATACCCAACCAATGAGGACACTAACTCAAACCAATAGAAACATCAGATACAACCACCAATCAGTGTATGCATGTAGCAGCCACTAGCAGACTATATAAGGTCCCAGCAACCTCAGACAAGGTTTGCTGCCCAGGGAAGTTGGAAGCTGCTTCTCCTGTCCAGAATCTCCTAGGAGACAGACAGGCTCAATCCACACTTTGGATTTCTGCAGGTAAAGGCCTCACAAACTTGAAATCTAACAATACTGTTTGAATACAACTTTACTCCCTCTCCTGGCCAAAAAGCGAAGTGCACAGTCCCTATTAAACACAGTTTAAACAGCTCACAGAAGCACCCTCTGATGTAGAAAATCCCTGTTGCTGGAGGGGAGGCAGGGGGGGCTGGTTTCACTGGCTTGATAACACAAAATGGTGGCTGGGGGTGCACTGTTTAACATACAGGTCTTAGCACAGAGCAAAGGAGAAATTTGGAGGGAAAACTGAATAGTCACCAGGAATGAGAGCGACAAACTACAGAGTTTGGACTGCAAATCCCACAATTCAACACGTTAAATGGAAGCAATCATGGGCAGGAAAACCACAAGTTTAACACACAAAACAGGTGATAAAATATACAATCACAGGCAGGTTAAAACTACATTTTTAAACTGTAACAACCACAGGCAAAGACAGTAATCACAGAAAGGGAAAATCGTTTTTTTAAAAATTTATTGGAGGAGGGAAGAGACAGCACTAGTCTGCCTCCTTACCACTTGCTGGACTCTGCTCACTGCAATCTGGGGCACAGGTAGGCTGCAACTCACAAGATGGAGGAGAATGATTTGGGGTGCACCCAGCAAAGCCTTAAGGGGCCTGGGCAGGTGTGAGGGGAGGGCTCAGAGTTGCCTTGGAGCTGATTAGCCAATCCCCCGTCCCAGGTCTGCTGGTTTGGGTGTGGGTACTGGGGCTGGGGAGCTGCTCTATTCACAGATCTCCTAGGAGACAGACAGGCTCAATCCACACTTTGGACTTCCTTCAGGTAAAGGCCTCACAAACTTGAAATCTAACAATACTGTTTGAATTAAACTTTACTCCCTCTCCTGGCCAAAAAGCGAAATGCACAGTCCCTATTAAACACAGTTTAAATCAATCAATCAATCAATCACGGCATTTATAGAGCGCGCTACTCACCCGGGAGGGTCTCAAGGCGCTGGGGGAGGGGGTAAGTTACTGCTCGAACAGCCAGGTCTTGAGCTGCTTCCTGAAGGCGAGATGGTCCTGGGTTCGCCGAAGGTGAGTGGGGAGGGAGTTCCAGGTCTTGGCCGCCAGGTAGGAGAAGGATCTTCCTCCGGCGGTGGTTCTGCGGATGCGTGGTACGGTGGCGAGGCGTGGCTGGTTGATCGTAGCTGGCGTGTGGGCGTGTAGAAGGACATGCGGTCGTTGAGGTACTTTGGGCCCAGGTCGTGGAGGGCCTTGTGTGCGTGGGTGAGGAGTCTGAACGTGATTCTCTTGCTGACGGGGAGCCAGTGCAGGTCTTTCAGGTGTACGGTGATGTGGCTGTGTCGGGGGATGTCCAGGATGAGTCGTGCGGAGGCGTTCTGGATGCGCTGGAGTCTCTTTTGAAGTTTGGCTGTGGTTCCGGCGTAGAGGGTGTTCCCATAGTCCAGTCGGCTGGTGACGAGTGCCTGGGTGACGGTCTTCCTGGTTTCAGTGGGGATCCATCTGAAGATCTTGCGGAGCATGCGCAGGGTGTTGAAGCATGAAGATGAGACGGCGTTGACTTGTTTGGTCATTGATAGGGAGGAGTCCAGGATGAAGCCCAGGTTGCGTGCGTGGTCCGTTGGCTTGGGTGCGGTGCCCAGGGCCGGGGGCCACCAGGAGTCGTCCCAGGCGGAGGGTGATGAGCCCAGGATGAGGACTTCCGTCTTGTCTGAGTTCAGTTTAAGGCGGCTGTTCCTCATCCAGTCGGCGACGTCTCTCATCCCGTCGTGCAGGTTGGCTCTGGCGGTGGTGGGGTCGTTGGTGAGGGAGAGGATCAGCTGGGTGTCGTCGGCGTAGGAGATGATGTTGAGGTTGTGTCGGCGTGCGATGGCTGCGAGGGGGCTCATGTAGACGTTGAAGAGGGTCGGGCTGAGTGAGGATCCTTGTGGAACGCCGCAGATGACTTCGGTGGCTTCGGATCTGAACGGGGAGAGGCGGACTCTCTGGGTTCTTCCGGCGAGGAACGAGATGATCCATTCCAGTGCTTTCTCTCGGATTCCGATGTTGCTGAGGCGCTTCACTAGGGTGCGGTGGCAGACGGTGTCGAACGCCGCGGAGAGGTCCAGGAGGATGAGGGCAGCTGTTTCCCCGTTGTCGGTTAGGGTTCTGATGTCGTCGGTGGCTGCGATAAGGGCGGTCTCGGTGCTGTGGTTGGCCCGAAACCCGGACTGCGAGGGGTCGAGGGATCCATTCGTCTCGAGGAAGGCGGCAAGCTGTCTGTTGACGGTCTTCTCGATGACTTTGGCCGGAAACGGAAGGAGCGAGATGGGGCGGTAGTTCTTGAGGTCGGTGGGGTCCGCCGTTGGTTTCTTCAGGAGGGCGGTAAGCTCGGCGTGCTTCCAGCTCTCCGGGAAGGTGGCGGTGCGGAAGGAGGAGTTGATGATGTCCCGGAGATGGGGTGCGATGGTGGCGTCGGCTTTGTTGAAGACGTGGTGTGGGCAGGGGTCGGTTGGTGATCCGGAGTGGATGGAGTTCATCGTGCGGGTGGTGTCTTCGGTGTTGATCGGGGTCCAGTTGCAGAGGGTGGTGGTGGCGGGCATTGGTTCGGCGGTAGGGTGCGTTGTTTGTGCGTTGAAGCTGTTGTGTATGTCGGTGATCTTGCGGTGGAAGAACGCGGAGAGTGAGTTGCAGAGGTCTTGCGAGGGGGTGATGTCGTTGTTTCCGGCGCTGGGGTTGGAGAACTCTTTGACGATGCTGAAAAGTTCCTTGCTGTCATGGGCGTTGTTGTCCAGTCGTTCTTTGAGTGCCGACTTCTTGGTGGCACGGATCAGCTGGTGGTGTTTGCGGGTGGCGTGCTTGAGGGCGGTCCTGTTGTCTGTGGTCTGGTCGAGTCGCCAGGTTTTCTCGAGAGTGCGGCAGTTCTTCTTGGATTCCTTGAGTTCGTTGGTGAACCAAGGGGTTTTCTTGCTTCCGGGTCTGCTGGGAGGGTTTTTAGTGGTGCGAGGTCGTCGGCGCAGGCGGTCAGCCACTTGGCGAGGTTGCTGGCTGCTTCGTTTGGGTCCGTTGTGTCGGTGGGTGTGTTCTGGCTGAGGGAGGCGGTGAGCTGCTCGGCGGTGATCTTGCTCCAGCTCCGGCGGGAGCCTGTTGCGGGTGGTGGTGGGTCGCAGTCTTTCTGAAGCTGAAGTGGACGCAGCTGTGGTCGGTCCAGTGGAGTCCGGTGGCGTGGCTGAAGGAGATGTGCTTGCTGGACGAGAAGACGGGGTCAAGCGTGTGGCCGGCGTAGTGGGTGGGCGTGTTCACCAGTTGCTTGAGTCCGAGGTTGGCGAGGTTGTCCAGCAGGGCGGTGGTGTTTCTGTCGTTGTTGTTCTCCAGGTGGAAGTTGAGGTCCCCTAGGAGGATGTAGTCGGCGGAGGGCATGGCGTGCGGGCTGATGAAGTCTGCGATGTCTTCGCTGAATAGTGTGCGTGGTCCCGGGGGTCTGTAGATGAGGGTGCCTCGGAGGGTGGTCTTGGGGTCCGTGTGTATCTGGAAGTGTAGGTGTTCGGCGGCGGTGAAGGTCTCGTCGGAGTTAGTCGAGATGCGGATGGTGTTCTTGTGTACGATGGCGATGCCTCCTCCCGTCTGGTTGACGCGGTCCTTCCGGGTGATCTTGTATCCATCCGGGATGGCTATGGCGATGTCAGGCGCTGAGGAGGCGTTCATCCAGGTTTCGGTGAGGAAGGCGATGTCCGGTGCTGTTGCGTCGAGCAGGTCCCAGAGTTCCACGGCGTGCCTGTGGACGGAGCGGGTGTTCAGCAGGATGCATTTCAGGTGGTTGCTGCTGTTGCTCGACTTGGCGGAGGTGGTGCACGTCAGGGGGCAGGTGAATCGGCAGGTTTGGCAGGTGAAGGGTCCGTGGGTGCGTCTCGGTGAGGCTCGGTAGCAGGCAGGGTTCCGGCCGGCATTGAGTGCGGTGAGTGTGGCGGCGTCGTAGGTCCGTCGAGTGGTGTTGCATCGGTGGGATCCAGGGGTTCTGGCGCTGGGCGCGGTCCAGTCGCGGACGGGCGCAGACGCGGGCTTGCCTTAGGCGCGCCTTCGGCGCGCCAGCGGCGCGCCCGCTGCGCACGTCCGCTGCGCGGCCGTGCAGCGGCCGCCATTTATGGGGAGGTGGGAGGGAGGAGCAGCTGGGAGGGCGGGAGGCAGGGGCAGCGAATGGGCAGTCAGGGGGCGGGGCCGCAGGGGACGCAGCGGCGGGAATGGCGATAGGCAGCGAGGGGCACAGAAGGAAAAACGGGGGGGAGAGCAGGTAAATCACGGGCACAACAACAGTGGGGCAGCGAGGGGCACAGAAGGAAAAACGGGGGGAAAGCAGGCAAATCACGGGCACAACAACAGTGGGGCAGCGAGGGGCACAGAAGGAAAAACGGGGGGAAAGCAGGCAAATCACGGGCACAACAACAGTGGGGCAGCGAGGGGCACAGAAGGAAAAACGGGGGGAAAGCAGGCAAATCACGGGCACAACAACAGTGGGGCAGCGAGGGGCACAGAAGGAAAAACGGGGGGAAAGCAGGCAAATCACGGGCACAACAACAGTGGGGCAGCGGGGGCACAGAAGGAAAAACGGGGGGAAAGCAGGCAAATCACGGGCACAACAACAGTGGGGCAGCGAGGGGCACAGAAGGAAAAACGGGGGGGAAAGCAGGCAAATCACGGGCACAACAACAGTGGGGCAGCGAGGGGCACAGAAGGAAAAAACGGGGGGAAAGCAGGCAAATCACGGGCACAACAACAGTGGGGCAGCGAGGGGCACAGAAGGAAAAACGGGGGGGAAAGCAGGCAAATCACGGGCACAACAACAGTGGGGCAGCGAGGGGCACAGAAGGAAAAACGGGGGGAAAGCAGGCAAATCACGGGCACAACAACAGTGGGGCAGCGAGGGGCACAGAAGGAAAAACGGGGGGAAAGCAGGCAAATCACGGGCACAACAACAGTGGGGCAGCGGGGGCACAGAAGGAAAAACGGGGGGAAAGCAGGCAAATCACGGGCACAACAACAGTGGGGCAGCGAGGGGCACAGAAGGAAAAACGGGGGGAAAGCAGGCAAATCACGGGCACAACAACAGTGGGGCAGCGAGGGGCACAGAAGGAAAAACGGGGGGAAAGCAGGCAAATCACGGGCACAACAACAGTGGGGCAGCGAGGGGCACAGAAGGAAAAACGGGGGAAAGCAGGCAAATCACGGGCACAACAACAGTGGGGCAGCGAGGGGCACAGAAGGAAAAACGGGGGGAAAGCAGGCAAATCACGGGCACAACAACAGTGGGGCAGCGAGGGGCACAGAAGGAAAAACGGGGGGGAAAGCAGGCAAATCACGGGCACAACAACAGTGGGGCAGCGAGGGGCACAGAAGGAAAAACGGGGGGAAAGCAGGCAAATCACGGGCACAACAACAGTGGGGCAGCGAGGGGCACAGAAGGAAAAACGGGGGGAAAGCAGGCAAATCACGGGCACAACAACAGTGGGGCAGCGAGGGGCACAGAAGGAAAAACGGGGGGAAAGCAGGCAAATCACGGGCACAACAACAGTGGGGCAGCGGGGGCACAGAAGGAAAAACGGGGGGAAAGCAGGCAAATCACGGGCACAACAACAGTGGGGCAGCGAGGGGCACAGAAGGAAAAACGGGGGGAAAGCAGGCAAATCACGGGCACAACAACAGTGGGGCAGCGAGGGGCACAGAAGGAAAAACGGGGGGAAAGCAGGCAAATCACGGGCACAACAACAGTGGGGCAGCGAGGGGCACAGAAGGAAAAACGGGGGGAAAGCAGGCAAATCACGGGCACAACAACAGTGGGGCAGCGAGGGGCACAGAAAGGAAAGGGAGACAAGCAGACAAAACTGGCACCGGGGCCACAAGCGGAGGGCGATCTTACCTACAGGAGCAGCGGGCAGACAGCACAGGCGGAGCTGTGTGGTGGGGGAGCGACCTACCTGGCAAGGTCAAGGGGTCGCTCTCCTCACCGTGCAGCGGCCGCCATTTATGGGGAGGTGGGAGGGAGGAGCAGCTGGGAGGCGGGAGGCAGGGGCAGCGAATGGGCAGTCAGGGGGCGGGGCCGCAGGGACGCAGCGGCGGGAATGGCGATAGGCAGCGAGGGGCACAGAAGGAAAAACGGGGGGAGAGCAGGTAAATCACGGGCACAACAACAGTGGGGCAGCGAGGGGCACAGAAGGAAAAACGGGGGGGAAAGCAGGCAAATCACGGGCACAACAACAGTGGGGCAGCGAGGGGCACAGAAGGAAAAACGGGGGGAAAGCAGGCAAATCACGGGCACAACAACAGTGGGGCAGCGAGGGGCACAGAAGGAAAAACGGGGGGAAAGCAGGCAAATCACGGGCACAACAACAGTGGGGCAGCGAGGGGCACAGAAGGAAAAACGGGGGGAAAGCAGGCAAATCACGGGCACAACAACAGTGGGGCAGCGAGGGGCACAGAAAGGAAAGGGGAGACAAGCAGACAAAACTGGCACCGGGGCCACAAGCGGAGGGCGATCTTACCTACAGGAGCAGCGGGCAGACAGCACAGGCGGAGCTGTGTGGTGGGGGAGCGACCTACCTGGCAATAGCTCACAGAAGCACCCTCTGATGTAGAATATCCCTGTTGCTGGGGGGGAAGCAGGGGGGGCTGGTTTCACTGGCTTGATAACACAAAATGGTGGCTGGGGGTGCACTGTTTAACATACAGGTCTTAGCACAGAGCAAAGGAGAAATTTGGAGGGAAAACTGAGTAGCCACCAGGAATGAGAGGGAAAAACTACAGAGTTTGGACTGCAAATCCCACAATTCAACACGTTAAATGGAAGCAATCATGGGCAGGAAAACCACAAGCCTAAAACACAAAACAGGTGATAAAATATGCAATCACAGGCAGGTTAAAACTACAATTTTAAACTGTAACAACCACAGGCAAAGACAGTAATCACAGAAAGGGAAAATCGTTTTTTTAAAAAAAGAACTGGGGGGGGGGGGGGAGAGAGACAGCACTAGTCTGCCTCCTTACCACTGCCTTAGGAGACAGTGTGGACAGGCTGTGGTGTTGTAGGTGTGCCCGAGTCCCTGGAAAGTAAATGTGGCTGGCATACGTTCACCTGTGACAGGCATGGTGACATATGCGAGTGACTTGACTGCTTTAACACTGAAGGACTGGGATTCACAAAGATTGTTGAGGGGGATATTGTGGTCCTAAAAGTCCACACTGGAGGTAGACTACACTCCAAGTTTATAGGACATCTGAGAGTAGTGAAAGAGTACAGTAGTGCTGTCAAAACAAAAGATGGAAGGATCTGAAATCTGAATAATGTTGTTAACTATAATTCCCAAGTTGGGTGAGAATAATGGGATCTTGAAAAGGGGAAAACTCATTGCAGTTTCTGATCATATTACTGTACCTGGTTAGTATTCTCCCCAGGATTAGAATTCACTCACCAGGTGGAAGTCATTGAAACCTAAATATTTAGATAACTATGGGCATCATGATCTAAAAATGCTTTCTGTGAAAGTGGTTGCAATCTGCACAATGACTTTTATCGAATGTATTTGTATTTTGAGAACCGGCATGTATTCTTAGATTGGTTCACAAAATACAGAATCGAAGTGAGATGCAATTTGACCTACCTCATAAACATTAACGAGGTAGGTCGCAAATTGCAACCCACTACGATTGGCTACAATCTCAAGCATGGTCTGCTGGGGTTAGCACATCACCATGTCTGTGATTGCTTTTAAATAAAGCAATCTCTTTTTGTTAAATGCAGACCGTTTTCCCAAATGGAAAACGAGATGTGTCTAAAAAAACATGTCTTATTAGTAAGCAGTGGCACCGTGGACCACTGCCTGCTTACTCCTAAAAGCTTTTTTAAACATTCACAAAGGGGAATGGGTCCTATGGGGACGTTTCTGCTTGCATATGGGTTAACACATCCTTTGAGGTGGTCGTAAAATATTAATGTTTTGCGACCGGACTTGGGTGACAAAACATTAATACAAACCATAAGGAATCGGTATTTGGAAGGAACACCCTTAGCACGCCCCTTCCAAATACCAATTCGTAATGATTTCCAAAACTCATGTAACGATTCGGAAAATATTTTTCAAATTGTTAAATGGGATTTGTACATTTTAAAAATAGTGTTAGCATTCGCAAACCCTCCGATTTACCAAATCGGAGGGTTTGCAAATGCTAAAAGAGCTAGTGCATGAGACTCAATGTTTGTATTTAGTTCACGGACTGTCGCTGCGCAGCTGTACTCCACCGACGTGGCTGTTTTAAGTCAGCTGAATGCTATTTAAGAGATGTAAGTATTTCAATATTTGTGTTATGTAATGACGGAGGAGTGTGGTATTTGCATTCATTCTGGAACACAATGTAGATTTGAGACAGTTGAATGCATTGCAAGAAATGATAGGCAGTTGGATGCAGGCTGAGTGTGCAACGTGGACTGCCTCCTGCTGCTCCAGTATGTATCTTGCTTGAATAAACCTTTTGGTACCTGACTTCTCTTTCAATGCCCTCGTGCAACTGATAACTTGTAGCAGACATCCATCCTTTGTGGTGTTTTGCTCTGATAAAGTTTCCCAAGCAGCAGACCTCGCTACTGCGTCTGGCTGCTCATTTGCAATGGGCAGTACAGCATGAAATAGGAGTCTTTGCTTAATCATATTCCAACATCTTCAAAAGCACAGTTGGTAAATTGCACACGGGGTGAGTTACGGCAACAGTCACATATCTAAATTCAATAACCTAGCCCAGTGACTACATTGTGAGTTTTATAATAGGATTGTATTAGAGACACAATCTGGAATACAACACAAACATTTTGGAAGGTTATGAAGTGAATTTAGGTCTAAATTGAAGCTATAGAACACATATGCATGCGGTTATTCATTATGACGCTGTCTCCAGACCATAGATGGACGCGTGCAATATTGTCAACCCACTTGTCATTGCTCGCAATCATGATAATCTACAAGTCATATGATTGGCCTTGGATCTCACCACCAACACCTATTTGCTTCTCCTTATGCTATGTGACCCGCCTCTTGTTCTTTACACTCCGCTGAACACATTACTCACCATTTCACTTTTGAGTGAAACTTAAATTCTCACTCTTCATTTTCTGCCATTTCCAGAACTACCCAAGCCTCACTGTGCCACTTCTTGTGTTGCCAAATACTAAATCATGTACTTGATGGTTCGTCCTAACCCGGCTGCTTCTACACCCGAGTCCTTCTGCCCACATATCTAGCTATGAGCTATTACTACTCTAGGTAGAAGCTTTACCTAACCTATTATTAGGTATGTCTTCCACTGGAAGCCTCTATACTGAATACCAATTTCTAAATTTGGCTACTTACTGCAATGATGTAGGAACAAAGGGAAATAAAAGTTACTTCCCACTGTTGGTCTATCATAAAGGATTTCAAGGTCACTCTGACAGGGATCTTTGAGAGACTTTCAGTGCAGGCTCTAACACAGCTTTGGGAAGAGGGCGCCAGTGAATGCATAGGAGGAGGTGGGTGGCAGTCTGCCAGGTTTTTTTTTTTTTTTACATTTGGGACCATGAAGAGAGGCCATGTTTTGCATAGTTTCCTTATTACTGCTCTATACCGTAAAAAGTGAATAACTTGCTTGTTTTTTCACCTTGGGGTTCTGAGTAACATTACAGACAACTCGAGCTTTTCTCTGATCTATTTGATATCGCTCAGAATCCCTATGTGTAAACTTCCTATTTATTCATTGGTACACATCTATAATTCTATATGTTATATATAGGTTGCATACCAATCCAGTATCATGACCAAGCTTTTCAAAACACTGTTATCAACTTTGGCTCCATCAAAGCAATGAGAAACAAAGCTTCTTTCCCACTTCTGTGATGTAAAAATGCTTAGCACTTAAGCCTGCATCATTCAGTCCAAGTTTATTTCTCGGTTTAATATGCGAAATTTCAACGAGAATATTCTGAGTATTGGACGGGTTTAGTACCCATATATAACATAAAATAGTAGATGGATGACTGAGTAAGAAGGATGATATCA
Organism: Calotriton arnoldi; assembly: GCA_963921515.1. Lineage (NCBI taxonomy): Eukaryota > Metazoa > Chordata > Amphibia > Caudata > Salamandridae > Calotriton > Calotriton arnoldi. Next base: position 116,944 of record CAWUFW010018061.1, read on the forward strand.
CTTCAGGGTTCTAACTGACATCATACACAATTCGAGCCTTGCTCCCGTTGTCTATTTGACTCATAACCTCTAGTTGAAAAACATCCGTCAACCATTACCCATCTATAATTCTACAAATTTGTTTATAGTTCCTTTTAAATCTGCACCTCTTTTCAACAGTTTTCTAAAGTTGGTTACTTCTAACAATCTTCGTAGTAGAGCCCAATCCCCTTCTTTCATCTATTTAATCAGGATTTCGTTTAGCCCATTCTCTAGACAGAGCTTCCTGTGTAACTGATTATCTGCAGAATACAAACATTAATTTCCTATCATAATCCACCGACACTAGAGGAATTGGATATCAAACTATCAAATTTTACGTCTCTTTCATGTACACAGCCACCCACGCATGCAACCATAACCACAGTTTAAACCTACCTTTTTTCATCTCCACTCTATCCTTCTCCGCTACATCATTCAGAAAAGAAAAGATGTTTATGGGATGGATGATGCCCAAAAAACACCAATACTCTTCTTGCCATTCATCAAAGATTTGTTTCTTCCTTTACTTAATTTCTTCAAGGGATCACCCAAAAACTTTGAAAATACAATTTCATCTCATGCACATGTTCCACTTTCAACATAGTTTATTCATGGCTTATGGTTCTGTACACATACACTTGCTATTCTTCATCTAAACAACCACATTCTCAGCTATTATATCTTAGGCTGATTTTATATCTCACCACATTCAACTGGAAGAAATTTATGTTGTTTCCTCCAATGATGAAAAAAACAACACCATTTCTGCTGTCTAGAATTATACTTCTTGTCTCTTACTTTAACCTTTATATCCCATCCTACACTTTATCATTCACTCCACACATAACTCTATTTCTTAAGCATAAGCGTAATTTTGGCTCATTAACTTATCAACCTCTGTTATTGCTTAAATCTTTGAAAAATCTGTACATTTCTGTCCTGCTGAGAATACTCACGCATATACTTTACTCTGTAACCACTAAATCCCTAATCTGCTTCTTGGGCAGTAGATCTTACTTCCTCATCTGCTTCTTAACTCAGCAGTCCAGTTCCTGATACCTCCATTCCATTTATGCCTTTAATTAGTTCGCCTCACCTGCCTTCTACACATTGTTTTTTTCCTAGTATGTCTATTTTTGCTTCCACTTTCTTCATCCAGCACTGTTTTCCACATTATCTCTGGTTCACTCTTGCATGTAGTCACTGAGCTCTGAAAGTGTTTTAACTTCATATGCCCGTTCTTCAACTGCTCTCATGTGTTTTATTCTCCCCTCAAACCCTACCCTCTTATCTCAGGTATTTCGTTCTTCTCCCTCAATCACAATTTTTAGCTGAGGTGATACATGGTGTTAGGGTGTGTGTAAAACTGCTTTTAATGGGCTTTGCTCAAAAGTGGTACACGAGTAAAAATCTATATAAAAAATACATTTTACTACACAGAAGTGAACATTGACTTTCTTTAATGTATTGCTCCATACACATGTCAAACATTTACGATACCAACAGTTGCTTGGCGATGCATTTTAGGTTAAGACTCAATGCTCCACAAAAACCAAAACCAGAATGGAGACGCTGTTGATCTTTCCATGAATGCTGGTGGCAATAGGGAGCGGAGATAGAAGTAAAAGATAATATTATGCGTCATGCACAGTGTTTTCAAGCTTCCAAACAACAAACTTCCCTTAGTTGGAACAAAAGAGAAGTTCAGCATGTGCCTCAGATATTCTTATTAAGTAGCAACTTGTTACATTGCTATTTTCAACCAGTAAATCAAATCCCTTGTAATTTCCTCTCTAACTAAAATAGGGGTAAGTACACACACACACACACACTCACACACAGTTTAGTACAATTTACTAAAGTACAGCTAATTTAGAACAATTTAAGAAACTCCTATTGGTCGCTTCCAGAAAACTGGTACATTAGTGGAATGTGCCATTTAACTGCTACTCTTACGGGAGAAAATGTGGAGCACCAAGCCCTTTCAGATTAGTTCTTTTTTGTCCTGGGTGATGAAAATATCCACCAATATCTTGTCTTGGCTTAGCTTTTAGCTCTCATTCACATTATTCCAAAGTTTTTTTGGTCTGAGCGGCTCTGGTATGTTAAAGAGAATAGGTTTGATTTCCAAGGATTATTCTTACAAGTGAAAAAGTGGACTCTGTGGACAAAAAGTCCCAGATCAGGTTTGCAAAATCAGGACCTGAAGTAATTTCTGTGTGGAGAATGTTCCTAAAATGGCAGAAAATATGCAAGATTCTCCCGTTGTAGGTGAAATCAAGCAGGAAGGAAATCACTTTCTCCTGTGGAGTGTCATGTTACTGTGCTACGCAAATGTCTGAATATCTACATAGACAGAAATCTATTTGAATTCAGAAATATTTTCAATGACCTATCCACACTTACTGCAGTTCTAAATTTATACCTCATCAAAGTAGTAATAAGTGCTGAAGTACATGTGGGCATGTGCTATTAAAGTACTACTTTTCAGGAGTAAAGTGCAAGGTATTATTTATTATTCACAAGTTAAAATAAACTGGACTGGAAAAAAAGAATAAAATTTGGCTCAAATGCACTTATTTTTTAACCCTACACCTCCTGATTGTCCACTAGTCAGCAAATGATCATATGGTAGACATTTCTCTAACCCTGCATCGGCATTTCAGGAATAGTAAATAAAATACTAAAAATGTGTGCCATGTGTAGATGAAATTATACCCACTAGGCATTTTGACATTTTAGGTCAACAGGCCAAATAATAATGTTAATAAAATGTAATGTAGGAGGCCTACAATTCAGGTTGTAAAAAAGCTCTGTCAATTCACTGCCCCTCTTGAGAGAAATTACTCTTGATATTCCTTCCTGGTCATAACAAACTCGGTTGGATTAAAGATGACTGGATAGTAAGATACGTTTTGACATTTGTACAGGCCTTTATATTGGTATGGCATCATACCACGATCTTCGTCTAAGAGCTCTTTCGTAGGTTCTAGATATGCCAACATGTGATTGTGAAGGTTGTTAATCAGTGTTCAGGTTGAGTAATGCTAGTAGAGTGCTTGTTGAATGCTTAGCTTAAACATGTTTTTTCTGGGTTAGCATGGAAGTAAAATTAGTTTGATGTAGCTAAAGATTTTTGTAGTGTTTTATGTTTAATGGTAGGTGTGACTGGAATTTTGTCTTGTAAACTTAGAGGAGGTAGGTACCAAAATTACCCAGGCTGTAGACAATCTACCTGTTAACTGTTTGCTTTCTCATATAAAAAAAAATAAAAAAAAATCCTGTTATAAAATCACGGGTCCATCAAGGATTAAATGACAAACAATTCAAATTAAATATTGCAAAAATTACTTCTTCATCTTTTCTACACAGCTGGAGTAATCTAGTTATGCCAGTCTCATGAAATGTTAGCCACATTATGAAAAATCTACAGAATGTAGTATTCTAGTATTGAGTAGATATGGGGCAGCGCCACATTGCCCCTTGTGCTAGCTTCTCTTTCATTAACAAAGAAACCAAACCTATACAAATGATACAATAAAAAATACAAAACTACTTTCTTCAAGAACATGTTCAACATAAATTTCACAATCAGTGTTTGGTTTCCACAGTTTCTGTGCTGCAGATATCTGCCAAGTACGCTTCAGTGCAGCAGGTGAATGAATTGAGAATTCAAAGGTTGCTTGCAGAGAGTCATATCTACAGGTGTTGACGCGAAAAACTCAGATGGCTGAGCGTATCATGAAATATGGCTTTCAGTTCTTCCTGGTTCCGTGTTTTTCTTGCAGTTTTTGTTGAATGTTGTCCTTCATGCCATCCCAGGCAAGCACAGACCATTGTAAACTCAGGACGTACCACATAATTCATAATTTCAAGTCCTTCAAACAAGTGAGCACTGAAGAAAGAACAGCGGCGCTCTCCAAAAAGTTGAAATGCTGTCACTATCATCTGGGTAGGACTCGCAGGCAAAAATAAATAAAGGGGCCGTCTTTGGGCAGGATTAGGAAGAGCGGACACAACTGTGGAGAAAAAACAAAAAGCTTTTATATGAAATCTGAACTGCCATTACAAGCTATGTTGATACACATTCAATTATAAAACTGAGATATGTTAATACATATGTCACTTATAAGATTCCTTTGGTTTAGGTTGACATGAAAGCTTCTTTTTCCCCGCTTTCCTTTAAATTGAGTTGCACTTGTATGAGATTGGAGATATTTTAAAGTCAAGGCATGAAATTTTACTATCCTCTCAGTTTAACGGTTCATTTTTAAAATGGCGTGATTTAGCCTTAATCCTGTGCTTCTTCATCCAATCTAAGGTTTTAGCAGTAAATGAATATGACAGTGTAAACCACTTGTAGCTGCTCTATCCAGCTAGGTCATATCTCCATCTCTGGCACTCGTATTAGACAAAGACATCCACCATGACCCTAGGATTATAAAATGCCACTCTGTTGCACGCGTACATTTCTGAATGTGTAAATGTCAAGCATCAGTACTTTTTTTGTTTTTGCCTTTTAATGGAGAAAATTACGTTGTTCTAAAACACATCAAATTCAGAAGAATTCCCACCACTCTTTCCATCCTGAAAACGTATTTACTCCCTATTCGTAACAGGAGAAAAGATGCAACTGTTTTTACGGTGGCAAACTACATACATCCATAAACATGAAAGACAAGGGTTGTCCGCCATGTACACACACAAAACCCACCCTATAGGGATCTTAACTCGTTCTTAAAATTATGTAATAACTGTCTCAATTTCAGTGGCACTTGCTGAACTTTGAAAGTGCTGAAGCTGGAAATTCCTGCCTTGAAGTTGGCTGAGGGTGGCGGAGAGAGGAAGCTTGACATCCTACAGGGGAGTTTGCAGTTGGGAGAAGTAGGAGAGAGACTGTGGGTTCGGCAAAGGGTTAGAAAATGAAAAAAATCTGAAAGGGTACTAATGAAATATTCCATTATTTGCATGGTTTGCTAGCAAAGCTTTAGTCCCCCCAGAAATCTTGGGGAATTATCATTCCCAAGAAAACCTTGGACAAATGCTATCAAATAGCCAAGTAGCTATTAGTATTACCAACAGTTTACAAAGTCTGGGTTTGCAATTTCATTTGGTCTCCCAATTTCTCAAAATTACACATCCTTCCTTACTTCTTCATTCCATTTGATTTCAATATTCAATCCTGCCCCTCCCAGACTGATTTTCTGTAGTTTATGACTGGCAATGTACTTGAAAGGGTCAGTATGGAAAAATAAATGTCACTATTCTAACCCTAGACCGCAGAACTAGACATCTTACAGGTTCCATGCAGCAGTTTTATCATTAAATTTACAGATACCTTACAGGATCAGATATCAGGCAGGTCACACCAATGTTACTTGCTCAGGCCTCAGGCAACAGAAGTGATGATTTAATAAACAGCTTTAATGAGCCAGATGATGAAATGAAACCATAAATCACATACTATGGAATTTAGAACTTTTTATTAAGAAATTGGCTATAAATTGCCAGACTCATTTGAGCACAACAGCATTGTAATGTTTGTAGATAGGGAGGGCATTATGCAAAGTGCTGTAGCACTGGCAAAACCAGCTAGAACGTGTGTGAGATCTCCTCTGAATTTAATGAGTTGCGCTTCAGGTGAAAGAAACTGTGAGTGACAATAATGTGGTGAAGTGTGAGCATCCAATGGATGTAGTTTACTTGAATAGTGGAAATATTTCGTGATGGATTCAGGGGCATGTCTCATCATAGTTTCTGACACAGATTTTGAAGAAAAGTTTAAAGGAAAAGTCATCTTGAAGGATCCGGATGTTCAACCTTATAGCTATGACAAAAAAACTATAGATCTCATAGGATACGTATTTCCAAGCCTGAGTTGGCATTAACACCATGGTAAGTTGGCCGCATCAGAAGATACTTGGTATATCCCCTGATCCCAGTGCCACACCACAGGTTCTAGTGAATATACAAAGTGAAATGATTAAGGAATTTCCAAAGGTATTTCCAAATGACATTGGATGATTGATTGGATATGTTCATTGCATAAAACTCAAGTTGTCTGCTGTGAGTAATAAGGAGAAGCTCAGAGGAAATCCTCCTCAGTACGAGAGATGCTGTTAGGAGAGAGTTGGCTACATTGTGTGTGGAGAACATTATCGATGGCTACAGAAAGGTTGCCACCTGTTATGGTAGCATGTAAGGCTGGGGGTAATATCAGATTTGTTAAACAAAGAAGGAGAGAGTAATGGAACAACAAATGCAATGCTGTGAAGGATGATTAAGTGAGAGTGGATGATGACGTAGTAGTAAGGTCTCCAAAAGCGCAGAAAGAGCCATTCGAATAAGGTACACCTACTAAGGTGATCAAATTGTCCAACGGGGATGTAAAGCTTGAAGATGGCTGCATCTGGAACCTCAGTCGTGGTTCTGTATTCAAGAGTTGATTGCTCGGAGTCTTGTTTCATGCTGTTTAATCTCTAGAGGTATGCTTTGCTTTTAATGGGTTTCTGCTTTTTATTAACAGCATTATGTTTTCCCTTTTCTTAGGGGATTTTCTTTTGGCATTTTATGCAGGGTTGTCTTTGGTGGTGTTTGTGCTCATTCCGTTGCTATCCTTATATTCCCTGTTTTTTCCATCTCTGTGTGTCTTTGCCTTTTGGAAAAGGTGTGTGTGTGTGGTATCCTGGGGTAGTGTTTCTAGTCTTTGCGTCCCCCTATCACCTTAGGTTCTTTATGGAATAGGTTTCTGTGATCTGGTTTGAGATTCTCTGTGGGTAGTTATGTTCTGTAGGCTTCTGAGAGGGCTGATGGATTCTGCATCTTTTATTGAATAAAGCCTATCTCTGACTACTGCACCACCAGCGCTTCTTGTCTTTGGAATCTACAACAGTAGCCCCTTATATCATGTTATAATGGTAATTTATTAAGTGTCCTAAAATGACAATGGGATACAATGTAGAATGGGAGGGGCTACTGAAAGGCATGGCAAAGACAGAAGAAGGGCAACGCACAGTATACAAAGGGACATACTTCCGACCTCTACTTTCTAAAGTTACTATAAATTTCTGTGGTGTGTTTTATAACAGATGGTAATTTTTGAAGAGTCGGGGATATAATGAAAGTATAATTGATGGGAGTATCTTGGTTTGTGTATAATCCCAAAATTACGGGTAGCCTTCTTAAGAAGCACCCACTGTGTGCCTTCCACTTAGGAAGATGCTTCAGTGTTTAGAAAGGGCACCTTTTGTTTTTAAGCAATGCACCCATATACAGTTAACGGCCCCTATCTGTTTTTGCCTGAAATAGAGAGTGGACGACCAAGGGCTGCAACAGCTTCACAGGCACTTTGCTTATTATCGCTAAGTGTAAAGTGACATCACAACTCACCAATCCCAGCATTAGCTGGCTAGCTGTGATGTCATACAGAGGATTTTAAAGAAATTTACTCCAGAAATATCACATCACAGACCCTTTGCTGCCCGGCTGGACTCCATCTATCAGCATTCCTTGCCCAGGGAGAGGACAAGAGAACGTGCTCTTAAGCGCGGAGAGGGCGGGCCAGAAAAAGCGTTCTTAAGTGCTGCAGCTGCCTGCTGTGTGGGGCGCATCTGGCGAAGACCAGGCCAACAGCAGGCCCGTCTGCACCTGATTGAGATCGGACCAGGCCACATCTCTTGGCTGCCATCCTCACTTTCACCATGGGTAAGCGGAAATCTTCATGGGCTCACACCTCTCACAAAAGAGCTCGCAATGACCAGAGTATTTTAACCTTTTTAAATATGGGGTGGGAGCCATTACTGAGGAGATCACCTCAGTGGAAGAGGAACTTGGACTAACTACCAACTCCCCTGCTGTGGGAACCTTTTTACTTTTACTGACTCTCTATTAAAGAATGTTACTATCTTATCAATAGATCTTACTCTTGTAACATCTAGTGCCCCTTCCTCTTGTACTAGGATCAGTACCGACCGACTGTCCACCAGCAATCTGATATTAACATTTCAGACCCTTGTGCCCTACCAAGAAGAAAGAGTGAGTGAAAGTCACTGCGCAGGGCAAGGTCCCATCACACTAAAATGGGGCTGGCTGTGATTACTGTCTCGTGTCCAACTCCCAATTGGCCAAGATACTAAAGAAGATTGAACAACTTATCATAAAATCCTTTAAGGAATGTCTGATTTCACTACTGTGCAACATCTGACTTCTCCTGTGTGCGATCATCTGATGATTTTTTACAAACCAGTACTTGGCCTGGCGAGGAGTAAAATTCGAGCCATAGAGTATATACATCCAACTGTGACTTCATGCGCTTAGATCTCCCTCCGGCAGCTGCAGCGCTTATTGTAGTTTTGACCAAGGTCCCCACATTGAAGCCCAGCTCTACTGAAGACTGTTACCAACTCAGGAATAAGGTAATTCACTGGATTCACAGTCAGCTGGGCTACACTCTGTACTTATTTAATCAGATCAACATGGTGAGATGTGTTTTTTGGTTAGAAAAGGGTCCTAAAATCTAGGCTGGATAGTGCATAGTCATTAATTTTAAGAAGGCAACGTGTGCAAGGAACATTCTCGGGGCATTAGTCCTGTAGCGTAGCGCTGACACCAGCATCACTCCAGTACCTCTGGATTATTTTACAAGCATCTTCACACACATACCAGAAGTCATTACACAGCTGTTGCACTGATACTTACTCCGTTTGCCCAGCTCATCCTCAAAGCGGATTGTTCAGTGTACCCACATCAAACACTTGTGAACCTTTGAGCACCTTAGACACTATTGATTGATTCTCTCTATCGACTGTAACTTCTGTGTCTCAGGAACCATCTCCTTCAGAGACCAAGACCAGCATCAATAATACTTTCCACACACTTGGCATTCGGTCTTGGATCATTGCTGGCATTGCAGGTCTCGGGGATGATTCTTCCTGGCTGACTTTCTTATGGAGCTTTGAAATCCTCTGTCTTCAGGAAACCTGTGAAACTAGTCATACCTTTTTCCTTGATGGTTACAGCAGTTTCTTTGTACCCGCACTGAGTTCTCAGTCAGGGACGGCCAAGGGTGGTCTTTTGACATTAGTCCCTCTTGCCCTTCAATGTAAAGTAGAGCAACTAGACATTGGCTTCCCTAAGTTCGAAGTTCTGTGGTTGTCTTTTTCCAGTTTGTGGAGGCTGCTTGTCATTAATTCCTTTATAATGCTAATAGTTCCCATTCTACTGCCAATCATGTCAGTATACTTAGATCTCTGTTTGATGGATGTTCTCATTCTATCAGTTTTTTAACTCCTGTGTTTTTAATGGGTGATTTTAACTTGCATCTTTGCAGAGACTGTAGGTCTACCGATGGGATTTTACATTCTTCCTTAGTCATTTTGTACACACTGTTCAAGGTGAGCTGTTTAATGCCCTGGTGAGTGACCATAACTTGTCTGCTCTGGGTGAGGGCGAGACAAAATCTGGTGATTGTGCTTCTACCCCCACGTTTACATGGAGAGGTCCTTGCACCACCATAGACTTTATCTTTGTCTCAACTGCCTTGGTGCCGTTGCGGATTAATTTAACATACTATGGACACAAGAAGTGATCATAACCCTCTAGTTCCCACCCTACACTGGAGGCAGCATTTGGACCTCGCCAAGAATTTAACCCATGAGCAGTTGACCACACATGACCAGGGACGTAGAGTAGACCTCGATGGAAGGGTATTGATCCCGACTCTTTTCACCGCAACTTGTTTGGCCACTGCTCTGATGACATTACCTCATGTCTTCATCTCCTATGTTCAGACAATATCCATCTTATCTCACATGAGCTTATAAGTAGCTATGTAGCAGCCCTTCTAACTTCCTTTCAACCGCGTCCAACTACTCAAGTTAAACAGTTAGACTTTTGACAGCTCTCTGGTTTCTTTTAAGAAAATCAAATAAAGAGGACTATGACAGCTCTCAAGGAAAAGCCTAGGGACAGACGTAAAGTCGCTTCTCTTAGAACCTTTTATAAAACCACCTTACAGAGCAGGACGCATGCATTGAAACAAGAGGCCTGGCAGGATCTTATCTCTGCCTGTGCCTCCAGATCTAGTGCAAACTTTTGGGAGATTGTGAATCATCCACTATTTACTTCCAACCTGGAAAGCCCACTATTGCAGCATATATTGGCATGATATGCGAGTTAAACACTTTGAAACCATTTATGATAGGCCTTGTTCTATTGTTGGGCCCACTTTGTTTCATCCAGCACTGACTTCTTTGAACAACTTTTCTTTTTACTTTGACTGGGAAGAAGAGATGCTATTCTTACTCTTATTAGTAACAAGGCCCCGGGTCCTAATGGGGACCCGATGGACCTATTTAAGTCCAATATTCATCTCTGGGCCCCAATTTTAACTATTTACTTTAACACAGTTAAGTATAGTCACATCAGCACATGGTCTAAATCAGTTATCGTTCCTTTATACAAAAAGAGTTTGAGGGTTGATCCTTGGTTTTACCTCACGATTTTCTTGAAAGACTCTGAGGTCAAAGTTAAAGGTAAAGTGCTCCTATCGAAATTAACAACTTGGGCCAAAGACCACGGAGTGCTTTCGGATGTCAAGTATGTTTTCAGACCAGGCAAGGTCACTGTGGATCAATAACCTAACCTGTATCTCTTAATCGACAAATACACCTGCGGCCAAACCCGGAGTCGTATACTGGCCTTTATGGATTTAAGATCGATCTTCGACAGGGTTAACAGAGATAAGCTGTAGTCTATTATGCTGGATAAAGGGATCGATAAAAATATAGTTTTTTTCTTCCGTGACTTGTACCTTACCCCTAGCGCCTGTGTCAGCTATGGCCCGAACGGAGAATGCACTGAGCACTCTACACTTAATAGAGGAGTCAGACAAGGTTGCATTCTGGCCCCTTTGTTAGGTAGAGCATAGGCAGCGCAAGCGCTGTCTCGCCAAGACATGCTGCATTCAGTTTGATTTGTTCTGCATTCCGTCCATCAATTGTGTGTCTTTTGCTTCCTCGCCCTAAGTGCGCCGGGTATGCCCAGACGTGGGTCCCGGGCTCACTGTGCCACTGGATTCAAGCTATCCTGGCTGAAGAGGGGTGAAACCCCGAAACCGGTCCTAGGATGCTTGTTTCCTGTCCAGGGAGGACCTGGCTTAGCAGTTTGGGCTGGACTGTTCCCATGAGGCACAGGGTCAAGACTGATTTGCATATGGCCAGGTCTAAACTGGGGTGGCATGGTGAGCAAAAGAATGATGGATTTAACCCAGATCTCTTGACTGGGGGTGAATGTTTTGATTTGTTCTGCATTCCGTCCATCAATTGTGTGTCTTTTGCTTCCTCGCCCTAAGTGCGCCGGGTATGCCCAGACGTGGGTCCCGGGCTCACTGTGCCACTGGATTCAAGCTATCCTGGCTGAAGAGGGGTGAAACCCCGAAACCGGTCCTAGGATGCTTGTTTCCTGTCCAGGGAGGACCTGGCTTAGCAGTTCGGGCTGGACTGTTTCCATGAGGCACAGGGTCAAGACTGATTTGCATATGGCCAGGTCTAAACTGGGGTGGCATGGTGAGCAAAAGAATGATGGATTTAACCCAGATCTCTTGACTGGGGGTGAATGTTTTGATTTGTTCTGCATTCCGTCCATCATTTGTGTGTCGTTTGTATTCAGTTTGTGGGCTTACAGCCCTCCCCATAGCTTTTATTTGTGCTGTCGTTAAAAATTGTTTGCTTGCTAGTGGCTAATCTCTTGTTTTTCCCCCCTTTTTATCGCTTGTTGATGCCAATAGAGTAGGAACTAACTACGGTATGTTTCCACTTGTGTGTTTGAGTGTATTTTATCTGGAACTCTTTTTTGTATTTCCTGTTCATGTTTGATGTGCGTGCACGACTTGTTCGCAGCTCCTTTCCTGGTTATACAAAGACCACATTTTAAACACAATTAATGCGATTGCAATTATTACAATGCTATGTGTACGACTTGTTTGAAGCTCCTTTTTTGCTTAAACAAAGACTACATTTTAAAGACGACTAATGCGATTGTAACAATGCATTTCATGTTCCCTGGCGTTCCAAAACAGTTTAGTTAATATGCAGTGCTGCACGGCTGATATATATATTAATAAACAAAGGGAACTTTTGACTGCTGTTCGTATCCAATGCTACTGTGTAGAAGACGGACCTTAGTTTGTTACGTGTGGTCAGTGTGGTCATAAGCTCTCATTTGCCTCACACCCTGTGTTTAACAAAGAAAACAGCAAAATAGAACAGGTTTTTGATGGCCAAGTTAGACTGGTTTGATGCCTTACGGTGGTTGCGAATTTGAGTTTCTTTTTTCTGGCTGGTAGTGCTTGCCTGCCTCACAACCCGACATTTGGAAAGGAAAAACCCCCCCAAGAAAAACAAACATGTTTTGGAGTGCTGAGTTTGACTGGTTTGATGCTCCACGGTGATTGTGTATATGATTTTGTTTCGTGTGCTGGGAAGCCCTCTTCTGCCTTACATCCCATTGTTTGTAAGGGAAACACCAAAATGGAACATGTTTTTGACAAAAATGGCTGAGTTAGACTTGTTTGATGCTTCACGGTGAGTGCGTGTATGTGTGGAGCGGTGGCATGTAAATATGTGGAGCGGTGGTGTGTAAATACTACAGTGTGTAACTTTAAAGAGTGTTTTTTAATTTGTCTTGTGTACGCAGTTTGACTTTAGTAAGGAAAATGCTACTTACCAGTATGCATCTGTTCTTGGCATGTAGAGCTGTAGAGTTGTATACTTTAGCATAGATCGCCATCTGGTGTTGGGCTTGGATGTTTGCACTTTGTTTTTGTCGAAGAAGTCTTTGTAGTCACGGGATAGGTGACTCCTCCTTATGGTGATAGTGCGCATGGGCATCGACTCCATCTTCAGATTGTTTTTCGTCATAAAGGGTGATGATGGAGTTAGTAAGAGAATAGAAAAGGATGTCCATGTGATGTATCTAAATAAGATAATACTGCAACAGATAAAGGTATCCGGGGAGGTGGGTGGGCGTATACAACTCTACATGCCAAGAACAGAGGCATACTGGTAAGTAGCATTTTCCGTTCGAGGCATATGAGCTGTAGATTGTATACTTTAGCATAGACTATAAAGCGGTTTTTCCTCTCTAGCGGTGGCAACCTGTATCCGTTGCGGTAGTTTGAAAAAGTGTTCTTAATACAGCCTGGCCCACAGTAGCTTGTTGCTTTGCTTGCACATCTACACAATAGTGTTTAGTGAAAGTATGCGGTGTAGACCAAGTTGCTGCTTTGCAGATGTCATCTAGGGGAATGTTCCCTAAGAATGCCATAGAAGCCCCTAGTTTGCGTGTGGAATGAGCTCTAGGGGGAATAGTTAATGTGCGTTTAGCTTTGAGATAGCATATTTGGATGCATTTAACAATCCACCTTGCAATTCCTGTTTTTGAAATGGGATTGCCTTTGTGAGGTGGCGAGAAAGCTACAAAAAGTTGTTTTGTTTTTCTAAAACTTTTAGTTCTTTCGATGTAGTAGAGTATTGCTCTCTTAACATCTAGCGTGTGGACTGCCACTGAGTCTGGTTGAGGGAAAAATACTGGAAGTTCAACCGACTGATTAAGGTGAAAGGCAGATACCACTTTAGGCAGAAATTTTGGATTAGGCCTAAGAACCACTTTACTATGGTGTATTTGTAGAAATGTTTCTTGTATGGTTAATGCCTGGAGTTCACTAACTCTCCTAAGGCACAAGTTACTAACTTGTGTAACGATATATCTGTAAGAGACAGTAGTTAGTGACAGATTCCTTACCTTAGAATATCCCCAGGCGTCAGGCTGGATCCGGAAAGTTTTTGCGTAGCAGTACCCTTGCGCGTCGGTAGGCGGCGTCGTGCGGCTCCGCGTCCGTGTCGGGACCGCCGGGATGACGTCGCGGGCAGTACTTAGACGCCGCCCCTGCGCGCTGGCGTCAGTTCTGTACACGACTTTCCGCGCCAGGAACGCAGAGCCATGCAAGAAGCTGACATAGGTGTCTGAAAAATACTAGGGCCCTGAAAGGGATGTCCTTAACCCTAGAAATCAGTTCGCAGAACGGGGAGGATGGGTGGGGCGGTAAGGAATCTGTCACTAACTACTGTCTCTTACAGATATATCGTTACACAAGTTAGTAACTTGTGCATCTGAAAGAGACACGTTAGTGACAGATTCCTTACCTTAGAATAGATACCCCAGCAATACCAACCCCGGTGGTGGGTCTGCGAACAAAGATCAGACAAGGAAGTCACGGAGGACAGAGCGGCCAAAGAAACCATCCCTCCGGACCTGGCTGTCAAGGCAGTAATGCTTGGTAAACGTGTGCAGCGAGGCCCACGTAGCTGCCTGACATATATCCTGCAGCGGAACACCGCGGCCTAAAGCCGTGGTAGCAGCCGTTGCCCTGGTGGAATGGGCACGCAGCCCAACAGGAGGCTCCTTCTTAGCCAAAGATTAGCAGGCTTTGATACACAAGGTGACCCAGCGGGAGATGGTTCTCTTGTGCACCGCCCGACCTTTTTTGGCGCCCAAGTAGCCAACAAAGAGCTGGTCATCCACCCGGAAGTGTTGTGTGCGGTTGATATAAAAAGAAAGCGCACGTTTTGGGTCCAGACGGTGGAGCCTCTCTTCCTCTCTGGAAGGATGCGGAGGCGGAAAGAAGGTGGGCAAAGTGATAGTCTGCCCAATGTGGAAGGCAGTAACCACCTTTGGCAAGAAGGACGGACGCGTCCTAAGAACAACCTTGTCTGGATGGACAGACAGAAAGGGAGGTTTGCATGATAGAGCCTGGAGCTCACTCACCCGCCGAGCGGAGGTGATGGCCACCAGAAAGGCTGTCTTCAAAGTAAGAAGACGAAGAGGACAGTTATGTAGAGGCTCAAAGGGAGCGCACATTAAAAGGTAAGAACCAAGTTTAAGTCCCACTGAGGCATGACAAACGGAACAGGAGGGAAGAGGTGTGAAAATGCCTTTTAGAAACCTGTTAACAACAGGGGACTTAAAAAGAGAGGGCTGATCAGGGAGCCTGAGGAAGGCCGAGATCGCACAAAGATAGCCCTTGATGGTACCCAGGGCAGAACCCTGTTGGGCCAGAGAAAGAAGGAACAGAAGAACCTCAGAAAGAGGGGCAGAGAGGGGATTCACAGCCTTTGCTGTGCACCATGCCACAAACTTGTTCCACCTGCAGGCGTATACCACCTTAGTGGAGGGACGCCTGGCTGCCAGAATCACATCACAAACTTCGGGAGGCAAGTCGAAAGGAATCAACTGCCGCCGCTCAATCTCCACGCAAGCAGGTGGAGACTGGACAGGTTCGGGTGGAGGACCGTCCCCTGCTGCTGCGACAGAAGATCCTCCCGAAGAGGCAGACGGATCGGGGGATCGACGCTCATACTGAGTAGCTTGGGATACCAAACTCTTCGAGCCCAGTCCGGAGCCACAAGAATGACTTGGGCCCGGTCGCGCCGAATCTTCTTCAACACTCTGGGTAGAAGTGGTATAGGCGGAAAGGCGTACAACAGACCGCAACTCCACTCGCGACGAAAAGCGTCGCCGAGCGAGTGCGCCTTGGAAATTCCAACGCGCAGAACTGATGACATTGCGCGTTCTCTTCGGTGGCGAATAGATCTAACCAAGGCTCTCCCCACTGTAGAAAGAGTCCTTGCGCCACTTCCGAGTGAAGACGCCATTCGTGATCCATCATGCACCTGCGGCTGAGTTCGTCCGCCCTGGCGTTCAGGGAACCTGCCAGATGTTGAACCATCAAGAATATGCCCTGATGTTCCAGCCATGTCCAGAGGCGCAGAGCCTCCTGACATAGGGTCCACGACCCCACCCCGCCTTGTTTGTTGCAGTACCACATGGCGGTGCTGTTGTCGGTGAACACCTGCACTACCTTCCCTTTGACAGAGGGAAGGAATGCCTTGAGTGCAAGTCGGATCGCCCGGAGCTCCAGAAGGTTGATATGGAGCCGGGACTCCGCCGGAGACCAGAGGCCTCTGATCTCCGCCTCTCCCATGTGACCGCCCCATCCCAGAAGGGACGCGTCCGTCACGACTGTGTGCTCTGGCTGGGGAAGGGAGAGGGATCTGCCCATGACCCATTGCCGGTTCGAGAGCCACCACTGCAACTGTTTTGCAGTCCCCTCCGAGATCTGGACGTGATCGGACAGGTTGCCCTGGTGCTGCGCCCACTGGAACTTCAGGCCCCACTGCAGAGCCCGCATATGCCATCTGGCATGATCGACCAGCAGGATGCAGGAGGCCATGAGGCCCAGCAGCCTCAGGGTCATCCGTACCGAAACCCAGGATAGAGGCTGAAAGATCGGAATCATAGCCTGAATATCCCGGACTCGCCGTTCGGGAGGATAGGCCCGAAACTGCGTCGTGTCCAGAACTGCTCCGATGAAAAGGAGCTGTGGAGAAGGAATCAGGTGCGACTTCGGCACATTGATGGAGAACCCCAGCGAGTGCAGGAGTTCGGCCGTAGTCTGGAGGTGGGAGACGACTGCCTGGGACGAGCCCGGCTTCAGCAGCCAGTCGTCGAGGTAGGGGAAAACTGGAACCCCTGCCCGGCGCAGATGAGCTGCGACCACCGCCAACACTTTTGTGAACACCCGAGGGGCACTTGTGAGGCCAAAGGGGAGCACGGTGAATTGAAAATGCTCGAGGCCCACCATGAACCGCAGGTAACGCCGGTGGGCCGGCAGGACGGGGATGTGGAAATAAGCGTCCTGCAAGTCCAACGCTACCATCCAGTCTCCAGGGTCGAGGGCAGTCAAGACCTGAGCTAAGGTGAGCATCTTGAACTTCTCCTTCCGGAGGAAGCGATTGACGTTCCGGAGGTCCAAGATAGGACGCATGTCCTCCTTGTCCTTTTTGGGCACCAGAAAGTAGTGGGAGTAGGAACCACGTCCTACTTCTGGGGTCGGAACATGCTCGATGGCCCTCTTGGCCAAGAGGGCCGTGACTTCCTTCTGCAGAAGCACCAAGTGATCCCCTGACATGCGGTGGAATTGAGGTGGCATGGCTGGGGGGTGGTCTCGAAGGGGAGGGAGTAGCCCCTTCGGACAATGTCCAAGACCCACCTGTCCGAGGTGATGGCACACCAGTGGTGAAGGTGATGGCGGACCCTGCCCCCTACTGGCGTGCTGTGCACCTGAAAAGAAGGACTAGGAGGGCTTGGAGGCCGCGGACGGGGCGGGGTTGGTGGCCTGACCCGCACGCTGGTTGCCCGATCCGCCACGGCGGAAGCCACGTCCTCGGCCACGCGAAGACGCTTGCTGCGCGGGCCGGTGGCTGGGCAGCGGACGTGACTGGGCGCCCCTTCCGTGGCCACGAAAGGGGCGAAAAGCAGAGGTTAGCGGAGGGCGCACAGCAGAAAGGCCCAGGGACTTGGCAGTAGCCCGTGAGTCCTTAAAGCGCTCCAGTGCATGGTCTGCTTTGGAACCAAAAAGACCGACTCCATCAAAGGGCATGTCCATGAGTGTATTCTGGACATCACCCGAGAAACCAGTTGTTCTCAGCCAGGCGTGGCGACGCAGCGCCACCGTCGTTGCAAGCGATCTGCCCAGCGAGTCGGCGGTATCAAGGCCACAACGAATGGTGTACTTTGCCGCATCCCTTCCTTCCGCAATGGTGCGGGAAAGCAGTGTCTGGACCTCCTCAGGACACTGGGGCAAAACGAGCGCCACCGAATCCCACAGAGAGTAGGAATATCGGCCCAAAAGGCAAGCGGTGTTGACTGACCGCAAGCCAGCACTGGAGGAAGAAAAGGCGTTCTTCCCAAATTGGTCCAGGCGTTTGGATTCCCTATCCGGAGGGGCGGTAGGGAAGGCGGTTTGGGAGGCAGAGGCTTGCACAACCAAGCTCTCGGGGGTGGGATGTTGAGAGAGAAACAAGGGGTCGACCGGAGCAGGGCGATGGCGTCGGGCCACGTTCCTATCCACAGGAGCCCCTGTGGCGGGCTTGGACCAGGTGCCCAAAAGAACGTCAGACAGTGCATCATTAAATGGCAGCAATGGCTCCGAGGAGGTAGCTGCCGGCTGAAGCACTTCCGTCAGGAGGTTAGTCCTGACAGCCACTGTAGACAATTGGAGGTGTAAGGCTCCAGCTGCTCTACGCAACACCGTTGCGAAATTTGCTCCCTCCTCCGTAGCCACGGAAGGAGGAGACAGCATGCCAGTGTCAGGAGAAGTGTCCAGACCACTGGCATCCCCAAGTTCCTCTGCCCAGTCCTGATCATACTCACACTGCTGTGTGAGAGGGTCTTCCGACCCCTCCCAGCTCTCCTGGTCCTCCTCTGACAGAAAATAAGGAGGAGGGGGGACGTCAGGGACCCAAGGTCTCATTGGCGCTGGAGCCATCGTCGGGTGTCGCCGGTCCGACGCCGCGTCCGGATCCGGAGAGAACCGGGGCACGACGCCTCCCGGAGCCCCGGGCGGCGTCAGGAACGGCACCGGGAACATCGGCGTTGGCGGAGGCGTAGTTAGGTCAACCGGCGTCGATGGGGGTTGCGGTACCACCGGAGCCGGGATCGAGGCCGGGGCCGAAGCCGGGAGCGAGGCTGGTGAGACAGGCGGCGCCGGGACCGGAGTCGTCGGCGGCGCCGGGGCAACCCCATCAGGGCCCGCGGGGCCCGAAGGCGCACCGGAGGGGCCTTGAGGCCCGAAGAGGCGGGCCATGGCCGACAGGAATTTCTGTATCTCGGCCGGAGTCGCCCCCGAACCCGGGAAGGACGGGTAATGCGGGGGCAGCTCCACAGGCACCTCCGGAGCCGCGGGGACGGTGCCGACAGGGGCCTCAGCCGAGTCGCGAGACCGGCGAGGCGAAGACTTAGAGCGATGGTGCTTCTTAGACTTTTTGTGCTTCGACTTACCCGAAGAGTGCGAAGACTTGGACTCCGATGACGGGCGAGGACTCCGCGAGCGGCCCCTCGACCTCTCCCGTGACCGGGGCTTGGTGCGGCGCGGAGCCGACTGCCGGACCTCGAGTAGCTTTCGAGACCGCTCTCGCAATGCCTTCGGGTGTAAGGCCCGGCAGTCGGAACACGACTTCGTGTTGTGGTCGCGGCCGAGACAGTAGAGACACTCTAAGTGCGGGTCTGTGATCGACATCATTCGACCACAGGCGTCGCATGGCTTGAAGCCGGGCATCCCTACCGACACCTCGGAGCCTAGATGACTCGAAGAAAAACAGTGAAAAAATCACCAAAAAGTTAGTCAAAAAATGACTAGGGCACTGCTCTTCCCGGATCTGCGCTTACTGGCGCGGAAAAAGAAGAACTGACGTCAGCGCGCAGGGGCGGCGTCTAAGTACTGCCCGCGACGTCATCCCGGCGGTCCCGACACCGGCGACGGACCCGCACGACGCCGCCTACCGACGCGGAGGGTACTGCTACGCAAAAACTTTCCGGATCCAGCCTGACGCCTGGGGATATTCTAAGGTAAGGAATTTGTCACTAACGTGTCTCTTTCAGATTGATGTGATAGCTACCAGGAAGGCTACTTTCCAAGTAAGGAACTGTAACTCGCATTTGTGCAGAGGTTCAAATGGGGGACCCATGAGTCTGGTGAGGACTATATTGAGATTCCATACAGGAGAAGGTGGAACTCTAGGTGGAATTATTCTTTTAAGTCCTTCCATAAACGCTTTGGTAGCGGGTACTCGAAACAACGACAAATGTTGTCTGTTTTGGAGGTAAGCAGCAATATGTAGCCGTATAGATGTATATGCTAGGTTACATTGTTGTAGATGCAAAAGATAACAGATAATATTTTGGATGGAAGCATCTAGCGGATCGATTTAGTTATTTGTACAATAAATGACAAATCGCTTCCACTTTGCTGCATAGCATGCTCTAGTAGTAGGATGTCTAGCCTCTTTAATGATGTTCATGCAGTCTGGCGGGAGATTAAGGTAGCCAATCTCTAGGACTTCAGGAGCCAGATCGCAAGATTGAGTTGATTGGGATCTGGGTGCCTTATCTCTCCATGGTTCTGAATGAGGAACTTGGGGGAGAGGTGGAGCTTTTGATGAGGCACTACTGAAAGCTCCAACAGGGTTGTGAACCATGGTTGGCGTGCCCATGTTGGAGCAACTAGGATCATTGTGAGGGAGTGTTGTTTGAGCTTCCGAACCAGTAAGGGAATGAGCGGGAGAGGCGGAAAAGCGTATGCAAATCTGCCTGACCAGTTCATCCATATCGCATTGCCTTTGGACAATGGGTGTGGATACCTGGAGGCGAAGCTTGGGCATTTTGCGTTTTGGTGTGTGGCGAACAGATCTATGTCTGGATGACCCCACATGTGAAAGAATGGAAAAAGAACTTGAGGATGAAGTTCCCATTCGTGAATCTGCTGTGTTTGACGACTGAGCAGATCCGGGATCTGATTGTGTACTCCTGGTAGATGTTCTGCGAGGAGGTAAATGTTTTGAGGAATGGCCCATCTCCATATGCTTTGCGCTATTTATGAAAGCTGAAGAGAGTGTGTCCCCCCTGTTTTTATATGTAATACATTGCTGTCATGTTGTCTGTACGGATCAAGACAGCTTTGCCTACTAGCAAGAGTTGAAAAGACTTTAGTGCTAGAAAGATTGCCAGTAACTCCAGGTGATTTATGTGGAGTTGTTTTTGGTGATGGGTCCATATACCCTGAACGGTTCGGTTTTGGAGATGAGCTCCCCAGCCGGTGAGCGATGCGTCTGTGGTTAGCACTATCTGTGGGACCGGGTCGAGGAACGGCTGCCCTTTGGATAGGTTTTGTGTGTTCCACCACTGCAGAGAGCGATGAGTGCGGCTGTCCACCAACACCAGCTCTGTTAACTGACCTTGAGCTTGGTTCCACTGATGTGCTAAATATTCTTGTAAGGGACGCATCTGAAGTCTTGCATAAGGAACGATGAGGATGCAAGAGGCCATCATCCCTATTAGCTGCATGAACACTCGAGCTGGAAGGGAGTGTTGAGGTTGAAATCTTGATATGAGAGCTTGCATGCTGGCTATCCTGACTGGATTGGGGTATGCAAGGGCTTTTGAGGTATCTATTGTGGCACCTAGATTCTGAAGTAGGTGGGACGGTTGAAGGTGTGACTTGGGTAGGTTTATTGTGAATCCTAAGTCGTAGAGCAGCTGGATTGTTTTGTGTGTATTGTGCACACAGTGTGTGTGTGACTTGGCTTTTATGAGCCAGTCGTCGAGATAAGGAAACACGTGAATGAGTTGTCTCCGCAAATGAGCTGCGACTACCGCAAGACATTTTGTGAAGACTCTGGGTGCTGTAGTTACTCCGAATGGGAGGACTTTGAATTGATAGTGCTGACCGTCCACTACAAACCGTAGATACTTTCTGTGAGCGGGGTGAATGGGAATATGAAAGTAAGCGTCCTTGAGATCTAGAGTGGCAAGGAAATCGCCGTGTTGGAGCAGTGGGAGGACATGTTGGAGAGTGACCATGTGGAAGTGGTCCGACTGTATGTAGAGATGTAACGGTCGGAGGTCTCGTATTGACCTGAGAGTACCGTCCTTCTTTGGGATTAGAAAGTAAAGGGAGTAAACCCCTGTTCCTTGATGAGGTAAGGGAACCGGTTCTATTGCGTGTTTTTGTAATAAAGAGAGAACCTCTTGTTTTAACAGTGTCAGATGTTCTGTGGAGATTGGACGTTGTTTGGGGGGTATGAATGGGGGAGTTGAAATGAGTTCCAGGCAGTAACCATACTGGATAATTTGTCTTACCCACTTGTCTGTGGTGATGGAATTCCAGACAGGTAGGAACTGTGATAGTCTTCCCCCGACTGGAGTGGAATGTTCGTCGGGAAGTGGAGGGAAGTCACTGTTTTGTAGTAGGAGAGGTGCGGGTGTTATTACCGCGGCCTCTACCTTTGTTGTTGTTCCCTCTATAACCCCCTCTGAAATATCCTCTGTTAGGGGAGGTTTGAGTAGTGTTTTTGTAGGAGGATGAGGTGTTGTCCGTCCCACTAGTTTTAGAGGCGCCCCTATAAAAGGAGCGACGAAAAGAACCTCTAGAGGTTGTTGCCTGTAGTGCTCCCATGGACTTAGCAGTTTCTGAGTCCTTTTTCATTTTTTCCAAAGATGTGTCTACAGTGGGTCCAAATAAGTGTTCTTGATCAAAGGGTTGATTAAGAATTGTAGACTGCACGTCCTGTTTAAAGCCAGATATGCGTAGCCATGCGTGTCTGCGTAATAGAACGCTTGTGTTAACCGCACGAGACGCCGTGTCGGCTGCATCAAGAGCACACTTTATAGAAGTGTTTGTAATTAACTTTCCCTCTTGTATGAGGTCGTTAGCCTTAGACTTATACTGATCGGGAAGATGTTGTATGAGCTTTTCAAGCTCATCGTAATGAGCCCTATCGTACCTGGCCAGTAAAGCTTGGGTATTGGCAATGCGCCAGTGATTAGCTGCTTGTGACGCAATTCGTTTACCAGATGCGTCTAGTAATTTAGACTCTTTATCTGGAGGTGGGGCATAACCTGATGTTTGGGAATTTGCTTGTTTACGTGCATTTGACACAACCAAGGAATCTAGAGGGAGCTGTGCTTTAATATAAGCTGGATCGTTAGGAGCTGGCTTATATTTTTTGTCAATTCTGGGATTGAGAACTCTAGCCCTGACAGGGTCTTTAAAAACGTCAGGTGCATGCTTGATCATACCTTTTAACATAAGTAGAATGCTTGTTGATTTTTGTGACTGTGTGAAAGTCTCTAATAAAAAATCTTCCTCCAGTGGGTCTGAGTGTAATTCCACCCCATGATATTGTGCAGCCCTATTTATGAGCTGTGCAAAACCTATGTTGTCATCTGGGGGGGATGGCCTAGATGGGTAGGAGTCTGGATCGGGAACATCTGGGACATCTGGAGGATTATCATAATCCTCCCAAGGATCAGGTGGTGGGAGAGTAGAGTCATCGTCATTATCCTCCTGTGGGTTTTCATCCCCACCCCCACCCCCACCGTGATCATTATCATCATCTTGTGGTGTAGGTGAATATGGAAGTATTGGAGAGTGTGCTGGAGAAAGTGGTGTAGTAGGAATATTTGTAGGAGAGAAGGGTCTGGCTGGAGAAGTTCCCATGTCTCTCTTTTTTAAGGGTACCATAGGTTCCTCTGGGGAGTCCAAAGGTCTCTTTTTAGATGGAGTTGTCTTGATATGACCAGTTCTAGGGTCAATGTGAAGGGTTTTTTGTTTGGGATCCACTGGATCTGGTTGAAATAGGTCTTTTAATCCAGTATCCTTCTTCGGCACCGAGGATTTTGGTTGTTTTGGTTTAGACTCCGAAGCTTTAGGAGGGGTCTTGGTGTCCTTATGCTTTGGAGGAGCTGTGAAGTTCGAGGACTTTTTCGGCTCCGAAGACTTTTGGTCTTTTTTCGGCTCAGAGGATTTATTGTCTTTTTTCGGCTCCGAAGATTTATGGTCTGATTTCGGCTTTGAGTGTTTATCCTGATGGTGTTTCGGTGCCGAATGTTTGGATTTTTGTACCGGGGATGGTACTTCGGTACCGATGCGTGGCTGGCTCGGTCCCGAGTCGCCTTAAGGCTTGTGTTTGGACTTCGGAGCCGGGCCCGAGGGTGGGGCGTCGGAAGGATTATCACAGTGTCGACCTGAGCCGGAAGGCGAAGGTGTTACCGGAGCCTTATGTTTTTGAGAAGGGGTAGGGGTTTCGATGTCGGTACTCACAATCCGTTGACCTGGAGTAACCGTCTGATCTTCGGTCTCTGAATCGTCGGCATCGGAGACGCTGATGTCTTCATTGTCCGGTTCTTGTTCCTCTGGAACATCGGGGCCTGCATCGAAGATGTCGTCCGGCACCGAGGTAGTGGATCGAGACATTACATGACGTCGAGCCCGGCGATCGCGTATTGTTTTCTTCGATCGGAAGGAAGCGCAGGCCGGGCAATCTTTGTCCTCGTGTTCTGGAGAGAGGCAAAGGTTACAGACCTCATGGAGATCAGTGTGTGGGAATTTAGCACCACACAGGGGGCATTTTTTGAATGGAGTTCTTTCCATTAGCTGTAGGGCCTGATGGCGCAGATAGGCCCAACGGCCCGTGTCGACGACCGGAATCGAAGGTGTTGAAGGATTTGTTGAATGCGCGTCGAGGAGCGCGATCGAAAACAATACCGTCGAGCGGTGAAGGATTGCGCGTTGAAGGGGAATCGAATACGACACCGACCCGGAGCGCAGCAGTTTACATCCGAACCCGATGGCGGAAAAAAACAATCTGAAGATGGAGTTGATGCCCATGCGCACTATCACCATAAGGAGGAGTCACCTATCCCGTGACTACAAAAACTTCTTCGACAAAAACAAAGTGCAAGCATCCGAGCCCAACACCAGATGGCGATCTATGCTAAAGTATACAATCTACAGCTCATATGCCTCGAACACATATTTGCAGTTTCTTTTGTTTTGTGCGTTTATGTTTGACGGTTACTTTACTGTACTGATTCTTCTCTTTTTTTTTTTTATTTAACATATCCTAGGTAAGTTATAAATGCCAATATACAAACCTCCGATCTTTCTCCAGCAGGTACATTTTAAAATAGAAGTTTCTTGGTATTTTTATAGTTGCCTGCAAACCGTTGGAAGAAGAAGGAACAGTGACCTTTCTAAAAAAAATTATGCACTTCTACAAACCTGGGTCCCCACTGTAAAAGCAACCGCCTCCTCTCAGCTTCCTGGGAAACGCATGATGCCCAATACGGCTAGTATGGCTGCATTTGTTATTTACACTGATATCAAATGTTAAAGGCTGCTAACAGGAATTCAGCGCTAACACAAGCTAAAAATAGGTTATTTTGCTACTGGAGAAGATGGACCTTAATCCATCTCTGTATGTTTCATCAGTTATTGTTTTACGATGTTTTTATGTTTGGGCATACTCTGTGATCTGTATAGTAGAGGTTGTTCTCAACAGGTATTTTAACCTTCTGTGCTACGTTAGATGAGCTATCATGGTCAATACATGAAACGTTGAACTCTCTCCAGCAGGTACATTAATTAGTTGAAGTATTTTGGCACTTTTATAGTTGCGCGAAAACTGTTTGAAATATAAGGAACTCTGAAGTTGCTTTTAAAATTATGCAGTTGTACAAAATCGCCCTTCCGCTGCAAAAGAAGCCCCCTTCTTCCAGCTTCACGGGGAAACACATGATGCCCAGTAGAGCTAGTGTGGTTGTATTTGTCTGTTTCTTATTTACAGTGATAGCCATCTAAGAGCCTCTCACATCAGCCCCATTTTTTGGACACAAGAGGTTACACAAAAAGAAAGCTTCCTTCCAGATTGTTGTAAAACAAACAGTTTCCATCAGCGCTGCTACAAAAGTGCTTATACTCAGGCACACACACACACCTATGATTGCAGCACAAAGGTCCATCTGCAATTCTGCCAGTGCACCCCCTCCTGCACATCTTGCGTAAAGAAACACCTTGGCTGATGTACCTCAAGTCTGCGCCAACACTTTACTTCACAGTGCTTAAACCCATCTGTGGCTCTGCCAGACCTGTTCAGTAGCACCCCATGACGTTTCCATATTTGGACTCACATTAAGTGTGCACCTGTGCATTGTAGCACAATGCTTAGACACATGAAATGCCCCTCAATCCTGCAACAGCATCTGCTAACTAGCTGGCTACTCATCACACAGACTAGCACTACACATACAAGGCATGGTGCCCACACCTTCATGGAACAAGCATCAGTGAACAAGGAAGAAAATAGCTCTGTGCATTAGATCACCCATGAGTAGTTGTGCATTTATTTGTAAACGCATACAACTACCACAATTGATGTTGTGTAGTACTTGTCAATGTATTTATTAAGGTTAGGCTAACGTCAAACTGCACCCAAATATGCATGCTGCACTTTTTTGAATCATGTGTAAAAAAGGCAAATATATGGATGGGCTCACACAATTGATGGGGCAATATTTTCTCTTGCCCTACATTTGAGATATACAACTACATTATAATGAAGAGTAATCAATGTTTTTCACACATACACACACGAGAGAGCCCAACTTACTTGTATTACTGATAGAATCTCCTTTCGATGCATTCACCTCTTGCTGTTTCGAAGCCTCTTCATGTAGCAACACGTCACTGTGGAAAGAATGGCAATGCCAACAAAGAGGGCACTGGAGATGCCAACAATCAAGGGTAGGAACAGCAGGTCCATGGCTAAAAGAAAGAAGGTCATATGAACAGCATTGTTATGGCCAACAGCCTTACAGCAGTGATACATGTTACTACAACACAATCTGACCCACAAACTACTCGCTTAATACTTTCTCCAACACGTCCATCTTTGTTGAATCGTGCCAAACTAAAGTAGGAAGAAACACAAAGCTGATGGGTGAGCTTCTGCCCTGAAGCCATCTTTGTTGAGAAGTTTTCAAACAAAATGACAGGGAACTGTTCTAATGAGACATTGTGCCTGGAGTGTATGGTGTAGAATTGAAAACTGGGTTTGTTTTCCCTAATATTGGGCTACCTCAAATTCACTAACTTTTGCTTTAAACATTTTTGTGTAAATTATGGACGGGGGAGATTGGCTAGTAAACAAAAAATATTGCAATGAGACATTTTCTACTCAAACCAGTCTTCTGGTGGTATCTTGTGTGATTTTTTTTATGTATAGGATACCCTCACCTGAAAGTTATGCCAGTTACTGGAATGCCATATTTTACTCTAAAAGTATAATGTTAAAATTGCGTAAAAGCAAATTAGGCGATTTCGCACACTGCTAAGTCTCACTAATGTGTGCTCATGCAGTTTTGTGATCCCTTTGATAACCTAATCTACAGAAATCACGTGGGGCCGTATTATAGAAAGTGCCCCGGGGCGCAACGTGCATGTGCGCACGCTTTGCAAGCCTCTGGGACACTTTGGTATTGCAGAAAGGGCCACAGGCACTTGTGTGGCCCTTTCTGTAATACAGATAGCGCTGGCGCACATATAGATCCAGCGCTATCACCGGAGTGTGTTCCCTCATTTGCATGGGAGCGTGGACCCATGCTAATAAGGGAATCTCTCTGCCTCTGAGCCTGCGCCGTATTATAGACTAGAGCGCAGAGGCAAAGAAGCTGTCAGAAGGCGCACTAACAGTGCGCCACTTAAAAGGTGGCACGCTGTCAGTGCGCCCCCTGATAGCAGCCCTCTCGAAGGGGGAAAGGGGGTCGTATCGACCCCCCAGACATCCCCTTGCAGGTGGGTGCAGTCACTCACTGCACCCATCTGTAAGGGGATCTCTAATTCCCCTTAAGAGTGCAGACAGGTTGCCGTCCGCACAGTGAAACACGGAGCGGCTTTGAAACAGCTGCTCTCTATTTCACTTGAAAGCGCTGCCCACGGGCGAGCATGAGTTTGCGGCTTCCCGGAGGGCATCGCATTCCATGCAATACGGCACACTCCTTTTTAGCGCTGACCACACCTTTTGAAAGGAGCGCCCAGCGCTAACAAGGAAAATGCGCCGCATTGCATAATACGACCCCTGGACTTCATTATACAATGCATTACAGGTCTAAGCAATGGTGTTGGGTGTTTATTCGAACTGCATAATCATGGACTGTTTCTTCATACTGTACACTACATGTTCTTTTGTACTGGGCTTGGGCCAAGTTAAAGAAAATATAAATATTTACATGTTCAAAATATTCCACTCCTGTGAAATAGGAAACTGAACATACAAACTTTCAATTGTACAGTCTAACAAAAACAAAATAAATGCAAACAAGCAAGGTGAAAGTCTCCACGTTATATCTAAATTAGACTTCTCTTCCCGATGAAAGAATTGTCCATTTCAGATTATACTATGAAAGCCTGTCTGAATACATGTCTACAATATGAGCATCTGAAAATATTCATTAGCAAAAAATAGGTTTTATTCTTGCAAGAGTTCCTCCTTTTTTTATATAAAAATGAAAACAATTTTTTAATTTTTTTAATAAGTCTATAATTTTATTAAAGAAAACTCTCAGGGTAGGAGACGCCTCCGTTTGCCTTGGGTGTAATCTGGCTCATCGACAATTTAAGGTGTAGTAGATCTGTTGCAGCCTTATCTGCCCGGGTGAAAAGGAAGATTGACACACAAGCAATATCAAGAGCACCAAAGAGAACGGGTCTTAGCTCGCAGTGCTTCAAGCAGGTCCAGGGATAGACGCTCACAGTGTGCAGACCTATGGAGTATGTTTTATCTTGTAAAGGAACAGTTTTAGGAGGAAATGAATGCGGCACAGAGGCAAACTCATGGAATATCTGACCACCTAGGACTGGCTGACGTTGTAGGGATTCCCAAACTGGTAGATTAAGATGGGAAGAGACAACAGGGAGAGCTGTGGGGGCTGGAATAAATCTGCTCATTAAAACATCAAATACCTGGCTGAAACCCTTGTAGAGTTTGCAGAAATACATCATCACTCCAGTTATTAAGTGACTTTCAAATGATTCTCCCTGCTGGGGTTTGTGGTCCAGATTACTGAATACGATGAGCTAGATTACAACAACCAATCACATTTTGAAACTGGGAAAGTATGTTCACATGACTAGTGTTAAAACCTCCTTACCAATCAAGAACCTCGCAGAATTTAAAGCTGCATTAGTGATCCACAAAACTCCATTCTTACCTATGTCTCCACAGAGAAATTCCATTGTTTACATTAACTGGATCTATTTTTTTAGGGATCCGCTGATACACTTGCACTGAATCCATTTGGGGATTTGCAGATCAGTGACTTTGTTGTGTTTTTTTTTTTAGGAATAGGGTGATCTTGGGAGTTCCTCCAGTGTGCCTTGGGGCCAGGGTGTCCCTCCCTGCCCACTTATATATTTTCTTTTCTAACTGATGGATGCTGGCTGTGCCCAATGTCCTGAAACAGCAGAATCATGGATCCAGCTTTGATTTCACAAACCTGAAAGGGGTGACAGGATAAAAGGCTCCCTCGTCTAGTTATATCCCTCTATATTTAATCTCTTGGGTTTGTAAATAATTCACAAAACTCAAACAGCTCAGATACACAAAAGTGCCAGCCCCTTGGCAACTTTTTAAAATGCTTTTAATTCGAAAATGACATTATGGATGAATACCAAACAAAGGAAAGAAGACGTTCTGAGTAAAGTCTACTTTAAAGGGAATTCTGGTGAAAATCTATTCAGCGATTTACGCTGTAAGCATATGTAAAATTTCCTATGGGCGCTAAATTAAGAAAACACTTCTTTTTTCTCCTCTCCTTCAACTTATTTATCCACCTGTGCGGATTTCCAAGAAACGTAGCATGCCAAACCTTAGTCGACTAAGCTTTGTGCAAATCCGTCCACTGTGTCAAACATATAGGTACATCAAAAAACACATTTTAAATTAAATGAATATGTGTGTGTTTATTTTATACAAATGATGGCAGTGGTTTTAGAGAGAAAAAGCCAACACCTCTGTTAAGTTCGCAGGTGTAATCTCACATAGTTTTTACGGCGTGCTCAATGTAAACACTGTGCCACCAATAGTGTTACCCAGTATAAGGAGAAAAACTTACTCCAAAACCTCAAATTAGAAAATTAAATAGCAGAGCTGTGCTCTGTTATTTTATTTTCTCATGTGTGTGTTTATGTATGTATCTGAATTATGATTTTGATTAAAAAAAAAACCAAGGTGATGGCGCCACAGCTAAAGCTGCCTGTAGGCCAGACCTAAAAACTGAATAAAAACATACAAAACTTTACTTGATAAACGATTCCTTTTCTTACCATTAAAACATAAAATGATGTCAACTAGCAAATATTGTGATGGAATATTGAATAATCTATAAATACTAAAACTAAATGTATTAACTAATCAACCAAAGGCTTTCACTGAGATGTTGATTTTAACAACTACACATTCATACTCACCAAGAGCATAAGGATACACAAGCACAGAGTTGGATTTCACAGACGCAGCGTTGTACCAACTTCGATCCGGGTACTGGACCCAGGCAGTGACGGCGCAGTGATACTTCCCCTCATCTGAATGCTGGATGCCATGTATTCGCAACCGGTAGCACATCACTCCAACCTTGTCTGTACTCACTTCTCCCTCAGGGGTCCGGCTGCCCAGTTCCGCCACTCCATCCCGGTTCAAGGAAGCCAATAACTTAGCGGGGGGTTTTGGCTCACCATCCAGCTCCGCCCACCAGCTGACTGCGACGCGCACATTCTGGGTTGTTTCAATGGAGATGTTGCACAGGAGCTCCGCAGTGTCACCACGGTAAAGGGACTGAGCAGCAATTGAAGAGTATGCCTCAACCACCACAGCTGCAAAGAATTTTAACAAAGAGGTACAGGAAAATATTGTCATATTTGAAATTCAACAGTAAGCTTTCAGACATGACCCTGGTGTCTCTTTTTACATGTGCGCTCACGACATGATGTAATTTCGTTAAGTTAGGTGCTTGCAACACATTACCTCCAAAAGTATGTGCGAGTCTACAACTTATTACGCTCTTATGAATAAGTTTACTATCTCAAACATTAAGTTGCCTAAAAGTTGAGCAACAGTGACAGTGTGTTAGGAAATTCCCACTTGATATTTGAATTTACCTTATTTGAAAAGTTCTAAAAAAACAAAGATTTTTCACATATTTTAATTTTTTTAAATCTGCTAAAGTAATTTTTTATTTATTTACCACACAAAACCTATTTTTGTGGGTTTTTCTACTACACTTGTTTTAGTAAAAAGTAATGAATTGAATTACATTTATAAAGTGTCTCTAAAAAGATTGAGGAAGCAAAATCATGGTATTTCCCATGGCCCCTCCCTATACAAGCGCAAGCTTCCAGTCCACAAAGACTGCTTCGATTCCCAATGTAGCACTGACAGACAAATAACCATTAATGGCACGAGTTCTATGCGCTATGCATTTGTAGTACGAGTCTTCCTGCAGGAGATTCTCTACACACTCACACACGCACGCTTCTGGAAAGGCAGTCATGTTATTTTTCCTGTCTTTAACACTAATGAAAATGGCGGGAAAAAAATAAATGAGCAAACTGGCAAGTCCTTTGCATACAGGCGACTAAACAGAATGCCACATTAGTACGCAGATAGAGCTGCTCATACATAATTGTTTCCAGAGAAAACGCTCCCTTATCTACGGTGTAACAGGGCTCTCTTTTCTATAACAGGTATAGCAGGTCTCCATTAACCCACATTGCCATGGGAATTAGCGGGGTATGGTAAGTAATGAAAACGAGACAGCTGTTAATATAGAGATAGGAAGAAGGTGTGCGCTTCAAGAGAATAAAGAAAGCCGCTACAAAAAAAAAAACTCCAAAGAGCTGCCAGGTATGCAAATGTAAGCATATGCATCTGGGAAAACCTTGAATGCAATTCTTAGAAAACCCTAACAGGTTATTCAGCTAGTTGAAAAGTCATGCTTTATTCATATTCTCATTCTCTACCGCGTCCCCGCCCCCAATCCGGTAAAATTACTGTTACACCATAATTGTGTGAAATTTCGTGAATTTCATATTGCGCGAAATATATAAATGATGCCTGTGCTAGTGTAACCTTAAATGGTTATCTATATCAATGACGCAGAGACGCTTATTCAGATTTATGTGCTTACTGCATAAGGCAGACGATGCAAATTACATAGGCTTTTTGGGTAGAAGAATTCAAATGAAGCAAATGTACGGGTCTTCAAGGTCAGTCTAGTGACTTTTTAGTACCTGAGCAGTGCCAGACTGGAAACCCCTGGAAAAAAAGTTTAAATCAGTCCATGGACATCGAGTGCGTGAGTGTACCATCAAGCCTGTATCTGTTGGTTGCGTGCTTGGGAGTGCGTCAACAAATAATTTTTTTAAGGAAAAAAATGGGCTGAAGTGGTGCAAAATAACTCACAGTTTTCCAAATATGTAAGCTAAGCACATTAGGGTTGGACCGTGACAGCCAATCCTGCCCTTGAAAACGGACCACTAATTAGCAGACAGTGGGGGAAATGCCAGGGCGCCCAAAAGGCCAGTCCAGACCCATATCTGGGCAAAAATAGTAGGAGCTGGCAAAAGAGCTGTTTGGGTAGCAGCTGCCTAACTGCAAATCGTGCTTCCAAGAATTATGTGAGCACAAAGAAAATTCAAATATTCCCATTCAAAACGTATTTTTTCCCCACTTCAAATAAGCACTTTCTCATGGTCTGTCCTCTGCTCTGAATGAAGAGCACCAAGAAACTTAAGTGAACGTGCACTCAATAAATACCTAAAAACTGGTGTGTGTGAATTAATGAAAAACGAAAACTGAGAAACCACATTGCAGGAAACCAAATCATGGAAAATTAATTTTAAGGAAAGAAAATGTTAAGGAAATACAAAAAAATCTAAAGTTAAAGGAAACATTTTAAAGGAAAGATAAGTTTAAGAAAAAATCCAAAAGTACATTAAACTTGGGTGGATTTTAAGACTGCTGTGGGGGTTTTGGATTCAGGATGGGTAATGTTTAGGCTGATGAGTAGTTTTTAGGGGTCAGAAATAACTGGAGCTTGGGAATAGAGAGGGTTTTTTATGGTTCACAGATAAGTGGTGTTGAGGTGTGTGAGGTGGTTTCAGCGATGGATGAATGTAAGGGTGTTGAGGGGTTTTAGGGTTCATGGATGGGCGGAGTATAGGGCTGGTTAGGGTTTTTAAGGTTCAATTATGGGTAGGGGCTGGGGTGGTGAATAGTTTTTAGGGTTCAGGATGGGGTGGAGTTTAGGGTGGTGGGGGTTTTAAGGATTCAGGGATGGGTGGAGTTTAGATGCAGAAAGGGGTTTTTGGGTTCAGGAATGAGTTATTTAGGGTGATGAGTTCTTATGGGTCATGGATGGCTGGTGTTTAAGGGCAGTGAGGGGTTTTCAGGACTCAGGAATGGGTGGAGTTTGGGTGTATGGAGGTGTTTTAAGGGATATGGGATGGGTACGATTTATCCGTAGAAAGGGGTTTTAGAATTCAGGAATGAGTGGAGTTAGGGGTAAGGAGTGATTTTATGGTTCAGGGATGGTGGATATTTTGGGTAGAAAGGGCTTCTAGGCTTCAGGGATGAATGTAGTTTAGGTGTGGTTGGGGGCTCTAGGGGGCAGGGATTGATGGTGTTTAGGGGTTGTGAGGGGTCAGTGAATTAAAAGCATCTGAAGTAATTGCTTGACAATGTAAACAATATCAATATAAAATAATATCCCCTGAAGTTAAGCACTAAAATAAATATCGCCGGCAAAACGGTTTCTAAAAGTACGACCTGCAACCATTGCATTTACACCTAAAAATTAAGCACTCAAAACCCAATTTCGACCAAAAAGGCATTCTATGAATCGGTTTGTACGGGAAGGTAAATGCCATTCATTTCGAAAATTTCCATTAAACAGTTTAGATGAAATGGTTTCTCAGTAATGGTATTATATGAAATCATTTTACTATGAAATCGCATACAACTCCTAAAAACATATGTTTAGATGCGCTTTTTTAAAAACAAAAAATAGTATTTTTAGCCAATATATCTATCATTGTTACTGGCACGTGAAGAGATTATCTTGATTAGATGAGTTTCTATCGACTTAACTACTGACGCATTGCAATTCAAACTGAGGTTGCAAGGTCGAACAGTGTTTTTTGGTGCAGCCTCACTATCTGGATAACAATCTTTCTTTATAACCATGCAGTCTTATTTTAAAGAATTTTATTTTTATTAAGTTATGATTAATATAAAGGCCTACACATCACCTCTCAGATACAGAAGGAAAAAAGATATTACACAGAAAATTCTCACAATTTGAGCATACAGCACGATATGTCATTCTTCCATCCTCTATGGATATGTTTAATGTATATGAAAGTCTGTTTCAAAAGTTTGGTTTTTGGGAATTCCTTGAATTCAGGATGGCAAGCATCCCTCTGAACTTAGTGGCCGAATCTCTTTCACATTTCTTTCCATGAACCCCAAAAGATCTTCCACTGTACTTTAGGCTCTGCAGACTTTCTTTGAGGCATAAAATCTTTTGGAGCATGTTTTGGTGTGCTTTGGTCTTTATATTACACAATCTGCGCTTATGGACAAATTAGCGTGCAATCTTTGTGTTTTCCAAATGTCCACATTTACAAATCACACACACACACACACACACACACACACACAAAGTGAATATAACTCTTGTATGAAGCCAGAAAGGTAAAGGGTGCACTTAACTCTCTTTTAAAAATTCATCCTTGATGGGTAAGACCACACAGAGCCTGAGTATGGAACCAAATTCACAGAAACAGCTTCTGAATTCTGTGGCCTTCTTCATTAAACAACAAGAAATTAATCTCATTTCATCAAAACGTTTTATATAATTTCTCGTCAAATTTTGCGTTTGTAGGTTAAATATAAGGACATGATGAAGAATGGGCCCCTGGTTTCACTTGTGCATCCATACTAGTGGCACTTTCAGCAAGTAAATCAGACGGTAGGGTGTCAAAATTCAGCTCTAAAAAAAGTGAGTGAATTGAATGTTCAGTGGTTGGAGAGTAGCCCACTGGAAAGCTGTTGAGTCAAGACTCACATGAGGCTGATGACAAGAGCTGAAGCCCTTGTCTAGACCTCAACACAGGAAATCCACTCTGGAGCCTGAGGTGCTATGCCTAGACAAAGGCTGTACTCCAACTCATTTTCAGGAATGGCTGAGAAGTCAATAAAGCTACAAAGATAGAAGGTGGGCTTCACAATGTACTCATACTTTCATAGTGGCTGAAAAATAACGTTTGTCAGTTTGGTTGATAAAAGATCCAAGAACTCACTAATCCTATTCTCATAAATGGTGTTAAGAGTCAAGTATAGGCCACGTTGAGACTATATTCAACACAACTGGAAATGACACAGTAATTCTTTCATGTGAAGATATGTACGCTGGTTGAATGGCAATGGATCTCATGTTCCCAAACCAGTTAAATATATGCCCAATGTGCCATATGTTATATGGTTTGATTAGAGGAAGCTTTCCGAAGTACTTTGACGGCAATGTACGCAACAAATGCATTCAACTTGTTTGCGCAGGAGAATATGTCTTTTCTGCACCAATGAGGTACACAAGTTTCTCACTTGGGAAAGGTTCTTGGTGTTGGCAATGATTTAAAGGAATTTTTTATTATATCCATGTTTTACATAAAAGTCAGAGAAGAAATATGGCTGTGTGAAAACTATCTATGTGTTGAGCAGAGAAAGGGAGTTCTTGGAAGGATTTTGTAAATAAGGTTTGGGCAAGGGAAGGTACGAACTCAAGCTGGACAGCCTAAAACTAATAAAGTCAGCAAATGGAAAGCAAGAAAACGTGGGTTACAAACCACAAAGCCAATGGCAAGCAATGGACATAATGCATTTCTAGGTCAACTTTCTGAATGTAGCAAACCAGACACCTGCGCGGTCTGGTAGGCTGCGACCTAAAAAGGAACGGTCACTAATACATAGAGTTGTCTTCCTGTATGCCAGGAATATTTATGCCTTTTCCCGGTCTTGACTGCTATGCATGGCAGTCAAAGGTAGGAAAAATGAACGCCAATATTCAGACGGTCATATTTCGATAGGCCTGTGGAAGAGGTGCTGCCAGCAAAAACTTGCTGCCGGTAGAGCCCGCATAGGCTCTGTCAATGCAAACCCAGTGACTCCCACACTTCTAAATGAGGTGGAGGAATCCCAGGTTTGGTAGATTGGGAGGGCTGCTGCTTTACAGAAGTTGTACCGCTCAGGCAAACCATAAGCAATTTTTATGAATTCATGCAATATTTGTTGACAAATACCATATTAACTGTACACCAAGCAGCTTGACTTGCAGCCATTTTGAATGCCAGTGTTAAAGCACACAACTTTGGCCTTCTCGCGTCTGATGTACACAGCCTCACTTTCATGCCTGGCACAGCAAAGTGAGAATTCTAAATTGAGCTAGCTCCGAGTCTGGAAGTCCCTTTGTCGCGCCTTTTTCAAGGTCTTTTTGCACTCTTCTTATGAGAAAGCCATGCACCTGATAACACCACTATCTACAATTTTGGTTTATGTCACGTGCTTTCTCCTTTGATTAATTATGTCAAGAAAATGTATAAATGTTAGGGAAACTTAGGGGAGCAGATAGCATCACATGGTTAACTGCTTGGAGAGGCAACGTTCTATCTATCCTTGATCCCATATCCCTATTTTTGCTTAATAAAGGTGTTTTAGACTTTACATTGGCTTGCAGACACTTTTTCTTCCAGTTTGGTCGACTGCATTTTGAAAAGTTGTGAAAATAAGTTGAATTCAACCTAAACGTCAAACCATGAATATTACAAGACATTTATGACTTCCTATTTACTTTTGGACCTTTAAATGTCCATAGTAGTTAAGTGTTCTTAATAGCTATTTTCTCCTAGGGTACAGAGTAGAAATGGTAGTAGCATGTGAAGATAAAGAGTATGAAAATATACAATATAAATAGAAAAATTGAAAAATGTAGACTACCAAAAGAAAGACAATGAATTATATGTAATCTTGCTAAATTAATGACATGCACCAATTTGCACCATCAAGCACCTGATCCGAAAAAACATCTACTGGTAATAAAACTAGTAATTTCCCCAGTGAGGCTCTAAGTGGTAAAAGAGTTTTGCTTACCTTGGGAATCTTAATTCGACAAAATATGTAGAAAGATGTTTTCGCTTGGTTTTTATTTCTACTGTCTACCATTAAGTCTATATTGTAACTTGGAGTCAACGTACTCACGGCTAAGAGAATTAGGGCATGATTTATATTTGGGCAGATGGAGTATTCTCCATTGGCACGGCAGAGGACTTTACATCCGCCACGCCAAGACTACTCGTCAGCCAGATTTATAAATGACCAACAGCGGGCGGTCATTTATAAAGGCAATGGAAGGAACCGCTGTCACTGCGTTTCAAGTCAAAGCATTTTACTTTTCCATCCTGAAACTGGATTTTCTTTTTTAAAGAAAAAAAGTTATGCTCCCCTCCCCTTGGGAGTCTTTTCCTATGGCGAAGAGAGCATTAAAATAATGTTATTGTTCCTTACCGCCAGGTTCTACCACGAACCACCAAATTGGCGGGCAGGGAACTTAGTCAACGCTGTGAAGGAGTACCTCTCCGCCAATATATAAATATATCCCTTAATCTTAAAGAACTAGCAGACTGTAGCCGCTACATATCATTGGCTACCGAGAAATAATGGACATTTAAAAAGAGAGCTTGTTTCTTTATTTCATGATTGTTAGTTTATTCAAACAACTGCATTCCACCCATGGATATAAATCCAAGAGCTGGGGTGGATATTGCCTAAAACATAGCATGTGCATGTTAAGTCATGAAAGATCCAGGCTATGTGTAGTTAGTGACCCTTACAATTAGACAGGCGTTAAATAATTCCACATATCCTATACTTCACATTGAATAAAGAAAGTGGTGCTATCCAAATCAAGTTACCTTCTGATTTCATGTACACTTTCTGCCCTTCTGACTTCTTGCTTGCCACCTCTTTCAGGCTCAGGTTGGGGTATTTCACAAATGCTTTTACCCTACAGCTGTATGCCCCTAGGTCTCCAGGCTGAGCAGAGTGGATTCTGAGACGGTAAGATCCTGGCAACGGTGGTAGCTTTTCTAGTGAGATGTGGCGTTTGCCAACTTCACTGTTCGCATATTCTGTGCCAAGAGTAACAATTCCATCCGTACTCAGTCGGGCCACAATCTGTCCGCGTGGTATCTTGTCACTTGTCATCTCCCACTCAACTGAATACACTACATCGGGCAGCGGGGAAGCCACGTCTGTGACATTGCAGGTGAGTTCCAGAGTATCTCCAGAACTGACCTTGATGTCCTGGGGACCTGCTGTTACTACCAACTGACTGGCTGGAAAAAATAGAAGCATAGGTTAGCAAATTAGATGAAACAAAACAATTTGCAAATAACTTTTTTATAACAACATTTTAATACATCTTTAGAAATAAACACTTTTGTATGGTGGTCTCAGAACACTGTAGTTTTAATCATTTGTGCCCACATATTAGAACAACATTGTCTTTTTATGGTTATTTTCAGCTCTCTTTTGATCTTACTCATGACTGACTTCATCAAATCACTCCTGTATTTAAATAATACTAACACAGATGGGAAGCGAAACGGGGAATCACAACTTTCCCCTCTCCCTTCACCCCTTTGTGGGGCAACCCGGATTTTTAACCTTGGAGTACCAGAGAGCCCTACAGCATCTGGCAGGGGGTGAATGCAAAACACGACGAGACATGTCTGAAGAGGGTCAGATAAACCCTCCGACAAGCGGAGGGCTGATCTGGACTCCCGGAGGGGGAGAGATACCAATACTGGCAGCTGCGCCACTGGCTCCTCCAGTTGGGTGTTGAACAGGGAGCGACCAGGCCATTGACACCCTTTGAGAAATATCTCATCACAGCCGCTAACAATGCACACTCGATCCCTAGAATATATTGCATGCTGAACACACAGCAGGATACAGGTAAATTCACCTTTCAGAGAGCATGGGAGAAAGAATTACATATCACCCTTGACACGGATCAATGGCAGGCGATTCTGCAGAGGGTGACTTCAGGGGCTACACACAAGGCTGTGGGGGAAAACGACTCTCAAACTCCTATATAAATGGCATCATGCACCTTAGCGCCTAGCTCCGATGAATAAAGATGGTAGTGCAGAATGCTGGAGGGGATTTGCAGAGGAGGGGTCACTAACTCAGATCGTGTGGTCATGCCTGAGGATCCAGGGATTCTTGGATGGGATTCTGTCCGTGATACACCAGATTACAGGTTCGGAGGTCACCCGCTGCCCAGAGGTCATACTCCTGGACTGACCGGATAACAGCAGTTACCCACTGGTGGGAGGGGGGGTCCCATTAATATCTCAACTGTTACTGGCTGCCAAACAAACAATGCTAGCGCTGTGGGGACAAAATATAGTACAGTCAGAGGCAAAATGGATCGAACGTTTGTGGTGGCTCGTGGGGATGGACAAGCTGGCTAAAGGGGCGAGAGGGAAAATGAAAGATTTTGCTAAACAATGGTGGCTTCTGTGGCAATATTGACATGTTGCAAAGATTTAGAGCTCTATAAATCCCTAAACTTGCAAATATTTATGAATACTATAGATCCAGTCAAAAGAGAGTGACTATCTGAGCCTGCCGACGCAAAGTGCAGAGAGGGCAGGCTGTACCATGGCTTCTGACTATGTTCTATGGGGGCTTACAGTACTGAAGGGGGTGGGAAGGGGGTATCACGAGAGGGAGGGGAATGGGGTTGTTTAAAGATGGTGGAGATTGAGATTTCTTGCTCTGGTAAACGTTTTGGAAACTAATAAAAATGTATTGAAACCCAAATAATACTAACAAATAACAGGTTACCGATCTTAAAAACAATTCATAAGTTGAAGCTTGATTTATTTTTTATCATTTACTGTTCTGTTAGAATGTGAGGCTTTTTCTCAAGGACCTTAGAGACTCAGAGGTACTGGGCAACCCCTGTGAGTAGCCCTGCCTGCTATGGCTGGATCACATTGAGCAGCTCAATGAAATGCCAATTAGCCTCTATTCTGCCTTCTTCCGACTGGCAAGATCAAGTATAAGACTTACTCCTGGGTGGTGATACAGGTTTATAAACTCATATAGAGTAAACACTTAATTTAAAAAAAATGCTCAATACATGGAATGTACAATAAATAATACTGGAATTTAAAACACATAAGTAATCAATAGTTCAGTAAAACTAATTGACAAATTATGAATTCCACCCTAAGTGGACCAAATATACTCTTTAGCGGGTAACAACTAATGCTCATTCAGAAAAGCATTTATGAGTATGGAAAGTAGTACTACTACAGGAGTACTCTTTGTGTATTCATCCATGCTTTTGGAATCACCCCCAAACTGTCCACCTCCCTGTTAGTAAAAGTGCAAAGAGGCACAATCATTTCTGTTTGTACTAACTTATATGACTATGACACACACATTCCCATTTTAGATGTTTTGAGGCCAGTACAGAGACACATGCACGAGTATGTAAAAAAAAGTACTTCAGGAGTACTCCTTTACATACTCTTACGTGCATCAGCCTCCTAACTTTTTAAACCTAAGTTGTATCAAAGCAAAGGGGGAAACCCTATGCGCTGTTATTATTAGGGCATTTATGCACTGCAGTCTGGTAGGTTATGAACAAATTAAAATGGTTTCCCAGCAAATTTGTATTCAGTCCCACTGATTCTTCATTGTGTATTGCAGCAATATGTGCAGTTTTGTAGTGAGCAGGGTGATTGCGCTGACGATTGTTGGGTGGTTGCGAACCAAGCACCATAAGAGAATCATTGTGACAGCTCTGATTGTGTCCACAGGTATTGTGGTTGTCAGCATGAGGATGCTTGATCTTTCAGGGAGATCCCTAACAACAGTAAGAGGGATGCAGGACCTTCACGGGTGGCTGTCTCACTGGAACGCTGCCTTGTGAAGCAAACTTCACAGACTATGTGCTTGGTGGATTTTAATCCCACTTTCTATTTAATCTTTTGACTCAGTCCCGCATTATTTTATTTTCCAGCATGCATCCTTCACTGTCTTGATGAAGACCCAGCAAAATAAACCCACAGTACTGAAACGTTGACGATCTACCAAATCCCGGATTGGCATCTGACACTAGATGTGGTTCTTAGGGGATTCTTGAATGAAACTGGCAACCAAGTTATGCCTTTATTTGTGTATAATAAGCTGTTTGTCACTGATCACGTTTCACGTGAGCTGATCCCATACTAAGGGCCACCAGTAACAAAAAAGATATTGACTTGCACATTGTTATTATTACATGTTGTAACAATAGCCACGCACCCTAAGGTACACCCGAAAACTAAATCAAGTTCAGGTCCAGTAGCCTCAGGGATGACTCCTCCCTTCAGGAGCTAATTATTCTTTTCCTGGAAGTCAGTAAACCGGGGCTCAATTCGTCGAGAGAGTGCACCTTCCCCTAGGGAGATCACCAGCATATGCCCCACCACTGTACCTCTATTGTGAGCAGAGTTAGCCCTGCACCCTCTCCTTGAACAGGCCTGCATCAAGTCTATTTTGCATTTCTTTTAGGGATCTGTTGTCAGTCAACCCCCAGCAGACCGCTTCTCCTTCATTGCTGGCGGCCCGGGTCAGGTGTCTCAACTCAAAGTGGCTACATTGTCCCTTACTCCATTAATCCCCAGGGCTCTCAGCCATGCTGCTCACCCGTTGTAGGCCTTGTCTTTGCCTAACAGGCGTGTCTCCACGGCCATCTTGGAAGTGGAGTGCGTTCACCCACACATCTACGTCACCCCACTGGAGGGCCAGAAAGGAGGCCCAAGATCAGGGAGCTTCACTTTCAACCAGCTGTAGGCCATCACTTCACCCTTGCTCCACCTGATGGTCCATTCGCTCATTCCTGCCTCCTTTTCACCAGCGCTGGTCTGCTCCAGTGCCTCTCTCTCACCATCCCCCAGAGGTGCCAGCTGGTGTGGTGCCTCAGTGACATGCACCCACCTCGTGGCGCTTCAGCTCATACCAGTGCCATGACCTCACAGTTAATGGCTAGGGGGTTAATGTGCCATTTTTGCTGGAGGTCATCGGAGGCCATAAGGCCCTCTATGCTGCCATCTTCATCGGAAATCTAAAGTTTAATATTATTGATGGAGGGATGTCATTAGATCTCACAATAAAAACAAAAATAAGCCACATTAGGGCTAAACATAATTAATGAAGCTACTCCATTAGCGTAGAATTGGTGCGTGGCTTGGTTGATTCATTGACATGGTTTATATGTTTGAAACATGTTATCCATTTACAAAGCAAATCATCTATGCACTGAGGCCACTCTATCTAAACATGGCTGAATGTCAAACATATAGATGATCTGACCTATATAGGGTGGCATTGAGAGTTATGGTGGTTAGAGATTCTTTGAAAGTTTGAACTGGAATTTAACACAATTCGAAACTTTTATTAAAACGTAATTAGTACAGTCAAACTAGCTGGTTAATAAAAGAATAATCTTTTAGTTTACTATCACTAAAGGCGGACAAGCTACTTAAAACAGTTAAAATGTTGAAGTCTGCCATAGTTTCGGTCCCTGCCCAGAGCTTTTGGAGGCACGCATATTGAATAGCTTGCCTGTTACTATTCGCCTTTTATTTAATGACTTCAGAATAATTCACCTCAAAACAAAGATTTACACACTCTATTTAAACACATCAGTAATAGAAGATGACAGATCATCTAGGCTGAACATAGAGCGGTACATGAAAGAGATCTGTAAACAGAAAATGCTCCATAACGAGGGATACGTTAATGAAATAAAATGTAAATGTATGTCAAGGGGAAAAAAAATGAATATTGAAGAGGGTGTGCCTGGATAGCAGTGTGTCATGGAGGAAATACAGGCCTTTTTCACGTTAGCTCTATGCTGTAAACATATGTTTATGTATGGTGCAAATCTTTTAAGCATTTTAAAGACAAATACATATTTGGTTTGAATGCAACCATTAAAATGGCTGGTAGCCAGGCATTTACAGACAAATCTCTTCTAAGCCTTAACATCAGAAAAGTGAGGCTATCTAAGACGTAAGGAACCGTTTGCCTCCATCCTGTTCTACCACCGACGGCCTCAAACCCAGTTGGTGCCCATTAGGATATCACTATAGAGAAGTGATTGAGGCTATGTGGACACTTGCCCGCTGCGAATGAGAGCAAGAGCGCAAACTCTTCAAAGGAAATCAAAAACAGCAGCCAGCCAGCTACTACTATATTTGACTTGCCGGGGTATCGGAAGACAACCCAAGTGCAAGACTGCTAGGTGCATAAATAAACACAAAGTTCTCCAGAAACAACATATTGTAAGTGGAAGAGATCCTTGCTCTGTGACTGCAAAGAGGTTTCAAATAAATTTTGTGAGTTAGGTTGGTATTTCTTTTAGGGATAAGAAACGTATATGGATGAACATTTCAATTTCAGTTCGATCAACCAGAGTTTGAAAAGAACCTGGAAAATGATTTGAAACTTAGATGCATCGAGTCTACGAGTGCAATACTTTCATTAAACAGTTGCACAGAGCACTAATACAATGCTATAACAGGTTTTTTCATACCAATTGTCTGAACGTTGAGCTGTGCCAAAACGGAGCGCTTCTCTACAATTTTCTTCCAGCTCCCATCAGGGTCCTGGATCCATTCTCCAACCGTGCAATGGTAGGTCCCTGCATCTTCAGGTTGTGCTCTGGTGATCACCATCTTGTATTTGTCGCCTCCAGACTTTTCGACACGAAGCTCGCCCTTCAGGTAACGGTCAGCATACATCTGACTGCCTTCCGCACCTTGAACGCTGAAATCATGCCGCACTGCAATGATCTCCTGCAAATTCTGGAGTCCCACTGGTGCCACTGGTGAGGAGAAGCTGAAAGAGACGGAAAGGTGCGTGTGCTGTTGGGATTCGGTCGAAGCTGTGCACGTGAGCTGGACCTCCTTGCTCTCTGGGGTATTCAGCGTCAGGGGTGAAGACAACTGTCTGCCCTTCGGAAGGGAGGGAGAGACCTGGAGAACATCTGGAATGACTGCAGTAGACAAAAAGAGAAAGAACATCCTTTAGGCATGCATGCACTTCAAATTAGCGATTATTAGTTATCAGCTTCTGAACAACTTACACCAAATCGTGGTATTCAGCGTCTGGACTATTACCAAGTAAAAGAATTTACAACTTATAAATGGCTAGATTCAGGGTATATCCAGGATTACTTTGGGCCAGAAAAAACAGTACGCGTACTACCTTGTTACTGATCTACGATTATGTGAGAGTGCAATATTCTCCGAATCCTCTGTAATCGAAATATACCACTCATTTAACAATGTCAAAAAAATTCACTTACAACTTAGCTCACTGTAATGTTGAACACTTATTTTCTGTCACTGTGCATGTCTAAATTAGGAATTAATGTTCTTTGTCTCACACCTAAAGCAATACTGTGTCCTGTGTGCAGACCTAAGCTTCACCCTTAAATGAGTATTACTTATTTAAATAACACAACAATTGAGAGAGAGTGTTGGAATTAATCTCAGCCACTGGTAATTGCTCATGACTCATTCCAGCCCATGGTTTGTTTGTCCACCATGTCCTTCAGAGAAGAACCAGCCATATGCAAATCCCCCTTGGTTCTGCCCATACTGCCAGGCCAGGGTCCTGCTGAACGGGAATCCAAGCAATCACAGAAAGGTTTCTGCCAAAATAGGCCTTGTCAGTGACGTGTAGTTTAGTGTTGTGGAACGTTAAGCACAGAACCCATGTCTTGGCATACCCGTCACACGTAGGACAACACATTCAGAAAGCCAAAAAAAGTAATGGGTTGAATGTGAGAATTAATCTCAACTACTGGTAATTACAGCCTCATTCCAGTATTGTTTTTTACTCAACATGCCAGCTCAGACATGAACAAGTCTCATTCAAATCAGCTTTGGTCCTGCACCAGTAGGACAGTCCAACGCACACTGCCAGGACAGGACCGCTCTGAATGGGAACAGAAGCAACCCAGACCGGCTGTGACCCAAGTAGCCTCAGTGAGGTATAGCTTGAGTCCTGTGGCACAGAGAACATGAGACGCCCATCTGGGCATTCCTATCGTACTTAGGGTGCTCCACTGCTGAAAAAAATAAAGTGATAGAGGATTAGTTGAATCAGGGACGGCTCCTCCGTAATGGCGGAGGAGCGTCGCCCCACTCGTCAGAGTCAGTAACAGAAAAATAAAATGATAATGAAACGATATAATTAAATTTTGTCTGTGACTGACTCTGACATCCGTGCAGGGTGGGGCGG
Source organism: Calotriton arnoldi (assembly GCA_963921515.1). Classification (NCBI taxonomy): domain Eukaryota; kingdom Metazoa; phylum Chordata; class Amphibia; order Caudata; family Salamandridae; genus Calotriton; species Calotriton arnoldi. The sequence continues at coordinate 161,841 of CAWUFW010018061.1, forward strand.
GGCCGGGCCATGACAGGCACGTGGTGGGCGCTTAGAAGTGCGCATGTATGTTTGGCCGGCCATCCTAGGCCGGCCAAACATACATGCGCACTTCTATTTCTCCAACCCAGATGTGTTCACAGCCGGGTTGGAGAAAAGCCACAGGCTACACAGCAGTGTCTGAGCGGCAGGGCAGGCCGCTCAGACCAATCCTGGCGCTGCTCTCCCAGCAAGAGAAAAGCGCCAGGATTGGCTGAGCAGCCTCTGCCTTCCCAGAGACTGCTGGGAGAGCTCAAAGACGCCCGTCGGAGACTGCGGCGAAAGGCATGATGTGAAAAATGGCTATTTTCTCTTCACCCCCCCTCCTGTCCATCTCCCGCCCTCCCACCTTCCTGTTGTCGCAGCCACCACTGGGTTAAATTAATCTCAACCATTGGTAATTACTCAATGTCGCATCTCAATCCATCATTTGTTTGCCCACCATGACACCACAAACAGGAACTGCCGAACTGCCAGGTTCTATACCTCCAAAAGGGAAATATTCTAGAGGAAAACATTTGCACTAATGGTTACATAATTAATAACTTATATCACAGCTCACTGTAATATTTAGTACTTTTTTGTTAATGACTTCTCATTAGATATGTATTTACAGATGGTATAGTTCATCTTAGCACTGATCTCAGTAGGGTAAACATATTACTTTTACCACTGTAATGATCCGCCAGTGCTTTCGATTTTTGACAAGGTGGTGCAGCCTCAAATTTATTGCTTAAACATTTTTGGGAGTTAGGAAGGACAAGCATTTGCAATGCAATAGGTCTCGCATTTGTGAGACTTTGAGCTACTGGCATTATAAATGACAAACCTTTTATCTATGTGTTGGTTTTAAAAACAGATAAATAAAAGGCACTCTCATTTAGAATGCCAATAGCTTAAAATTTCGCAATTGCGAGACCTATTGTATTGCAAATGCTTGTTACACTCGGGGTGAAAACAAAAAAACCTCAACTCTGCAATAATTCAACCCGTCACTGCCTTTGATACAACTTCAAAGCGACTCATTTTTCAGTTTTATATAGCACAAACTTAGAGCGCTTTACATGAGCACCAGTTACATTACACAAGGCGGGGTATATTCATTTTTGAATCACAGGATGTTGAGCCGTGAGGCTCGAACCGGTTTTCTCAGCTCGAAGGTCAGCTCCTCTAATCTTACCACAACCTCGCCCACAAGAGCCAGTCGCATTTTCAGTATTATATACAGCAAAGTCATAGTTGCTGCTTATTTATCTTATGCAACTTACGACCACTGACAAAGCCAATAGTCCTGGCTTGTTGTAGGTATGATGTTACTTGTGTGATATCTCTGGATCAATGGACAGATGGAGCAAAATACCAGTGGGGCGGCATATTATGCTAAGCGCAGATTTTTAGCTTTCTTTTAAGCCACGCCCTTATTTACAGTGGCCACGGCCCTATGAGAGACACCCTGCCAGTTTAATCTCTTATGAGTGCTGCGCGTGAGCTTTTCCCCCGCTGGGCCACCCCCTCCAGGGTGGCTCCTTCTGCCCCCCCCCCTTCATCCTGGTGTCTGAGACTTGAGCTGTGGTTAGCCCGCCCACCCCCACCTCCCCCTGCAGTGACTTTACACCCCGGGCCTTTGAAAAGGGTGTAGGTAGGGATGGAGCACCCCACTGAAGGTGGATGGGATTTACTTGGCGCTATTCTGGCTGCAGAGCGCTGTATGCTGAAGTGGTGGAGCGGGGGGAGGAGTCACGCCAGCTGGAACCCTCAGCCAGAGGTTTACATGTGGGTGAAATGTCGAGGGGGGAGCGCAAGACATTAGTGTCTGTGTTCTGGGGAGGAGACAGGAGGGCGGTGGGTGAACTGAAAACAACCCTGTACGAAGATCTTTTTTTTAGATAACTCAAGATGTCCTGTGCTCCCGTGGGAGGAGACAGTTCAGTTACGATTGTTCCTTCGCATTATGGTGCTTTCGTTTTGCATTGACCTGTCCTAGCCAGTGAAAGTATTTGGAAGGGCTCGTGCCAGCTCCATTTGTCCCGCCCACCGTAGCTACAGATTGTACCGAGAGGTAACATGGAATAAAACAGACATTGCGCCTTACTACCCACAGTGGCGCTGCGCAGTGGCAGGCCCTCTTGAAAGGCTGAATGGTCACTTTTTAGTAGTTAATTTCTGTGTTAACGTGTTAATCTAGTCCTACCAATGTACATCTTTTACCCAGGCAGTATTAATTCGATTCAAAATAGCAAAATAAACTGCCTCACAATGTGCAGCATTATGCCACGTAATTTGCGTTTCATGCCGCATAATCTAGTAAGCCCTACTACATAATGTGGTCCTCCATTGCTGCCTATTGGCCTAGAGTTGCTCTCTCTGCCTATAATGTTCCGCTGAGCAAAAGCACAGTCCGTAGTCGCCTACATAAAAGCCCAGTTTAAAGGCATTTACTCTACACGCAAAGCTGAAATCTGATCCAAACACTCGATCATCAACCTTAAGCAAAATTAAAGCACTGCCCACTTCTACTCCTGTCAAGCGACTTTATCATGCCACAGATAAAGTACTTATTCTTGCAGTGCTGTGCAGCGGAGCACACTATTACTTACCGGCGCAGGCCCTAATGATATGCCAACGACCGAATCTAGTGGAAATGGGCGGGGTAGGGCTGGGGTAAGGTCAGTCTCACTCGGATAGAGACTGGGAGGGGTGGTGGGACTGAAGAAGCCCGGCGCTGCCGCATGTGTATCAAGGCTGCAGCTGACCACCCCCTGCACCCCGAGCTTTAATGAGGAAATCCCACAAAGGTTGCTAATCTCCGTTTATCTGATGAGGGAGGCAAGTCTCAAAGTGGTTCCACGCCACTTCAGTATGAAACGCTATATAAATGCAACTACAATACAACGCGATACAATTTCCAGGAAGCAGTGTGACTCCACGGGTGACTTACAATGGAAAGACTTGTGCATGTCAGAATCTCCACTGTGTGAACGAACAACACGAGAATACCACTCACTGAGGGAATACTTGGACTTAAAGAGCCATCACACACATGCCATCAATAACAGCAGTGCTAAAGAAACAAGGGGGGGGGGGGGGTGGCATGGCTGGTGGAGCCTCCGTGCGCGCGCATACACACCCACCAACACCTGAATAGTTTACAGAGGTAATAGCCAGGTTTGGAAGAGTCAATAGCTGTCAACAGCTAGAAAACCAAGCATTGAAAATGCAACAGGTCTCGCCTTTGATTAAGTTAAAGCCATTTGCTTTGCTAATGGTATTGTAAAGCAAATGGCTTTAACTTAATGAAAGGCGAGACCTATGGCATTGCATTTTTAATGCTTGTTTTTGCTTGCAGTGGAGTGATCATTTAGAAAAACAAGTTCACAGCACTATAACATTTTGTGCGCAACTGCATCACTAGAGAATTTAACAGCTGTAAGAATCAGGGAAAAGTTTTGCTTAACACAATAAGATGACACATTTACGTTAAGTGTCTCCCTCGCCCTGGACTGTCCACGCGTTACCCTCTCCCAGCTCTGTCTTTTTAGCAGCGGGTCTTAGGGATAAAAACAGAATTACAAAGACTAAAATGCAACGAATTTTGTGTTAGCCAGCAGATCTGAGTGTCACAAGCATGAGCTAACTATAAACTGTTCAAAGGCGATTGTTAAACGTAGTTTAAATGGAATGTGTGCCATTTTGACCTTCTAAATGAGAAAAAATGGACAGGTGCCTCCATGCTAAAAAGTAAAAAATGTATTCTGGATTTGATTTATGTCATTTTTTTGTTATGTTTATCAAATAAAAAATAAAAAACACCACATTGACTTTTCAGCTTCTCTGGCTAAACATATTTCTGAATCTACACAGAGACCCACCCCAAAAAGTGTGTGCACGTTTAAAATACATACCGCAACTGGATCGTAGCTTCAAACATGGTGGGGAGCAGTGTTTTCCATCAAGTTGCACCTCCTACCCCCAATAGTCTGGGATGACTACAAAGGGATGTGGGATTCCTTGGCGGCAGACAATGAAACGCAGAGCCTCATTGCTTGCCAGTCGTCATGTTTAGTTATGGCGGCAGACCGCAGTACAATAATGTAGGAGTTGAAACAAAGCTTTTTTAAAACGATTCGGAAGCGTGTGTGCGCGCTTCGGAAACCTATTTGTTTATTTTTCTAAAGCACTGAGCACACACACGCTTCCCGAAGCCTTTTAAACAAGCATTGGCATAGCCAATAGTTCTCGCTTTTGGGACCTTATAAGTGTTTAGCCATGCAACACTTGATGTTGTTGCACCAAGGATATTGTGCTGGATAAATAAACACTTATAAGGTCCCAAAGGCGAGACCTATTGGCTATGCCAATGCTTGTTTTTCTTTTGCAAGGAAGCCCCCTCCAGCCCCCCGCCCCGGTGATTTGCTTGTCCGACTCCTTCGTTGTAACGCGGGGTCCGCCTTCGCTTGTCTCTGTTTCAAAAACTAAAACTAGCAGAGACCACTAAGAAGAACATGTGCTTACTAATACAGAGTTCATTGTACACTAGCATTCAGTCATTAATTATTAATTCTTTAGGCGTTCGTATTTGGTACCCCGAACAGGGCCAGGCATTTTTCACTAAAGCGCAATTTGTGAATATTATGATAATGCAGTTCAGCTTTTGCACATCATTCCCATTTTACCTGTAGTTTTTTCAAATCTGCGTACCCGTCGGACAAAAAAACAAAAAAATTACCCTCAGCTAAAAAGTCATCCCGCACTGCACTTCAAAGCGCTACGTTCACTCCAGCCTCACGGATGTTGGTTGCTTCACCGGTGGCACTTTCTATCGCCCGGGCATCTACGCCGGCTTAATTCTGTGTAGAAGTGCGCACAGAGGCGTCGCGTGGCGGCGGCAGGGGAACTATGACATGCAGGATGCTACAAAAAAATACCCCAGTAACTTTCAGTTCCTCTGGGCTCCAGAGCTGTGCGGCTGTTGTAAGGCAGTCTCAGCCTCCCATCCGAGAGGTGAGTGACGAGGATAATGATTCCAGGGACTTGATGGCTGGGGAGGGGAGTGCAGGAGAGGGGGGGATGGAGGGGGGAGGGCGAGGCAGGGGGATGGAGCAGAGAGAGCGACGAGGTGGGAGGGGTGAGCGCACTGAAGCGGCACTGTCTGTGCCATCAGATGCACACTGTCCATCCCCCACAGGGCGCTCTATAGAGTCATTGACGCGGCCGTGGCACTGCGCGGACGCGTCCCACGGAGTCCACTTCAGGAACAAAGCTGCGCCCCCTTTGTAAAGCCGCAATTAAAACCTGCAGGGACATTTCAATTGCAGAGGGAGGCTGACGCACTCAAATGTTCTGGACAGTGGCGTAAAGATAGTCCACGCAGCCCCTGTGGTGCGGGGATGGGGCGAGCTCAGGGGAAGCTGGGCGTCTCAGAACCCATGCAACCCAGAGAGAGGGGCGCAGGGCCGCCAGCAGGGACGCACCCGTGAGAAGAACCCCTGTGCTTGGAGCACTGAGACCCCCAAGAAGTGCAGGAACACAACTTTCCAAAGCACCGGAAGCGGAGGGCTGTGTACAAACGAGGAGAGAAAGGGGAGGGTGGGTGGGAAGGAGGTGTTGTGCAACAATATGTTGAGAAGGGAGAGGAATGGAGCGTTGGGGTTCACAAGAAAAGTGGAGCGGGAAATAAATAAAAGTGAGCACGGTGCCTAAAGCGTGCGCCGCGCTTATTAAAGTAAAGTAAACAAGAGAGGAGCGGGGGCGAGCGAGCGCGGCAGCCTGTGCTCAGCTGACCAGACGCTCGTGCGTCATGGCCTTTTCCCGGCATGTGTTTCCAATTATCGCGCCCGCGTCTGGGCACGATAATGGGAAACACATGTCTGCGGCGCGCGTAACCGCCCGAAAAAGGCCACGACGCACGAGCGTCTGGTCAGCTTTTCAAACCCCCTTACATAAAGTCTTCGCCTAGCAGCGCTTGCGCGCTACTCGAGGCTCGACCTAAAAACGAAGCGTAACGACTAAAAGTCAACAACGGAGCAGGAAGCGGAGCAACTTAAAGAAAATCATAATAAAAAGTGTGTGCATGCGACTTGCAAAGGAGGTCAGTTTGTGGATCTTCAAGTTTAAAAGACACATTCGCACCCTAGTTACAATCTGAGATTTACTCTTGTCCATGGCAAAAGTAAGTCTGTATTGATGGTGGAAATTCCCACAAAGATGGCGTGGGTGAAGGTAACGAAGTTTCAACACATGGGGAAAATCTCAACATTTTAAAGTGCAATTGCAATTTTGTGTTATGTGTACACACGCTCAATGATCCAATGCATAGGTTTACAAATACATGAATGGAAACCTGTGTAAGCAGGATGGAATTTAAAAAATAACTTCACTACCAATCTGTGGATCTGCGACTGTTAATATCCTTGTTAGCCAGAAATGTACTCCAAATGAAGACTGAAACAAACTTACGCTACAACATTTCCAGCTGTGCCCGCCCTCATTAAACGCTTCACGGTATCAGGAACGCAGCGTTACTTGCCGAAGGGGCTACAGAGACCTTCGCCGCACAGCAGGGCCAGACAGGAGCCACCCGGGCTCAGCATGGAACCGACCTCTACCGGGCATGGACTGAGCCTGGCAGTCAGAGATTCATGTGCAAGTCATCTCTCTCTAATGATGCCATGCTAACCGCTTCCCCCCTCGAATCATGATTTTAGGGACCAGGCCGGACCTCTGCGTGCAGTGACCTGTCCAGGTAGAGCCCGGAGCGGGGGGAGCAGAGGAGACACCCCAAGAGAGGGCTTTCCATGGGATGGGAGGAGGGGCGGGGTAATCTCTCAGACCAACACTCGCCCGTGACGTTTGCTTCAATGACTCCTCACAAGTCCTCTCCACCCCGCACTTCCTCCCAAACACGCTCCTGTGCGTGGGAAGCGGGCGGACAAAAGGGCGGGAAGGCCGACAGAGCGAGTGAGAAATAGATGCTTGTGGGGTTTTGGAGGGAATCTGTAAGTGAGGCACGCATTAAGGAGACGGCGGGGCTGTGGAAACAAGACAGGTTAAACGAGGAGGGACGGGGAGCGCACGAGAGAAGAGGGGGTGAAAGTGGAGCGGAAAGAAGGAAGGGTGCGGGGGAGGGAGAGCAGAGAAGAGACGCAAGGGGGTGGTGGAAGCGATACACCAGATGAAAGCCACAGGTTGGACAAAGGGGGAGGGGTGTAGAGAGCCATCCGGGTTCTCTCAGACAATGTTGCCATATACATGCATCCCCACACCCCTTGGGGCGGGCTCGCCCCTGGGGATATAATAAACGACCGGAAACCGCTCGGGGTCTTCCGGCCACGATAGCGAGTACACCTGTGTCGTGTGTCCGTTCCTGCGCTGCTGCGGCCTGTGACCAGGCCCCGCCGCGCTACATTGGCGACGAGGCCGGTAGCACCCCTCGCGTGCTGGCCTACCTTCAGGAGCCCTGCTGGGAGCGTGCGGAGCCCACCCGCGCTGCCCTGCTCCCTCCGCTGCTGTGCGGTGCTTCAACGAGCGTGCGGTGCCCACCCGCGCCGCTCCGATCCACCGGTTGCCTGCTGCTCTGGGTGCCTTGCTCCTCTACTGCGGTCTCCGTCCACGCCTGCGCCTGCCCGCCCCAGCGGAGATCTGGCCGGCGCCCGCCCACGCGTCTCCCTGCCCAACGGGAGCGCGTTCAGCCGGCGGCACCTTCAAGCGGCCTGCATCGCGGGGTAAGTGCGGGGGTGCTCTGAGCGCATCGCGGCGTCCCGCCTGCCCCTCCTGTACGAGGCTGCTTCGACACCCGCGTCTGCCCGCGCCCCCCCCCCTGGGCCTCTCTGCAGCGTCTGGACCAGTCGTCCCGCATTGATACTGCGAGGCCCCAGGAGTGAGCTGCCCCTCTGCTGCCTGTGACTGGAGCTGCGCGCCCCCTACAGGGTCAGGAGGGAACTGCAGCCTGCCAGCCCTGGTCCTGTTGGGGAGGGCCCTGGGCACTTGGGACACCCGAGGCAGATGCATCTGACAGGACTGCACTGCGGAAGAAAGGAAAGAAATTAAAGGGAAAGGAGAACAGCGCCACGGCGAAGCCTCAATCACACGACATCTCCCCCACGAAGTTGCGCCGGAGGGTGGACTGCCTTCTCCCCACATCCAGTGAAGCAAGACCGCGCACTACAACGCACACCCAGGCGAAGAGGACCAGAAAGGCGGTCACGCCTCCGCGTCCACACTCCAGCACACAGACGAAATGAGCGACCCACCGGTGGCCGGTGCTGCCGCCCAGCAAGATGGAGGGCGTCCCCCAGCCGTTGGCGCTAATCAGCCCCCACCGGTGCACACCCACACTGCGGTTGCACCCCTACCTCCCTTCAGTGAGGCCTCGGACCCCGCCACAGCCTCGCCCAGATGGAAAGCATGGGTCGGACGACTCAACCACTACTTCAAGGGGACGAGGGAAACAGACGGCACCGTGAAACGGTCACTCCTAATCTACTATGGAGGTGCGGAGATCTATGACCTGTTTGAGACGCTTCCCAACACTGGAGATGAAGACGACTACGAGGCGGCGGTCGCTGCGCTCAATAGACATTTTGATCCACAGCTCAACCACGATTTCGAAAAATTCAAGTTCAAGAGGGCGTGGCAGACCGACTCAGAGTCCGTTGATATGTTCTATGCACGTCTCACGCCGGCTGGCTAGCTCGTGCCCCTTCGTGGACCCGCGGGAGGAAATCCGTGACCAAATCATCCTAGGCTGCCGCTCGAAACTCCTGCGGAAACTAATCCTCCGGCAACCTGGAATCTCGCTGGACGATATCCTGGTCCTGGCTCGCTCCCATGAACTATCGGACATCAGGGCAGAAGAGATGGAGGCTGCCCTACACACCCCGGTTGCCGCTTCACAGGCGTCCAGACACCCGCCGATCAAGGAGGAAAGGGTGGATGTAATCCAGAGACGCCCCATGATGACTCGCCAGGCGCCCAAACCGCCACCAGGTGGACCATGTGGATACTGTGGTGAGGATCACCCCGCGACGGCCGTCTGCGGGGCAAAAGGGAAAACGTGCTCCCGCTGCGGGAGGCTCAATCATTATGCCAGAGTATGCAGCGGCGGGCGATTCCGACAAACATCGTCGAAGCCCAGAAGCATGTCCCAGCGTGTCCGACAAATCTCCCTCGATGACCCAACGCCAATGCCAGACGACCAGCCACAGGACCGATGTCCCATGTATGAGGACGAGGAAGTGTTCGTGGTGTCGTACGTCAGCAGCACAGGCTCCCGTCGGAGACCACCTCCCATGTGCTCAATCTCCATCGAAGGCATGGATGTACAAGCTCTCATTGACACTGGTGCATCTGTCAATGTGATGGACTCGGACCAGTATGACCGCCTGTCGCCACGACCCCCTCTTGCACCGTCCACAGCCCGAATCTACACATACGGAGGGACGGACCCACTTCCTCTCCGTGGAGTCATCCAGATCACCGTCGCCAGCGGAAGCCACTCCACAGAGGCGAGGTTCCACATCACTGAGGGTAAAAAGGGGACTTTACTCAGCTGTCACACAGCTGAAGACCTAGGACTTGTCTTTTTCGCTAATCAGATCCATGACTCCCATGCGGAAGCGATGCTGAAGGAGTTTCCGGCTCTCTTCAAAGGACTGGGGAAACTCAAAGGCAAGAGGTTCAAGCTCCACATTGACCCCTCGGTACGACCTGTGGCCCTTAGGCACCGGCGAGTGCCCTTCAACCTACGTCCGCAAGTGGAGGAGGAACTAAGAAAGCTCGAAGCGCTAGATGTGATCGAGAAGGTCTCTGGCCCCACTCCGTGGGTGTCCCCGCTGGTCGTGGCGCCCAAACCCAAACAACCTGGAGCCATTCGACTCTGTGTCGACATGAGACTGCCGAATACTGCTGTGAAGAGAGAACGTCACATCACACCCACAATGGACGATATTGTGGCGGACCTAAATGGAGCGAAGTGGTTCTCCAAACTGGACCTGAACGCTGGCTACCATCAGCTGGAACTGGAGCCCGAGACCTTCTCGACGCATGTTGGCCTCTGAAGGTACAAGAGGCTCAGCTTCGGAGTATCATCAGCCGCTGAAGTCTTCCAAAATGCCATCCGGGAAGCACTGTCGGGGCTGCAAGGGGTGATCAACCTCAGCGATGATATCCTGGTGTTCTCCAACACGCTCGAGGATCACCACTCTCACCTCCGAGCCACTCTGAAGAGGTTGGCAGACTGTGGGCTGACTTTGCACAAGTCCAAGTGTTCATTCTATCAGGAGAGCGTCGATTTCTTTGGGTACACGTTCACCCGAGAGGGACTCCTGGTGGACCCGAAGAAGGCCGAAGCTATCAGAGCGGCCAGCACCCCTCGGAACCCCACCGAAGTGAGGAGTTTCCTTGGCATGGCCACGTACTGTGGACGCTTCATCCCCAACCTTGCAGCCATGTCGGAGCCACTGCGCGTCCTTACGCGCCACGATCACAAGTGGGAGTGGACGCTGGCGGCCAACAAAGCATTCCAGGCTATCAAAGCAGGGTTGCTGGACAACACCGTGATGGCATACTTCCACCCTAGACGAAGAACGGAACTGGTCGTCGACGCCAGCCCGGTGGGCCTAGGAGCGGTCCTCCTTCAAGAACACGGCCCGGAAGTGTGGAAGCCAGTCGCCTATGCCAGCAAAGCCCTCACTGACACGGAGACCAGGTACGCCCAGATTGAGAGGGAAGCGTTGGCTATCAAATGGGCGTGCCAGCACTTTCACCTGTATCTGTGTGGCCAAGAGTTCCATGTCGTGACTGACCACAAACCGCTGCTCCCACTGTTTGCTGGTTCATCCCGGCTAGCACCCCCGAGGATCGAACGATGGGCGGTGCAGTTGCAAGCCTACAACTTCCGAGTGATATACCGTCCAGGGGCCCACAACCCTGCCGATTATCTGTCTCGTCACCGGAGTCCACGATGCCGTCGGACCCGTCAGCGGATGCGTGCAGCACCGAGGCGTTTGTCAACATGGTGTCGCAAGGTGCGTGTCCCAAGGCCCTGACACTTGAAGAGATTGGCCGGGCCACTCAAGAAGACCCCACTCTTGTCCGTGTCCGCAGAGCACTGGAGAATAACGGATGGGCCCATTTCATGGACGGTGCCCGTGTCCTCCGGCCGGAGGTCAGCCATGCCCGCCAACAGCTGTGGCATGTCAGGAGCGAACTCAGTGTAGGAGAAGAAGGAGTTGTCCTAAGGGGACACCTGATAGTGGTTCCTGAGAGTCTTCAGAAAAGGACCCTTGCGTTGGCACATGTTGGCCATCAAGGAATGGCGAAGACCAAAGCTAGATTACGAGACAAGGTCTGGTTCCCGGCGATGGACTCCATGGTGGAGGAAATGGTAAGGCAGTGCCATGCCTGCACGATCACCGGAGGGGACCCAGCGCCGGCACCGGTGATCACGGAAGAACCAAGCAAGACTCCGTGGACACATCTCAGCATGGATTTTGGGAGCTTCCCAGATGGACGTCACATGCTGGTCATGGTTGACTCATTCTCGAAGTTCCCTGTCGTTGAAGTGGTCCCGTCGACAGCTTTTCCCCATGTGAAGAGAGTCATGGACAGAACTTTCGCAATGATGGGCCTACCGAACGAAGTCAAGTCAGACAATGGACCCCCTTTTCAGGGGCGAGAGTTCCAGGAGTACCTCGAAAGTCTAGCTGTTCGCCATAGGAAGATCACCCCGCTATGGCCCCAGGCGAACGGAGAAGTAGAACGTCTGATGAGGACAATCAACCGTGCGTTGCGCATCGCAGTGGAGAATGAGGAGGACCCTGAAACAGCTCTTGACCAGTTCCTCGGTGCGTACCGACAGACCCCTCATAGCACCACCAAGTGTGCTCCGGCTCATCTCCTGTTCAAGCGAGCCCCACGTGACAGTATTACAGCAGACCCGACGTGGGTGCCCGTGGAGCGGGATGACGCCGCTGTTCAAGCGAGGAGGGAGTCAACGAACCGGAAGGCCAGTGAGACACGAAGAGCCCAAGAACCGCAGCTAAGAGTGGGAGACCGGGTGGTGATCAAAGACCGACACCCCGGTGGAAGTTCCGGACGCCCTACGAGCCAGATGTATGGATCGTTGTAAGTGTTCAAGGGACTATGGTCACTGCTCAAAAGGGACTGCAATCCGTCACGAGGAATGTGTCCAGCTTTAAGAAGACAGCTGAGGCCGAGGCGGACCAAGGAGCATCCGACTATCAGGACTTGATTCCGAACTTTTCTCCTCCGGCCTCACCCTGTGTGAGGAACACGCCGCCGGTGACACCCAGGCAAGTCAGCCAAGACTGTGCTGACAGGGCCCGGCTGACACGTCCAAACACCGCCATCGAGTCGGCCGGAGGTGTCCCATCCAGTGCCTCGTCAGCTCACGGTTCCCGGAGCCAGAAGTATGGTCTCCGGCCGAATCCTGCGCCGAGTCAACAACTGAAGGACTTTGTATATATGTCTCCTCGAGCCGGGACAACCTGTTGGTCCAGAACCAAAAGAAAGGAGGGATGTAGAGAGCCATCCGGGCTCTCTCAGACAATGTTGCCATATACATGCATCCCCACACCCCTTGGGGCGGGCTCGCCCCATGGGATATAATAAACGGCCGGAAACCGCTCGGGGTCTTCCGGCCACAATAGCGAGTACACCTGTGTCGTGTGTCCGTTCCTGCGCTGCTGCGGCCTATCTGTGACCAGGCCCCGCCGCGCTACAGGGGGGTCGCCTGGTAGAGGAGGGCTGAGAAGGGGAGACACCTCCTTTGCCCTGTCTTCCACCGACGGAGGGCCTGTGCAAGGAGCCGGAGGGAGCGCACCAGCGGCGAAAGGGTCATGTGGGCAGCAGGGAGGCGGTGCGGGGGGGCATCCTGCCACCCCTCCTCTCCCTGCATGAGTTAAACATGAGACTTGCCCTGGGGGATTCTAGATCCCACAGCACCCCCGCAATACACGAAAGCTCCAGGCACGAACTGCCCCATAGAGCGACCGCCCAGCTCACGCCACTACGGACACCCCCTCCGCTCCAGAGCCTTTTACGTGCAAATCACGAATTTCCGCTGTTTGTCTGGACAGGTCTACATAAAGGGCCTCGTTCATGTGACACCCTCGGGTAAAGTCAGCGCTATATAAAAACGCATAAAATAAATGTCTCCCGCCTGCTCATCTGCAGCTTGCCGTCCGGAGAGGGGGCTTGCAGAACAGCAGAGTGTGTCATGTGGTTTACGGGGAGATTTAAGGGTGCGGGAGAGTCCGACGTTATTGAAACATAAAAAATAATAAAAACAGAAAACCGGGCGCCGAGGTAGGCAGCGCGGCGCCCAAGCACATTAAACAAGAACCGGCGCGGCGGAAACATAAAAAAAAACAAGAGGTGCGCGCACACGCGCCACAGCTAAGCATGTGATTTCAATGATCACGCCCGTGTCTGGGCACGATAATTGAAACCACATGGCCTATTGCTGTCTATTACGCGCACCAAGCGCGTAATAGACACCAATAGGCCATGGGCGGAGCAATGCGCCCGCCTTTGGCCAATTGCGGGCAGTCTTTTATAAAAAGACGCACGAAAAGGCCAATGGGGTAGCACAAAAGGAATCGCACACGCACGAGCGTGTGCGATTCCTAGGTCAGTGCTGAATCCCCGTTTTCACCCACTAAATGTCTAGCGCTGCGCGAGCACTGCTGTGCAGTGCTCGCGCAGCGCAACGCTAGGCGCGAGACCTAAAAAAGGCCATCTTGTTCATCTGTAGCCAATTTCATAAAAGATATGTTTCAAAGATAGGCATCCACTTTTCCATTGAATGTCACCCGAGGACCGGTCTAAGCTCTCCCTCGTGTTGTGACCCTTTCGAAATGGCTGCCTCAGGCTTGGGATACAGAAAGTAAAGAGATTCCTCCCGACTGCTCAACCTCCCATTACGTATCAGAGCCTCCTCCTCTCTTGAATTCCGCAAGACGCTCTTCGAGTAAGCCCCTCCCGCCCTTCGAGGCAAGGTTTTTACACATGCTCAGCGCCTGGATACTCTTCTGGAGATAGCACGCATTACAAATACACATAAGATAAATAACAAGCATTGGCATAGCCAATAGGTCTCGCCTTTGGGGCCTTATAAGTGTTTAGCCAGAGCTATTGACTTTGCCAATGTCTTCAAGCTGTGCTGTAGAGAAGTGTGGCTGCTGTGCAGCATGCTGAAAAGTTATAATAAAAAAGTGTCAGAAGCATTTTTGTTACTTTATATATGACCAAGAAGGCATTATGTAAAACTGAACGACCATATTAAAAAAAGTATTTACAATAAAAAATGTCCTCAGTTTTCTTTTGTTCTTGCAATGCTGGCAACTTGTTTCTGCCTATTGCAATGGTTGTTTGTTAAAGCTTTTTTTTTGAGGGGGCATAAACAATCGGAGGGTGAAGGTTGGGAACTAGTACCTGTATTATAACACTAGCAGCGGCCAGACGCTAGGGGAGAATCAACAGATGCCAGATTCCGAGAGCAGGCTGAGGTGGTGCTGAGTGATGCTGAGGTGGTAGTGGTGGTGGTGGTGACTGTTGCGGAGACGATGCTGAGGTGATGCTGAATGATACTCAGGTCTTGCTGAGTGATACTGCTGTGGTGCTGAGTGATGCTGTGGTGGTGCTGAGTGATATTGTCTTGGCGCTGAGTGATATTGTCTTGGCGCTGAGTGATGCTGTGGTGGTGCTGAGTGATATTGTCTTGGCGCTGAGTGATGCTGTGGTGGCCCTGAGTGATGCTGTGGTGGCCCTGAGTGATGCTGTGGTGGCCCTGAGCGATGCTGTGGTGGCGCTGAGCGATGCTGTGGTGGCGCTGAGCGATGCTGTGGCGGCGCTGAGCGATGCTGTGGCGGCGCTGAGCGATGCTGTGGCGGCGCTGACCGATGCTGTGGCGGCGCTGAGCGATGCTGTGGCGGCGCTGAGTGATGCTGTGGCGGCGCTGAGTGATGCTGTGGCGGCGCTGAGTGATGCTGTGGCGGCGCTGAGTGATGCTGTGGTGGCGCTGAGTGATGCTGTGGTGGCGCTGAGCGATGCTGTGGTGGCGCTGAGCGATGCTGTGGTGGTGCTGAGCGATGCTGTGGTGGTGCTAAGCGATGCTGTGGTGGTGCTGAATCATCCTGTGGTGGTGCGGAGTCATCCTGTGGTGGTGCGGAGTCATCCTGTGGTGGTGCGGAGTCATCCTGTGGTGGTGCTGAGTGATGCAGTGTTGGCCCTGAGTGATGATGTGGTGTCGCTGTGTGAAGCTATGGTGGTGCTGAGTGATGCTGTGGTGACGCGGAGTGATGTTGTGGTGCTGCTGAGTAATGATGTGGTAGCGCTGAGTGATGCTGTTGTGGCGCTAAGTGATGCTGTGGTTGTGCTGAGTAATGCTGTGGTTGCACTGAGTGATGCTGTGGTTGCACTGAGTGATGCTGTGGTTGCACTGAGTGATGCTGTGGTTGCACTGAGTGATGCTGTGATGGCGTTGAGTGATGCTGTGATGGCGTTGAGAGATGCTGTGATGGCGTTGAGAGATGCTGTGATGGCGTTGAGAGATGTTGTGTTGGTGCTGAGTGATGCTGTGCTGGCTCTGATTGATGCTGTGCTGGCTCTGATTGATGCTGTGGTTGCGCTGAGTGATGCTGTGGTGATGCTGAGTGATGCTGTGGTGTTGCCGAGTGAGAGGTAGAGTGAAGATATAATGCCCAATTAGAGAGGGTGGTGAGAGAAAGAGAGAGAAAGGGTGTACATAGAATAAAGAGTGGAGCGGGATAGAGAGAGAGAAAGAAGGGGAGAAAGAGTGAATGAAGGAGTTTGAAAGAGAAACAGATAAAGGGGGTGAGAGAGAATGAAAGGCTAAAAAAGATGGAGAGGGGAGAGTTAATTAAGTAGAGAGAGAATTAGAGAGGGGAGAGAGAGAGAAGGAGAGAGATATTAAGAGTGGGGGGTGTGGAGTTTAAATAGCGTGAAGAAGTGACGCGGAAAAAGTAACCTTATAGTTTTGTGCTTTGCGCGAATAAATATTTTTTTTAAAAACAGAGTGAGACAAAAATACTGGTAATTAGGCTGTGACTCCCAATATAAAACAAATAGCGATATAAGGTGAAATCAACCCACCGAAGCAATATTTCTAACTAGACAAAAAAAAGCTTGCATTTCAATGCTAATCGCTGTTGTTTTTCATGTGACTATAGTCCAGGGCCGTCAGTTGGTAATGTGAGCTGCTGCTGCGATTGAAACATCAGAGTCCAGAGAATTAATGAGCCATGACGAGGAAATGAGGAAGAGATAGGAAACCCAGATGGCAGCTGCGCGCGTGCACGCCATCGTGAACGCAAGCTGGTCGCCAGCCGAAAGCCAGTGGGTTTGCACTTCCAAAACCTGCTTACTAAAACTCTCGGCCAGACCAGCGCAAGCGCTGGTGCAGGCCGAGACCTAAAAAGGCAAAATCAGCAATAAAATCCTAAAAAAGGAATGTAACTTGATTTGAGTCACAGTACGAGTTAATGTTCACTGCCCCGCACATTTTAATTAAGAGTATATAGTAATTTAAAGAAGTGTTAATAATGAACCATGATATATCACATTCCTGCCACCTTTAACTGCCACAGTATCTACTCTTGAGCTGTTTTACCTTGATGTTTCAAATAAAGTTATATCTTTTTCGCCTTCATTAATCCTTGGTGCGGTCAAAAGAGACTTTAACAATACTGTGTCCCTGAAATTTCTAACTACTCATCCTCTGGTTACCAAAGCACGACACAGAATCATTAATGTTGGATGAGTGCATTCCTATTGGTGCATTTTTATTACAAAAATATAATAAAGAAATATGCATACTTGAGAATTGCGCTAATAAGATATTCATTATAAATAGAATGAATTCTTCTCCAACTTCTTTCCTTCCAAATTAAGTGAGAATGTTCTAACTGAATGCAGCCTTTTCTGAATACATTTTGACTGAATCTGCTGCATTTTCATTCATATGTAGCATTATTTAGAATTAATTTGTTCAATATAGTAATGTTCCAAAAATTGTACTTAGAAATAACTCAATGAATCTTGGGAATTGGAAACATCCCTTAAAAATCCCAGTTCAGGTGTTCAGATACAACCAGAAATTGGCTCGCTTTAAAAAGGAGGCCAAAACCTTCCTAATGGGCAAATTCCTCTCCTAATCTCTTGCGGTGCAATCACCTCAGTGTTTCTGATCCTCTTCCGTTTACTGCCACACCTTGGACTAATCCGGATGCTATCCACCCGGCACCTCCGGGCATCCCACCCAAGGATCTGGGACCTATATTTTCTTGTATATTGTTTTTTCATGTTTGTATCCTATATGTTTTCCACCCCCCTTCTAAGTCTCTTGTATTTAACCTGTTAATCCTGTAAAGCGCTCTGATACCCTAACGGGTCAAGTTTGCGCTCTATAAAACACAAATAAATAACTAAATAAAGATTAAGGAAAACAAAGGTAAAGAATGTATAACCCCATCTCTCTAGCACAATCTTTGTCAATAACCTTGTCTGATATGTAGGATCAATCCAAAGAAATATTCAAACTGGAATGATTTGCGGAGACTTATGAAATTCCAAACAATTTTTTCTTGTGAGTTCTAGTAACGGTAAGATTCAACCAAGGAAAAGATGCAAAAACATGTGGTTATTGTTCTGCAGTTGTGAACATCAAATTATTACGCTAAATCTTACTTTACTTTCTTAGAATGCAAATGCTGTCGCTGAATCTCATGTACTAAATTAGGAACTATTGGTATTTTTGATGCAAAATGAAAGTAGGTAATCCTTTGCTCAGGATCAGGGATTCAACATGAGATTTTTAGGGTTTCTGATTTTCTTGCAATGGATTCAATATTTTACAAGCAATATATTTTGGATATATTAGTTTTAATTCCTAACAAAATATTGCAAATGTTTAACCTTTCTAAATGCGCTAGACCATAATCGACTACTTGTCGAGGGGAGGATATTTTTTATTTTTACTGTGCCTCACCACCAGGATATTTCTGGTGGTGACGGACTGTAAAGAAAAACCATCTAACCACCCATTCTAAATAGGGTGGAGAGTCAGATGGCTTACCTTCAAATGTGCGTACTCCCTCTGGCTGTTAGAGGAAGGTTTATGCTGCCGATTTACGTCTGTGTGAATCTGGCAGTCTGTCACTCAAAATTGAGTGGGCGGACCAAGAGTTTGGTGGACAGTGTACTCTGTTGCCATTAAAACAGGATGCCCTGTCTGCCAAACTCTAAATCAGGCCCTTCAGGGGTAGTCCCAAGAAAGACCCAGATGACTTCAGACTCATACACAACCACTCCACCCTTAGGGGCAGGTTGGTCAACAATGTAATTGATCCTACCATGTGCGTCATAAGATACACCTTTCTAGATGAGGTCCTTGTCAAGTTGAGATCCTTGGGTTGGTGGGGGCCCTCATGGCAAAAGCGTACCTTGAATCAGGATTTTGCCTGATATAAGTCCATCCAGAAGACTTCCCTCTACTGGAATTTCAATAGAAGGGTAATTTCTTTTTGACAAAGGCCTGCCTATGGGATGCTGGACAGCCTGCTCCTAACTAGAACAGTTCAGCTTCTTTTTAGAATTAGTCTTCGTGTAGTTGGTGAGGACTGAAATGGGAATTCATTACCTAGATGATTCTCTGTTCCTGGCCACCTGAGGCTCCAGTAGATACAGGGATTCAATGACCTCTTTCATTAGGCTCATGGACAAATTTGGCATACGATTGAAAGAGGACAAAACCTGTAACCTGGTTACCGTCTTGGTATTTCTGGGGATTGAAATAAGACTCTGATAAAGGGGAATGCAGGTTGGCACAGAAGAAGAGGCGGGCGTTAAAGAGTTCCTTAGAATCTGGTCTTGGGCCACGCAAGTTAACTCTGCACTATCTCCACTTGCTGGTTATGCAGCTCAACTTTGCTATGCAAATCATTCCAATGGCCCAAACCTTTTGGAGATGTATAGCACATGTGATATCAAGGCTGATGGAGAAGCACCACAGAACACACCTATCAGAGGAATCAAGCAAGAAATCAGGACTTTGTTATCTTTTCTAGAGAACTTGATGGGACAATGGTATGGTCTGTCACCCCTTAGGTCGCATTAGGAATACAGCCTGTTCACAGATATTCCTGGTAGTTCTTGTTTTGGGATCATGCAGTGTGCCATGGCCTCAACACTGGGTAGAAAGTGGTCTTGCAAGGAATGTTACCTCTGCAGTTCATCCCCATTCTAGTGGACCTGCATATTCAGACAAACCATTTCTGCAACCAAGCTGTCATGTTTTGATAGCATTTTAGTGTAGAAACCATTAATTTTCAGTATGCTCAGTACACGGTGGTATTGAGCCTGTTTAAAGAAAATGTACTGATTTGTTTGAAAAACAATAATCTTTTTAGAGCTAATCATTTCCCCGGTATTTTAAATAAACACAGCTGATGCTCTATCTTGTTTTAAGTTGCAGTATTTTCGATGTTTCAACCCTGTGGCAGAAGAGGAGGCCCCTCTCGGGAGCACCTATGGGATCTTGGTGATCCGGCCTGCCCGACCTAGTTT
Source organism: Calotriton arnoldi (assembly GCA_963921515.1). Taxonomy (NCBI): domain Eukaryota; kingdom Metazoa; phylum Chordata; class Amphibia; order Caudata; family Salamandridae; genus Calotriton; species Calotriton arnoldi. The sequence continues at coordinate 181,464 of CAWUFW010018061.1, forward strand.
CTGCGAGCCTAGCACCTAAAAAGAAAAGGGCACATGAAATGGCTTTCTAGTCATATCTGTCATTATTGCATTGCATTAGCCCTTAAAAATCAATCAAGGAGTATGTATCAAATAACCTGGAGTAATACTATGCATGATGATTTTGACACGGATAGACAGTATGGCCATATCACAAGGTTTTTCCCTAGCCATCTGTTTATTAGAAATATGACCTGAAGACAACGGAAACAAGCGTGCACCAGGAAATTTGTGGAGAGGATGCATGATGATCCCAACACGGACATAAAACAATGCTAAGTCACAAGGCTCCACAAGAGCCTCTGGATATTAGTGAGACGTCTGTTCATGAAGGGAAGAGAACTGCACGCCACTTGCTCAGACTAGACTATTTGAGACACATGTTGTCACAGCCTTATCTAATGATGTTTCTTCTCCGACCTACAGATATACGACTGAGGATAGTTCTCAGTATGGTTTGTATGAATGGCATGCTACAATGAGTGTGAATGACTGAAGCGAAGCAAGCTCAGAGTATGCAACAATTTTGAAAATAGCGACCTAGAGTGGGGTTCACTTAGGGATCTTTAAAAAATTGGGACTGAAGAAAGCCATTTGACCAGTAAGGCAAAATTATAAGGCTGACACATGTAGACCCAGTGATGTTTGAGTACACCGCATACTTATCACATAACACTCTGTATTTTAACTCCGCCAAAGGATTGCCAGAATAAATCTTAAAGATTAAAGGATCCCTTTTGACAATTTTATCATTTAGTCCCCTCTCTAATAACACACAAGGAGCTCATTTGATTATCAAGGTTAAGCCCACCCAGAGACAGACTGTATCTGGATGAGGACTCAATGAGGAAGCGTGCCACTGGTAAGCCTAGTGGGTGAGAGCACGTCTTAAACATTGTTTAAAAAAGAGGGACCTCCAGAGGGACCTCCTGTGTTAGGTGCTAAGAGGCACCAATAAAGGCTAAATTAGTGATATCACTCTCTTTGAAGATGTGCCAGTATTGGAGGGCTTCGCCAGCGCAGTCAATGCCAACTCACAGAGAAGTTAGCAGGCAGGGGGCTACAAGTGTAGGCGCTAAGAATTCTTCACATAGGTGGTAATGATTTGGCAGTACTAGGGAGGAGGGGTCTATTTCAAATACTCATGATTGAGATTTCTAGGATAGCTAAGAGCTTCCATAGGTTAATAACTGCATGATCTCATATCATACCTTGAGAGGTGTGGTGTACAAGCCCCTCTGTCAGGGCCTTAATGAATCAGTTAAGCGTTTAAACAGGCGTGTGAAGGGGCTACTAAGCAAGGCCATGATTTCATGAACCACTGTAACAATAAATGTTACAAATTGGTGGCTAGTCCAAAAAAGAAAAACATAGTAAGACTTGTTACATTAAAAAATAATTTGATTTATTTCTTGGACATAACAATACATCGTGAGCCACGAGCGGCTGGTGGGACAACAAACGTGGTGGAGATCAGGAAGAACAACAGAATGAATTATTAGTTAATGAAGAGATGCAGGGCATTTAGTCTTACATTGAAATTCAGGATTATGAATTGGTGGATTCTGGATCTTTAAGATGTTGGTGAATAAAACTTTGAAAAAGCATTGTATTCTCTTAAAATTGATATATAGAGTCTTTCTATAAACGGCTCTTTTTGGAAGGATTAATATGATGGTGGAACTAAAAGAGAACTTTTGCAGTTTGTGGAAGGATAGGTCTAATCTATTAGCTCAAGAGGAGATTTGATTAAGCCCTGAAGAAGCAGCAGCTCACTTTAAGCCACAAAACATGTGTTGGCTGTTCTATATAAAAGAAACCAATTATTGCACTTGATATGAATGGAAAGTGCCTCTTTGAAATTTGAAATTATTTGGCTGTATACCATCAATAACATTTTAATAAGCACCACTGAATTTTGGAATTATGACATACGTGAAGATATGAATTTGAAAAATTAAAATGAAGAACTAATTACATTAAAATTGTATTGATATGTTCAAGAGATAAATCTAATTGTTTTTTAATTTTAAAAGTGTTATTATATTTTTCTTTTTTGGACTCTCCACTAACTTGTAGTATTTATTCTTACAGTGATTCATGAAATTTTGACACTAGGGTTGTTTTTCCAGGGGTTTGTCAAACGGGTGGGTTGAATGTAGAAAGGCCAATATTATCCAAATCACATTGGTTTTCGCATTTCTTTATCAGCAAGGCCATGCTGTACCCGGATCCCTGTGGCTGCCTCAAGGATAACCGGGATGCCTTACATTTGTATCCTCCGGGTAATGAGTTGCTTGTGAAGGCTAGATAACTCTGCATTAGGCATTCAAAAGTCAGGCAAACTCTGAATTAGCATTACAAAATGTTACTTCAAGCAAGGGCAGTGGTACTGCGGTGTTCACAGTGGAGCTGGAGTGGGCGCTACAATGACTGTCTCTAGCACTTTGTTGGTACTCTATAGAAATATTTTGGAGAAGTGGGCAGATAGTGCTTGCACGCGGAGACCAGACTACGGACCGATATGGTCAGGCCCATTTCCCAAAAGGTGCCAAGGGTGATCCTTCTTTTGGGTTGGCTCTGGCATTTTACATACTGACCCTGACTCACTTAACATTGAGCGGATGAGTTTGCTCTGTGAAAAGGTACACCAGGTGGCACCGGGAATACCCTAGAATTCCAAGCCAATTAACTGATGCTGTAAGGGCCACCAAGGTGGTCAAACGTGACGTCAAGGAACTGATGGTTAGAAGATCTATTGTCTAGTTGCTGGTGCAAGAATAAATCTGGGGACGGAGACTCATTTAAGAAAAGATTCTCAATGCCTGTTGATAATACATACAGTGCTGTTGAGAAGTCTATAAGATGCAAAACGTGAGTGGAATGCAGAACGTTGTGCAGTGATATGAAATGCTATTGCAGATATACACCGTTAGGCATTTCAAGACAAATGTTGACAACTTTAAGGAACACTTTCTTAAACATAGTTCTGGTAAGACATGCCTAGCCTTGAAGAAAATGTTTGAATTTTGGCTCAAACTAGCCATTGTCAGTTATTGATTTACTTGGTCTCAGCAAGACGGGGGATTTACTCCGGCCACTATATTACATCAAGGAGTACCAACCTACGTTGGAGCAAACATTTTTAGGGATTTGGATAAGATGCTCTCCATGCTAGTATGGGAATGTTAGACCTGGTATCCTTGGCGTGGTTATACCGTTGACTTTTTGCCTTTCATCCTCCTGTTTTGCTGACTTCGTTTTGCTTGCTTTAGGACTCTGCACACTTTACCACTGCTAACCAGTGCTAAAGTGCTTTTGCTCTCTCCCTAAAGAACAAGTTACTTACCTTCGGTAATGATGTATCTGTAAGAGACATTCCTTACCCTATTATTACCCCAAGGCGTTGACTGGATCCGGAGAAATTTTTTCTTAGCAGTACCCCTGCGCATCGGTAGGTGGCGTCGGTCAACTCCGCTGTTTGTCGTCGGCGTCGTGGTTGCTGGGATGACGTTATGGTGTCTACTTAGACGCCGCCCCCGCACGCTGACGTCAGTTCTGACACGACTTTCCACGCCAGAAGCGCAGAGCCATGCAAGACACTGACCACTGGTGCACATAACTAGGGCCCTGTAAGGGAGTCCCTATCCCTAGAAGTCAGTTCGCAGAACGGGGAGGATGGGTGGGGCAGTAATGAATCTATAACTACTAATGTCTCTTACAGATACATCGTTACCGAAGGTAAGTAACTTGTTCATCTGAAAGACATCGTAGTTATAGATTCCTTACCTTAGAATAGATACCCCAGCAATGCCAACCCCGGAGGAGGGTCTGCAAACTAAGTTCACACCAGGAAGTCCTGGAGAACAGAACGGCCGAAAAAGCTGTCTATCCGGACTTGGATGTCCAGGCAGTAATGCTTGGTGAACGTGTGCAAGGATGCCCACGTGGCTGCCTGACAGATGTCAAGTAAGGGAACTCCGCGTCCCAAAGCAGTAGTGGCTGCCGTCGCCCTGGTAGAGTGGACGCGCACTTTTTAGCAAAAGAAAACAGATCTTGATACATAGGACAACCCATCGAGAGATGGTACGTTTGAGCACTGCCCGACCTTTCTTAGCGCCCACATAACCCACGAAGAGTTGATCGTCCACCCGGAAGTCTTTTGTGCGGTCAAGGTAGAAAGACAGCCCACGCTTTGGGTTCAGACGGTGGAGTCTCTGCTCCTCTTTGGAAGGGTGCGGAGGCGGGAAGAAGGTGGGCAAGGTGATGGTCTGACCTATGTGGAAGGGAGTGACCACTTTGGGCAGAAAAGAGGGCCTAGTACGGAGGACTACTTTGTCCGGATGGACAGCAAGAAAGGGAGATAAAGCTTGAAGCTCACTCACCCTGCGAGCAGAGGTGATGGCAAGCAAGAAAGCAGTCTTCAAAGTGAGGAGACGAAGAGGACAATTATGCAGTGGCTCAAATGGAGCACACATAAGATAAGTGAGCACAAGGTTCAAGTCCCACTGGGGCATTACGAAAGGAGAAGGAGGAAAGAGATGAGTAATGCCCTTCAGGAATCTGTTAACAATCGGGGACTTGAAAAGAGAAGGCTGATCAGGAAGGCGAAGAAAGGCCGAAATGGCAGAAAGATATCCCTTAAGAGTGCCCAGAGCAGAGCCCTGCTGGGCCAAGGAAAGAATGAAGAGGAGAACCTCTGAAAGAAGGGCAGAAAGGGGATCCACAGCCTTTGCTGTGCACCATGACACAAATTTGTTCCATCTACAGGCGTATACCATTTTGGTGGAGGGACGCCTGGCTGCCAAGATGACGTTACAGACTTAAGGAGGAAGGTCGAAAGCTGTCAACTGTCGCCACTCAATCTCCACGTAAGGAGGTGGAGGCTGGACAGGTTCGGGTGGCGGACCGTCCCCTGCTGTTGCGACAGAAGATCCTCCCGAAGAGGCAGCCTGATCGGAGGATCGATTGCCATGCTCAAGAGCTCGGGGTACTTTCTTTTGGTAGTGAAGATTAGTTTTAGTTAAGTAAAGAAATGGGGATGGGACTGCTATAAAATTGTACATCCAATATGTTAGAATACACTTTGCTGTTCACGCTCTTGGTAAACGTTAAAACTACTATTCCGCTTGTTTTTTATTGTTGTTATAATTCATATAGTGTGCACTAGGATAGGATTTTGCCTTTAAATTGCATCTTTAAAATATAGACATTGTTTCCTAGTGATCTTGATTGTGCCTTTTCTTTATGAAAGATGGTTTGGATTCAAATAACTATCCCTGGATCGTTTCAGAGGATTAATCATTACCTAAAACACATCTCACTCAAATATTGTTCAGTGGATCGTGGGGTGATTGAAGTCCTCCGGCTTTCTATCTCTGGAAGGCACATTGACAAAGTCCTTAGTGCCAGTCAGTCTAGAAAGCTAAATTCTGGGCCATGTTCAAGAGAATCTAGAAAACGTATCAGGAAAAAGATAACGGATGAGCGGGAAACTGTTGGCATCCAGTTTGTTAAGAGTCTAGGCAAGGGCATAACTGGAGCCACTAAAGCAGAACCTCCGTAACCACTCCTCTAGATATTAAACCAAGAAACTCCTTTGCAAACATTTAGGAATTTCTGTGTTCTTCCCAATAATTGTCAATTGAGCACCAGGGTGCTTCAGGATGTTGTCCTAGTCATTGCGTCCCCTTTCTCTCCATGATTAATTTTGTTCTGATTGTATTTTTAAAGGTTTTGTTTGGTTATGTTCACTTTGTTTCATTGTTATTAACCATGATGATTGGAATTATATACTTACAAATTGCTTACTACAGTGATTCTAATACAAAACAAGCATTGGCATAGCCAATAGGTCTCGCCTTTGGGACCTTATGTGTTTAGCCAGAGATATTGACTTTGCCTATGTCTTTAAGCTGTGCAGTACAGACGTGTGCAGCATGCTGAAAAGTTATAATAAAGAAGTGTCAGAAGCATTTTTGTTACCTTATATATGACCAAGAAAGCATTATGTACAACTGAACGACCATATTAAAAAAGTATTAACAATAAATAATGTCTTGAGTTTTTTTTGTCCTTTTAATGCTGGCAACTTCTATCTGCCTGTCCCAATGGTTGCTTGTTATGATTTTTTTGTTGTTGTGGGGGCATAAATAAGAGGAGGGTGAAGGTTGGGAAATAGTACCTGTATAACAGTCAGTGAGAGAGTCAGTTAGTTAGTCAGTCAGTAAGAGAGAGTTAGTTAGTGAGAGAGTGAGAGTCAGTGAGAGAGTTAGTCAGTCAGTGAGAGAGAGTCAGTCAGTCAGTGAGAGAGAGAGTGAGAGAGTCGGTGGCAAACGGGCATTGCCAGATGAAAAAACAATCCGCCACTTACAGAAAACAATGGACTTTACGAGACAACCAGAGATCAGATGACAATGCCAAACTACAGACATTGCGCAGTACAGGGCAACCTGAGACAAATAGACAATAGCAGACAAGGACCAACCAATGCACACCACCATGGCCCTCATTCTGGGCTGTACGATTCCAGGGGCATGGTAAAAGCACATGTGATTTTACTGTTACCGGTCGGTAAATCCAACCCAGTACCATGCAATTAGAGGTCAGCTTTACGGAATGGGGATTTACCCTGTGGTACTTTTTCTGGTCATAAAACCACACTGTGGGGTTTAACATACACACATACCGATGACTCTGAAAAGATGGCAATTCACACTGGGGCCTCTTGGTGGGGTAGGAAGGAGGGAAGGGGTGAGGTGGAGGAAGGGATAAGAAAGATGTTCTCTGGCCGGAGAACTGTAGGCCACCACTATTGCATTGCAAATGCTTTTTTTATTTTTATTCAATACTGCGTGTTATTTTCCCACAGGTCTGAGTACGTTGCTGCCTGCTCCATTTGCCTGAGCCCGAAATTATTACGTGAGAGTATGTAGCAAGAAAGCCAGAGCTGCCCTCTGTAGGATTGGGAGTTCAAGTTCTCCTCAATTCCCCCGAGCTTCAAGAAACATAGAAATGAACGTGACCTTGTGTAATGTAACTTGAGTTCCTGTAAAGCGATCTTCAAGTCGGGGAGCTGCTCTACACTCTCCACTAGCACCGCAATCCTGTGCATATCGTTCTTCTGAGATCTAACCATTTCCTTTCTCTGCTAATTTTCAAAGGAACAATTAGATGGACAGGACTGCGTTCAGAGTGAGCAATGCAAGTTCCATAAACACAGCAAATGGTCAAAGCTACATGGTGATGTTTTGCTTCTCGGAATGATCGGGGTTGGAGAAGGGACGCGAGTAATTTTGCACAGAAACAGTTTAGATCCCAAACGAGAGTGTAAGCGTCCCTTCGCCTCCAAGGCATTTCATGGGCAATGTAGAAACTTGGCAGTTAACGCTTAGCCTCTGCCATGCATCTGCGCGGGCTTACACCACAAGCGCTATATGGCATACCGAAGCCGGGCGAGTGCAGAAGGGGAAAGCAAGTTCTTCTATACGTTACTTGCCGCACTCTCAGCTGACTACCAACAGGAAGAGGTGGAGTTCTTGGGGCAGGAAACAGTTTACCCAGGCTTGCACCAAAGGTGGGCCTGAACACTAAGGGACCTTTTGCTGCCGTGGGGAAGGGTGGGGCCTGAACGCGGTTGGGAAGCAGCGGTGCTCAAGATCAACGGAAAGAGGACGGGGGGGCTTGCAGGAGGGGACGTATGCATGAGTTATGTAGTCTTCATGCCCTCAGCCTTTCATCCTTCTGAGGCCGGTTGGGGTCGGGCGCTGTCTGGGGAGGGGTGAAGGGGTGTTTGCAGTGGAAAATGTGGGGAGGGCCGAGGGTTGTTGGTGCAGGTGGTACAGAGCAGACTGTTGCCCTCAGAGGTGACAGGGCATGGAGCGTAGCGGGGGGAGCTGGGATAGTTGGGCAGAGAGTATGTGCAGTTCCGCGGAGCGGATGGGTGCAGCTGCAGCCGAGGCTGGGCCCAGGTACCACCTTGCGGACCTTGCAGCGGCGCGCATGGAGGACGGCACACCCTCTTGTCAATGCAGGTTAGGTAGGGGCAAATGCTGGGAAATGGCAGGGCGGCAATTTGGTCGCTATTCAGAGAGGATCGATGTTTTGCCGGGCTCGGCACACTAACAGGGGGCTAGTTGTGAGGAGTTAGGAGGGCTACAGAGGGTTCAATGAGCGGGGTCAGCGGGTGGGGTGTGGGGAGTTGGGCGCGAATTTGGATAGGTGGGGGATGTGGGGAAGGTCACACGGCACGGGAGGAGGTGCATGAGGGATGGGTACAGGGGTGACGCTTGTAAGGGGAGATTGTTTCCCGGACTGCGGGAGGCTCACTTTGGAGGTGGCAGACTGGTGGGGGGCGGGGGATCAGGAGCAGGATGTTGTTGAAGCAGGTAATGGTGGGTGGTGTCGGGGTCCCAGGGGGAGGCGACGGGCCTTGTGGGCAAGGCTGGGTAATCCTAAAACAAACGCATACACACTGATTAGGGTTAGAGGGAGACAAAAGCGCGCCGGGGGAGCGGGGCACTAATTTAGGCAGCTAAGGAAGAGGCAACGACGGGTCTAGTTACAGGGTTAAAGGAGGGAGGGGGGCGGGGGACGAGGCCATTCCAGAGAAGGGATTTCTCACATAAGGAGAACAGGGGGGGCCGGGCTATGAATGATCCATTGGGCGGTCCGTCACCGAACGCGACCCGACGCCTCAGGCAGCACCCACTACATCCGGGGGGGCACCCTGGGTGCGACGAGAGCGGACACCCACGGGAGGGAGATGTCCAGGAGGAAGCAGCGGAAGACCCAGCAAGTCATCTCTGACTGCGAGACCTCCACCGGCTCTGAAAATGGTGAGGTGGGCCAAAGCGCTGTAGGGGCACACGAGGTGCGCCATGTGGGGGAAGGGGTGGAGAGGATGAGTGAAACAGCAGTGAAGGTGTTTGTTACTGTGGAGGAAGCCTTCGACACGCGCCCCTCCCTATAAATAAAAAAAAACACGCACGCACAAAAAGATATGGGACGGGACGAGACAGGTAGGGTGGGAGCGAAAAGTTGTTACTCAGAGACCCTAAGAGACAACATCTATCAAAGGGTTGGCAGAGTGAGAAGGGGCCCGAAAGCCTGTGAAGCCGTGGCGTGTGTAGGAGTCGGGGCAGGGGAGGCCTGGGATGAAGGAATGAGAGAAACTTGAGTGATGGAGAGCGAAAGGGACAGCGTGAGAAAGAGTGCGAGCGTGCTCGCGCGTGCGTTTTTGCGAGAGGGAGTACGACAGGGGTGGGGAGGTCTGCATGAAGCAAAGAGGCATGGAACGTGACAAATGACAGGAAAGAGGCCGAGATTGAAAGGGAGACTGGGAAAGATAGAGAGAAAGTGGTTAAACAAAACAGAGGAGCGGGCCACGGTGACACAGGGAGACGGGGCGGGTCACAGTGGCACTCAGTGGAAAAGTCAGTGGGTCACTGTTCAAAAGAGACAGGGGGTTAATAACCACGAGACGCACACGGCGACACAGAGAAACAGGCTGAATCTGATGGAGAGACATAGAGTTGAAGAGACATGCAGCGAGTCGGGTACCTGTGAGAACGGCACCAGATAAAGAGACAGGGCGTCACAGAGGGATGGACAGCACAGGGAGCGACGGCCGCACAACGTGGCGCATGCGTATTGAGGGGAGGAGGGAGAGGTAAAAATCAAACAAGCGCGGCGAACGCGCTAATTAACAAGCGCAGTGCGCGCGCACTGCGAGGAATGTCAGGTATGCAGCTGGCATCCGGCCCCGCTGCTGCTCGCTCACGAGCACCCTAGGCCAGGGGACAGAGAAGGCGTGACATGTACCCGCCTTGGGCCAATTGCGTGCTGTCTTTCTTAGAAAGACGCATGCAAAGGCCAATAGCGGGGGATGAGAAAAAAAAAGCACACGCACGAGCGTGTGTTCAAAGTTTAAAGCCCTTACTAAAAGCCTCGCAGAGCAGCGCATGCGCGCTGGCTCAGGCGAGACCTAAACATGTACATGTTTGCAAACTTTAATATTTTTTGCCTATTTATAATGCTCCCAGAATGCTGCTAGATTATATGTAAGTGCATGAAGAATGGAAGCAAGATTGGTTTAAATATAAAATGTACCTAAATAATACTTCAATTTGGAAAAAGTGGACAAAAGTCACAGGGCGTTTTACTAATTTTTTGTCAAATTTTAATGGGCAACTTTAAATGCCATTTCTCTAAGAAATCTATTATAAACAGGCTTGGTGGATGCGAGCATTTAAAAAAAATCTAATAGCAAAGGATCTCTGTAAAACCAATATGGATAACATATAAAGACCAAGTAAACTATGGGCCTCATTCTTTAAAAACAAATTCACAATGTGCACCTGGAGTCTATGACCCTACATTGGTGCAGACATCTGACTATCAGTAATTCACAGGTTTACTTACAGAAGTAGCCCCGGAACCCATACCCCAAGCAAACGGTTGTGAATTACATTTTGGAATGATCAAATATGCACAGATACATTTGCTGATGCCAAAACCTGCATAGTGAGTGCAAAGTCAGTTGTTAAAACTGTTCTTTTCTTTCTTCTCCATTGGAAAAATATTTTGCCTTGTTAAGAAACTACTTTCCCTGGAGAACCACCTTATTTTTTGGAGGTGGAGGTCCCTTGCCAACCTTGAAAGCATTTTACTGCTGCCATTGTCAAGAGTAAATTTCCAACTTTTTCCACGGTGGGAATAGGTTGGAGGGAGAGTAGCTGGTGAATGTCCTTAAACATGTAGATTTGTGGGTGTAAACTCACTAGGAATCCTGGCCTTAGAAGTTGTACTCTCCACCTGCTTCCAGTCCTTATGAATAGATTTGCTCACACAAGAATTGCCATGCGAGTAGATACATTTAAAAGCTTAAATCCAACTTTTGCACAGATAACCCACGCCTACGTGCATTCGAGAATCAAGAGCATATCATTTTGCCTCTGACAAGACCTTGCAGAGTTAATCTAATTGTAAGATATGAACCAGTCATTCATCTAGTGGCTGGTATACGCTCAAGATTATAGCAAACAAGCGAACACACTGTGAGATGGTATGATTTGCCCAAGAATTCCACCGTGTGCTCTATTGGAGAAGGTCAAAGTGTGAGTCGATCTTTGATCCTGCATTGGCAGCCTAGGAACTAGACCACAAATCTGTCTCTTTACAGTAATATTTTGTAAAATTGAGTGAACTATTAAGAGTAAATTTACAAAAGTATTTCACAAGACATTTCCTTGGGAACTAACATCAAAAAAGTAAAAGGACAGTTATAACAACTATTATTCTGAATTCTGCAATAATTTGACCTTTGACATAAAAAAAAAGCACTGGCATATTCAGCTTTATTGTGATCAAAAAGCTGCCTTTAACAGAAGCCATTCAAAAACAGAACCTGTGACTATACAGATATGGGACATCAATAGAACCTTGGTAGGTTCAACAGTTCGATAGGGAATGTTGTATAACTAGAGCCTTGCTAGAGTCCAAACCCTGACATAACATGAGCCCTGGCATAATACGAGAGGACATTCTGTGAGCTGAAATATGAGAACGCAGGCACAATTTGTCACCTCAGTGCATGGCATCAAATTGGACAACTGGATTTTTATACAGGACATGTAGATTTATGACGCCCTTTGCACAAGTAGATATTTTATAAACTTCTATGCCACTGTAAAACATGCAAACTATGATAACCAGAAAATGTTGCATGTACTGAAAAGTCAAAAACAGTAGTAGAAAATTGCTAGATTTTATTTACATCAGTTTTTTTCTGTAGTAGAGCGGACATAATTCCAAGAGGAAGCCAGGTCGTTTTTCGGGAAAAGAGGGGAAAATACATTTGATATGTACATACTGCTTATAATTTAGGACAGCGAGGTGGTTGGTAGTTCTAAACAGACTCTACAAGAACAAGCTGTATGCAGCTGACCTCTCCCTCGACTCTACGAGACAAAGAGGTAAAAATGGGAAAAATCACATGTGTGGAAAAAAGTGTGTGTGTGTGTGTGTGAAATAACATCACAAAATAAGTGTGGTGGTATAGGTATGTAGTCAAGTCACAAATCATCTGCCTAAATTGTTTTCAAGATACAAGTATTCAAGTTTTTTGTTTTATTATAGCAGTACCCCTTTTTAGGTCTCGCCTACGCAGCGCGCATGCGCTGCATAGGCAAAAAGACCTTTTGCAATCGATTCGGCTTTTCAGCCAAAAACGTGCACGCGTTCCATTGCCTTCAATGGCAACGCGTGCACGTTTAGCATTCACTTGCGGGAGCGAGCAGCTGGCGCCATATGGTAGCAATTATCGCTCCTGGCGCCGCTCGCTCCCGCAAGGGAATTGCACTCCCCCCACCCCTCCCACTTCTTTAACCCGGGTCCCGGAGTACTGTTTCACTTTCGCGGCCGCGAAATCGGAATAGTGACAGAGCCTGAATGCCTTGGACCCTGTGAGCCCGGGACCAGCGTCAACCTGGAAGGAATCGTGTGGTACGAGACCGAAGAAGGTAATCACTGTTTCATATACTCGCTTTGCTATGGTATTTTTTTAAATTGGTTAATTTAATTAATGCGCTGAGCTATGGGTTCAGACGTTCCAATCACCCCATGCCATGAGGCCCTCGTGCAGCCAGCCCTGGTCAATGCCCCTCACCCTCGTTGTCACTCTGCGCCCTACTCTTCAAAGTGCAGGGCCAAGAGGGGAAAACACAGCTTCAAATGCCTCCCTCCACGACGCCACCCCTCCAGGCGTTCTTTGTACCCGCAACTTCAAAGGGCTGGGGTGCTCTTGCTGCTAGAAGCTTTGGACCGGTCCCCCCCGCCCATTTTTTATTTACCGGTATTCGGAGACCATGAAACAGAGTGCAAGCGGAGCTGCACACATATGTAAAATAAAAACCACACAGAATGTCCTTCGGATTCTACCTACCATGTGGCGTACCACTTTTTAAGAATTCGCACTGCTCGCTTGATTGTAATGAAGTGTGGCCTATCGGCCTGAGCTGCCATCTGTGGAGCCAGGTTGGAGTTTAGGCGTCGGCTCGATACTCTCACATTCTGGGCGGGCGTAAGTAAGTCCGTTTTTATATAGCGCAGCTACTCACCCTTACGGGTCTCAAGGCGCTGGGGGCCGGAGTGGAAATTAAGTGAGCTATTGCCCAGAGTCACATGGTGCTGAGCTGAGCTGCCGCCGGAGCCGGGGATCGAACCGTGAACCCTGTGCTCCGAAGTCAGCTGCCCTGGCCGCTGCACCACACCTCTCCACTGAAACCGTCATCCCGCGCCCAAGTAAGTAATATGATCTTGTGTAGTGTGGTCCTCGTGAAAAGAGCTCTGGTGCCTTTGGGCTAAGTTCGTTGTATATAAAACTGCACAAAACATGACGATAGATGTATGGGGTTGTCATTAGAAGCAGTTGTCTTTTATGTGCTTTTCCACGGAATGCGTTATGCATAGTTGCTTACAATTTCTTTTTGGTTTATGATGAAATGTTAATAGGATGGTGGCAGTGCTTAAATTGTGCAGGTGATGGACAGCGAAGTTCTTTTTTTGGGGGACTAGTTTTTAAATGTTACTATCGTAGATTTGAGGCCACAAGGAAGTCCAAGTCCATACATTTCCAAATGCGATTTTAGTTGATGGAGTGTTTTATTTTTCGGGAAAATAAAAGCATCACATCTTGTGTTATTCACCATCAGATGCATTTATAGATGGACTCTGAAGTATTTTTTTTAAAGTATTTTCAGGGATGCAGTCAGAAAACGAAAACACCCCCCACTTTGAACCAAACCTCTAATGACACTGCGTGAGTAAACCAAGCAAACCCGACCCTTCCATGAAGAGTTTCCTTCGCCATTACATCCACTCAGCGATCTAGTCATCCTCCCACCCACCTATTCATTAGCATTTCACTTTTCCATCCTTTCATCCATCCTTTGATTATTTCAATATCCACAGAAATTCCATTGATGCATCTGTTCATTCATTCGGCCATCCAGCCTCCGCTGCACCCTTCCATCCATCCATCCAGACAAAAAGGTAGATCTCATGACAGACTGACAGCCCTGAAGGGTCAGTAGGGCTGCTACAGAGTCAGTATCATGCCACTAACTCCATACCAGCCCTTTTTGCCTCTCAGGGTCGTTTAGTTGTACATAATGTTTTCTTGCTTATGTGTAAGGTAACAAAAATGCTTAGAACACTTTTTTATAATAACTTTTTAACATGCTGCACAGCAGCCACAATGCTCTACAACAGAGCTTAAAGACATTGACAAAGCCACTAGCTGTGGCTAAACACATATAAGGTCCCAAAGGCGAGACCTATTGGCTATGCCAATGCTTGTTCCTTTTTGTTTCGTCGTTTAGCGAATTTTGGTGGGAAAGAGATACATTTATGGCAACTGCCCCTCAGAGGGCACAGTGGGTTATTAAACTTAAAAATGTCCAATTAGAATTGGTCTTTATTTATTTTTCAGTTTGCTTCACCTTTAAAAACTGCGGGCCTAGCGTGAGGAAACTGGATTATTTATTAAACATTCGAGGATTAGAGCTATGTGGATGAAACTCCTAACCCTGGGGATTTCAACACTTCTCGGTTAGTGTTGAATGGATGAACTAAAACTGCTGATCGATGCATTTTCAAACAAGCTTCAATATTTATTGCTTTTTGAGTGCAGTCTGCAGCCCAGCTCAGTGGTGCTAAGCAATAGTAGCTCATGAGCAATTACAATCTTTTATTTGAGCGATATGTTTTTCTGTGGTTTATTATATTTTTCTAAAATATAATGCTGCAACCGCTTATCAGATCGTTGAGGAGATTAGGATAAGGGTAATAAAGTGTGTCAGACCTTCCAACTCACACAGTGTGTGCCACATGATATCGTCTCCCATCACAAGGCCACCCGGTGAGGAGCCGATACCAGAAGGTGTGCAAACAATAAGCTGAAAACCCCTGCAGAGAGCAGGTTTCCAGCTAATTGTATGAAAGTTCTGCTCAACTTATGTCCATTACAGCTGTAAACAGGGGCGGCTAGGTGGGCAGGCAACTAAGTGGTGGGTGGGTAGCTGAGTGCATGCAGGCAAGAAGAATGGCAAATAATTACAAATAAAGTCACTTACCTTGCCTGCTGCACGTTCGACGTGGTCCTCGGTCCCTCCTCTGTCGGCTCTGCGGGCTCAAGCCTCCAGGAAATTCCACTAACCAATCCTGGTGCTACTCTCACCAGCATGAGAGCAGAGCCAGGATTGGATGGAGCATCCTGAGTGGACGCTCCTTCAGGCCCTTTAGGCCAGTGCTTGGTCTCCACCCAGTTGCCTAAAAGAGCTGAGGGGAGAGCTGCAAAGTGCGCATGTCACTTTGGCCGGCTCTACTTTGGAGGGTCCATCTTGCTACTCCAGTCCTCTATGCTGCCAATCGGCAGCAGAGGAGGACATGCCTCCATTTATCCTGGCTGGAGGCTGCTGCATGCCAAAAGTGAAAAATAAAATGGCAATGAAATCATTTCATTGGCGTTTTATTTTTCACGTTTAGCGCCGCTTCAGCGGGCGGGCAGACGGGGCGACACCCCCTCGCTCTCACAAAGAAACCACCGCTGGATATAAGACCGCCACAGGACATCAGTGGCAGCCTCAAATGCTTTGTTTTTGGTTTTGGCTGGGGCAGATGGGGGGAGTGGGGCGTTCGGGGAAGGGGGCTTTAAAGCAGTGAAGTGAAAGGTCCTTGCGCTGTCCTCAGCACTAAGCCCCGCCCCTTCAAGGTCCTGCTTCCTTCCTTACATGGTGAAAAAGTTTCAAGAGTTGGCAGGTCTGGTGTGTGGTTGCAAAAGCAAAGAGACACTGCATACCAAGAGGGCACCTTAGCTGCAGAAAATTGCCAGGAGCAGGATAATACTTATAAAGTATAATGCTTAATAAAGGCTACTTCGGTATTATCACACTCTCTAGCAAGACGATGGCTCTTTCTTCCAGTAAGACCTGCTCCCTACACTATCTTAACGGTACATGGGATACCAGCGATGTGTCTGCTGTTCTGTAATTGAAACTATTTCTGCTATCCAATCTACCTTTTCTTTCCTGAACTCTTAACAAAATATGATGTCATGTAATGTAATTGCATTTTATACGGCACAACAATTATCAATAAAGTGTCCTGGACAACTGAACCTACAACCTACAACTAGAGAATTACCTAATTTAGGGAATAGCCAAGTTTTCAAAGCCTCATGGAACCCAGATAAATTACTTTGCAGCCTTAAATGCCAAGGTAGCAAGTTCCACAGCTTGGCCGCTGCCACCAAAGCCTGACGACGGTAGGTACTGTTACGAGGAAGCATCAGTTGATGTTAGGCTACGAGAGGCAAGATACTGACGGAATCTGTCTTGTATCTATACGAGCCCTGTTCTATGGAAAGCCTTGTATACTAGGCACATACGAGGCACAAAGCCTTGATTTCAGTTCGTTCGAGTATAGAGTTAGTGAAGATTAAGAAGCTGAGGAAAGCTCAGGCAAAGTCGAGGCCAAGCGGCCGCAACATTTTTAATATGTTGCCAGCGATATAAGCGATCTGCACTAGTCAAGACGATTCAAAATGTTGGCTCTCGCTACCAAAGGTCTAGTCTGTTCTGGTGGGAAGGCCAGGAGTTTCTGTAAATACTCTCATTAAATTAAAACAAGTAGAAGAGACCCTGCTCACATGGCTGGCCAGAGTCAACTTCTTATCAGTCTGGACTCCCAAATCCCGGACTTTAGGGCTGGAGATGGCTGGGGACTCCGCTGTTTCAGCCAGAAACCAGGCAGCAGGGTTTTAGAAAAGGTTTTGCCTGCAATCATCAACATTTTTGTTTTATCAGAACTCAGTTTTAATTAATTCATAAGCATCCAGTTGGTCACCGCCTGCATGCATTTATTTAAGGCTGGCGCTGAGTCCTTCTGTCTTCGGCCAACTGAAATCAACAGTTGAGTATCATCCACTTAACAGGCAACATTCAAGCCAAAGGAGTAAATTAGCCCAGGCATAGGTTCTACATCTTAGTTGAACAAGGGTGGGCTTAAGGCGATACCCTGAAGAATGCCCTGGCCCATCAATGTAAAGACAGATTGAGATCAAACTTTCAACAATTCAACCTTACACAAATATTTTTTTGTTAACACAAGAATGCCAAAACCTACGATTCACCTTTTTTTTTAAATAACCCACAAAAAATAGAAACCAAAAGTAGACCATTTACTAGGGCATAGATGTTATTTAACATGCAATTTCAGGACTTGGTTTCTGCAACAAACAAATGAGGGCAAAACCAATAGGCCTGGCTTGCATTTTGTGCCCAACTAAAACAATAAAAACATTCTGGTGCAGTTAAAAAAATAAAAACCTAAGCAAAGCGTCTCTGTGATGAAGAATTTAAAATGTGAAACAGTACTTTTGAGGTGTAAAATAATCCCTCCCGCATTGCAATGCAAGCTTTTCTATGGGGGTGGAAAGATGCACTAAATTTCCAAAAACATGACAGTAGCGAGCAATAGTCATCTGAGTGGAGCCAAAGACTACTATAAGGTGATATATATATATATATCCAAAGATACAGTCCTGCTTCCCTTACTGCCACGAAGGGAATCCAGCACAGGTACGGACCACAAAAAAAATGTCTCCAAGCACTTCAATAGAATCCTCGCAGATTTCTTTATTTCATGATAAACACCACAGAGTGTAACGGACCAGTGTCCGCCCAGACGCGTTTCGATCGCACACAGCTATCTCGATCACATGGCGCGCAAGTGACGAATCACAGTTAATGTACTATGCGTGACCAATCAAAACATAAGATTGGTCAAATGACGGTGCAGGGACATTAAATAACAGACTAAAATTCGGAAAACAAATTCACAATAGACGGTCCATAACAAAAATCAGTACCAAATAGAGTACTATACAAGAGAAGTTAATATATTATAGAACTAGCCCACAGTAAAACAAGTAAAACATGTTTACTAAAATACAATAAATAGTAGTCTAATGGAGTGATAAAAAAATTAGATTTTTTTCTACATGTTCGTTTTAAAATAACCTGATATTAAAAGCCTATGTGCAATAATAGCAAACTGGTAAAAATCACTGCTTAATTAAGTGCAAGTGCTGCAAATACAGGCTATTGTATATTTGTCACAAGAACTCTCCTCATCTGTAAATACCATACTATTAAGCTAACTGAATGGGCATAATATAATCATACTGATCATAAAATTTACTAGCTATACATTCAAAAAGTACTAAAATTGATGGACCATTTAAATCGTAATATGCATCCAAATTGTGTGCAAAAAAGTGCAAGTGCAAAGACAAACCCAAAATCCTCCAATATACAAAAGTACATAAAAAATGTAAGAGAGGCTGTAAAAAGGCGCAAATTGACATTGAAACACAACCAACAGGTTGCAATCAAAGTGCAAGTGCTACAAGTTATTAAAGTGCCAGTGCGAATGATACTACGAACCATAAAGCATTTCATCATGGATAAAAGACTACAGTAAAACCTCATATAATAGTAGCAAGTGCCTAGCAGGAATAACCAGAGAAAGACACAAAACCTACTGCAATCAGGAGGAAGAGACACTGGATCTTATAGAAGCCCAAATTACAACACTGGGTGCTGAAGCACAAAGAGAGAGACCTACCAAGACTGAACAGTACTACAGGAAGTTGTGTAGGTCCTCACCTGTGTTGAGCCCATTGGGCATCTTCGTGTCTAGAGTCATGATGAGAAAAGATTCCAGTTGTCGCAGCTTCCTCTCTCTGTGGCCCCCTCGCATAGAACTAGGGACCGCCCCAATAACTGAATATTTCAGGTCATCAACTCTATTCTGATGTACTGCCTTAAAATGACGGGCCACTGGATAATTGGGGTCAGAATTGATAATGGCCCGCAAGTGCTGCAGAATTCTATTGTGTACTGCGAGCTTGGTGCTGCCGATGTATTTGAGATGACAAGTACATTCTAACAAATAAACAGCATATTCGGTCCGACAAGTATAATGATCTTTTATAGGGACCGGAATGTCACTGAAAGCTGTCATATATTCAGTACAATTGGCCCCAAATTTACAGGCCCGACATGATGAGCATTTAAAAAAAACGGATTTGGACAACCAAGTAGTTTTAGATGTTAATTCAGGGCTGGTTTTCACAAGAGCATCCCTCATAGAGGGCGCTCGTCTGAATGTGATAGCAGGAAGAGGCGGCAAGAAGGTTTTTAGCGTCAAATCCGTTAGAACAATAGGCCATTGTGCATTTACGATCCTACGGATTTGCCGTTCCTGTTTGCTGTAAGTAGTGATTAATCTAATAGGTTGGCTTTCTGCGCTGTCTTCATCAATAGTGGGTTGAATTTCAGAGTTCAAAATACGTTTGTTTTTGGGTACTAAACACGTCACGAGTTTGAGAATTGGCTTTGTCCAAAGCCAATTGTAGATCACTGTGTTTGTAACCTCGCCTCAAAAAACGATCGAAGGCTTCCAGTTGACAGACTCTCAGATCCGATTCGAGACTACATATACGTCGCATGCGAAGAAATTCGCCATACGGTATACTTCGTATCAGATGCTGAGGATGCAGGCTGGTTGCATGAAGGGTCGAGTTCCCTGCAATACTCTTTCTATGTAATCTAGTTTGTATGCAGTTGTCCATAACAAACACTTCCACATCAAGGAACTCCACCCTCTGATCACTGATAGAGGCAGTAAAGCTGAGATTGAGCCTATTGTTATTGATCAATGATACAAACTGCAAAGCTTCCTCCTTGGTGCCCTCCCATACCAAGAATACATCATCGATGTATCTGCAGAAATATCTGAAATGAGTGTCCCAAACTGCTTTGTGAGGTGTTCTGAGAGCGTGCTCCTCCCACCAGCCAACCAAAAGACAGGCATAGCTGGGAGAGAAGCACGCCCCCATCACCACTCCCCTAAGTTGGTGATACAATACCTTATTAAAAAGGAATAGGTTATTTTTTTAGGCACAAATCAATCATGGCAAGTAACATGCAGTTGTGGTCATGTAAACAAAGAGCTCGATCATTTAAAAAATACTGTACAGCCACAAGACCATCAGTGTGGTGAATACTCGTATACAAGGAAGCTATGTCCATAGAAATTAATAGAAAATTAGGTTGCCACTCCACTTCCTTGATCTCTCTCAGAAAATCGCCTGTGTCCTGAATAAAGGAAGGCAACCTCATCATGTGCTCCTGTAGAAAAAAATCCACGTATTTGGACATAGCTTCCAAGATATTGTTCCTTGCCGAGATTATAGGTCTGCCCGGCACAGGAAATGTGCCCTTGTGTACCTTCGGTATAAAGTACAAAATCGGTGTCGTTGGATGCTCATTCTTCAAAAAAAGAAACTCATTTTTAGACAAAAGGCCTTGAATACGACTTCCTTGCCTACGTTCAATTGCTGACGTGGAACTTGGCAATAGCAGCTTGAATCTGAAAGGTGACGTTGTGCTTCAGCAAGATAATCCACTTTGGGCCAGAAGACAACATTGCCCTCCTTATCAGCACTGCTCACTATTACCTCATTGTTGTTGCGCAGTTTTTTCATGAGGGCCCAATAACAATTGAAACGATAATTGCGCTGACTGCGTTTGGAATTTACAGAGCGGTTCAGGTCTTTTAATTTATCAATGACCATGTCACTGAAAACGTCAATGGAGTCCTTGGGCATGAGGGGATAGAAAGATGACGGGGGACGAAATGGACTGGAAGCAGCCACACCCATATTAATACCAGCTACAGGCACCGGATCACCAATAGAGTCATCAGACTCATAATTTGCTAGAGATTGCAGCACTTGGATAGTTGAAAGATCTTTGACTTGTAGCCCCTAGTCGCTGTTCCAGATTCAGTGGTTTTAGGCAGAAACTTATTAAGCTGAAAGAATTTTCTTAGCTTCAGTTTACAAATGAATTTGAATATATCAATTCGTGTCTGTTTGTAAGAAAAATTTGACTCAGGGCAAAAAGTCAGTCCGAGTGTCAGAAGTTGTTGCTCAGCTTTGGCGAGTACCGTGTCAGTAAGGTTAATTATGGTGTTGTCTTCTTTTGCCATTATCGTCTCCAATTCCTTGCTCTTGCCCCCGTTGGTAGCGCCTAATGTGCTGCCGGCGCCGCTCCCTCCGGCGTTTGCTCCCGCTACCTCTGATCGATTTTGGGGATTGCGAGGGCGTAATGTCTGACGCCTGTCCATTGTTAAAAAATTCAATTCCTCAGCTGGGGAATAGTTGGTTTCAACCCCAGATATTGTGGCGGAGGTTCCAGCTCTACTGTCATCCAAATCACTGTTGGATGTCAAAGAATTCACATCAGACTCATCATTGGCAACAACAATATTGACAGAGGTAGACGGTTGTACAGTTGACATTTTGTCAGGCCACGTCTCTTTACATTATCAAACTTACGGGCAAAGGTAAACACCCTGCCCGATGCGTAGTCATCCCGGTCCCAGGCAAATTTAAATATCTTACGTGTTTTTATTACGTCCTCATGTTTCTTCAGCCTAAATTCAATGTCAGCACGGCCTTTAGCCACCCAATCCTTTTGATCACACTGGTCAAGGGCGGCAATTGTTTGCTCAATCTCCTTCAAAATGCTATTCCGATCGATTTCAGCATATTTAATGAGAATATATATACATTACAGCTCACAAAGCAGCAACGGCCGCAAAATGCGCACACTCCTTCCCAAATAACGTCCAAATCACCTAAAATAGCACTAATGTATTTATTGCCTAAATTGCATAACTGCAACCACCAGTGACACCCATTGTGTCATCTATAGGATCCTTATTAGAACATACGTCTAAATACATTGATTATTTTTTACGTCCATATGTAGAGTAGTTGCCGTCCTACATACGGGACAGCAAAGATTTTCTCTCTAAAATCAAAGATGTTATGTGGCAGGATGACTTTATTCTAATGACGTTAGATGTGTGTAGTTTATACACATCGATTAAACATGCGGATGGAATTCAAGCATGTAGCCATTTTCTGAAATCACGTTCCATTTCCTTTTTGCAACATACGGAAGTTCTTTTGGCCATGATCGAGTTCTGTCTAGAAAACAATTTTTTTTGTTTTCAATGACACCTTTTATAGACAGAAACAAGGGACTGCCATGGGCACCTGCTTTGCTCCCAGTTATGCCAACCTCTTTATGGGGTGGTGGGAGCAGCAGGTGCCTAAGGTCTTCAAACAATATAGCGACCACATTAAAATCTGGGTACGCTATATTGATGACCTTTTTATTATATGGCAGGCCACCCAAGAACAGGCATCCAGTTTCATTTCTTTACTCAATGTAAATGATGTCAACTTGAAATTTGAGGGTAACATCAACAAAACAATGATTGAATTTTTAGACTTACAGGTGATGGCTGAGAACAATCGACTTAAATCTCGATTGTTCCGCAAAAAAACGGCAGGGAACATACTGCTTCATGCTAACAGCAGTCATCCTAAGAGCTTAATCCAGAGTATACCATATGGCGAGTTCCTTCGGGCTAGAAGGAACTGCAGCTTTGATACGGATTACTTAAAGGAATGTGAATGTATGGCAGTCAGATTTAGTGATCGAGGCTATACTGAGAATGTCATCCAAGCAGCATATAACAAAGCTGCTACTAAGTCACGTGATGTCATGTTGGCTCCTAGGTTGGAGGCTGAAAGTCTCAGAACTAATGTAATCAGATATATCTCCACCTATAACATGACTTCGAGACATGAGAATGAGTCTCATGAAACATTGGAAAATGTTGAAAACTGAACCCACACTCAAAGAGGTGATAGCAGAACACCCTAACATCACATACAGGAAAGGGAGCTCGTTACGTGACAAACTTTGTACAAAGGAGATCTCATTGACTAAACAATCTGGTAGCAGTGTACAGGGGTTCTACACCTGCATGTCTTGCAAAGCTTGCAAGTGTAGTAGTAATATCAAAAAGGTCTATTACCAAGTAGTTAATATAGAAAGAGTCATTGACAAACACCTGACTTGTCTTTCTGATTTCTGTGTGTATGTGCTTACATGCCCCTGCTCCAAACATTATGTGGGGAGCACAATGTTCCCCTGCTAAAAAACGAATTTTGGAGCACATGCGTGCAATCCAGAATAAAGATAAGGCTTACCCAGTGGCACGCCACTTTGACGAAGAACACAACAGCAATCGCAATCTTTTGCGTTTTTTTGTCATAGATCGGGTCCCACAAAGCATTCGAGGGGGTGACAGGATTCGCAAACTAAGGCAGCTTGAATCTAGGTATATATTAGAGCTGGATACCAGAGTTCCACAGGGTTTGAATTCGGAGGAGGAACTGTCCTGGTTTTTGGGAGAGTAAATGTTGGTATTCCTGTGTTTACTTTCTCTCTTTCTGTCCCTCCTCCTCCTTAGCTTTCTAACGCTGAATTTAAATAATGCTGCATGGTGTTAATTTATAATAGATGATGGTAACTATAAATGTATTGTGAAGATCATTACGCCATACCTCTGCTAATTGGTCTTATTTTTAATCATTTTAAGTTACTTTGAGCACTCTTTATTCACCATTTTTGTTTTAATTGAAGTTTTATTTGAGCAGAAGTCTGAGTGGGCCTTTTGTGATGTTATGTTCTGTATGCGCTCTTATAGGTTAGATCCTGATAGAAGAAAAAATGATTGTGAAATAGCATTAACGTGGAGTGGCGAGGATTGCGGTATGATAGTATCACTTAGGAATTGGAGACATTCTAGATTGGAATAGTGGAGAGATGAATTACTAAAATGTAGTACCCATTTGGAGCAATGTTATGTTGACAATGTGACTGTGTGTTTTGAAAGAAGAAGAGAAATATCATGGATACTTAGGTTTGATTTTGTATTATGACCCATTGGGGTTCAATTTATGAGAATATACATGCCTTAATGAATAATATTGGCATCCATGAATGTTCAAATCAGGAATTCAAGTTATTTAAATAATTTAGATATTTTGAATTAATTTCAAATTTATTATATATTTGTATATTTGAATTCATTGCTCATTGAATCCATTGTTTGTGGCTTTATAATTATTTTGAATGATGATGATTCATTATTGATGATAGAATTTGGCACTTATCCGATGTGATTATTGGTGTATTATTGGTGTAATATTTATGGAATGATTGTAGAGATCAACATCAAGTCCTCGCTATATGATGTTATAACTTGAGCGATGTTAAGTTTCAAAGATAATCTGTATAAGAAACGCTGAACAACATCACTCTAAGATGGCCGAAATAGTATCCACAAGTAGTATGCTCAAAAAATGTCTGTCATTTATGTTTATTATTTGTATCACATGCACTTTGTGACGTTGAACATAATTCCAATTCTGTTTAAAAAAGGCCATGAAACTTTATTGTTCCACCCGTGATCAAGGCGTGTAGATGCCGAAACGCGTAGGGTTTGTTGTCGGCTCTTTATTTGGAATGAAATAAATCACCCCTGGCACTCTCTGAATTGGACGTTATTTGGGAAGGAGTGTGCGCATTTTGCGGCCGTTGCTGCTTTGTGAGCTGTAATGGAATGAAGGTAACCTCGTACCTTAGCGCGCACCATGGCTGACGAGTCCCGGCAGTAACGAGGACTGTGGATGTGTGATATATATATATATATTCACTGAAAAAAACCATAGGTTTCAGGGACGTTATAGTTAGTTGGACATTTCACTCGTACAAAACCAGAGAAATTCCGCCCGTTATAGTTAGTTCAGCAAACTATAACTCACGCCCCATAATGCACTGCTGATGACGTCACATATTACATCATTCATGACATGGTCAGTGACATCACTGATGACATCTCAAATGACATCACTGATGACATCATCCACGTGAAAATCTGATGCACCTCCTCACACCCTAATATAACCTTTGATACACCCACTGTAAAATACAGACTACCATTTTCGAAACCATAGACACACCAATACCAGTTACTACATACGCACTCACTGATTCCTAGGTCTACGCACACATCCACTCATTCACCCATACAATCACTCATACATGCAGTCACTCATCAATACAACACTATCATATGCACTCATACACCTATACAGACACTCACACACCGTACTCATCCAGAGTTACTCACACACCTAGTCAGTCATGCAAAGAATCAATCACACTTCCATTTACTCTCCTATACAGTTATACACTCACCACCTCACTTATTCATACAGATACTAACGCACACTTACTCTCTTATACAATCACTGATACAAGTACACACTCATCCATACAGCCACTCTCACAATCACTGACTCTCACGTATAGTCATTTATATAGTTCAACTCTCACATACACTGCCTTTTACATATGTAGTTACTTGGACATGTACCACTGAGACATTCATTCACTCACCAACACACCCATACACACACTCACCCACCCATACAGCTGTTTCCACATGCACTCTTGAACCCATACACCCAGTGAATCAACCACTCACACATCTATGCACAGAGTCACACACCTCCCACCCACCCACACATACACTCAGGCACCCATACAAATACTCAGGCAACCAATCAATAACCCATATAGACACTCATGTAGCTACTGACCAACTCATGCAGCAGCTTACACAACAACAGACAGACTGATGCAGACATTCACACAGTTTAGTCACTAACCCATGCATTCAGTAAGACACATTTAATCACTCACTTATACAGTCAGTCACGCACCTACTAAATCCTCCATCCAGACACTTATACACCCACTCATTCTTCAATACACCTTGGCATATATATAAAACATATTTAAACTTTATAGAAACACAGTCACTGGATGATGTCATCAGTGATGTCATTTGAGATGTCATCAGTGATGTCATCAGTGAAGTCACTGACCATGTCATGAATGATGTAATATGTGACATCATCAGCTGTGCATTGCGGGGGCGCGAGTTATAGTTAGCTGAACTAACTATAACGGTGGAATTTCTCTGGTTTTGTACGAGTGAAATGTCCAACTAACTATAACGTCCCTGAAACCTATGGTTTTTTCAGTGAATTTCCAAGGTTTTTTAAATGCTAATTTCTAACTATAACATAGCAGTCTCGTTTTCAGAGTGGTGGAGAAAGGTGAGCGTGGCCTCCAAACACCTTTTAGAAATCCCACTGTGTGGGATTTACTGGCGGTAACAGGAGGGGTAGTTAGCCCCCAACGTCAACCTTGGAGGCCAACTACCCCTTTTATTACCTCCAGTAAGTCCCACACAGCAAGATTGCTAACTTGTTATATCAGGCCCCGCCCCCTCCCTGCACCACTGTGCAAACGCGCCCACTGGCGCGTTGTAAGTTAAGGGATTAAGTCCCTTTGTATCCTGAGGATCCCTGGGGGCCAACTAGCCCACCAGGCACCTCCAGTAAGCGCCACAGAGCTCAGCGCCTTGAGACCCTCACAGGTGAGTAGTGCGCTATACAAATGGATGATTGATTGACTGCGTTGCAGAGAGGTGTTCCGAGGCCACGCCCCTTTTTACACCACGCTGCAAACGCGGCTTCGGGCGCACTGCTGCTCGGAGGATGAAGTCCACTTGTGTCCTGAGGTCCTCAGGACACAAGAGGACCCCATCGCCCACCAGCAGTGCACCAGAAGCCGCGTTTGCAGAGTGGTGTAAAAAGGGGCGTGGCCTCGGACCACCTCTCTGCAACGCAGCTATGTTGCGCTTACTGGAGGTACCTGGTGGGCTAGTTGGCCCCCAGGGACCCTCAGGATTCAAGGGGACTTAATCCCCCAATTTACAACGCGCCATGGGGCGTGTTTGCACACTTCTTATATCAGGCCCCGCCCCCTCCCTGCACCACTGTGCAAACGCGCCCCCTGGCGCGTTGTAAGCTGGGGGATTAAGTCCCCTTGAATCCTGAGGGTCCCTGGGGGCCAACTAGCCCACAAGGTACCTCCAGTAAGCGCCACAGAGCTGCGTTGCAGAGAGGTGTAAAAAGGGGCGTGGCCTCGGACCACCTCTCTGCAACGCAGTTGTGTGGCTCTTACTGGAGGTACCTGGTGGGCTAGTTGGCCCCCAGGGACCCTCAATGTTCAAGGGGACTTAATCCCCCAACTTAGAACGTGCCAGGGGGCGCGTTTGCAGAGTGGTAGAGAAAGGGGCGTGGCCTCTGGCATCTCGCCGGCTTTTTTATTTTTCCTTTTTTTAACAAGGGGGGCGGTGTGGCCACCCTTCTTTTACATTTTTGGGGCCCTGGGGACCCCATCCCTCAGGGCCTGACCCCTTTTTACTTTTTTTTCTTAATAAAAACGGGAAGGGGGCCTCGTGGCCCCCCTCCCGAGACCAATTTCGGCCCCGGGGACCCCATCCCCCGGTAAATGGCCAGACTTTTTAATTTTTTTTTTTTTTTAAATTATTTGGAGGGGGGCCGCGTGGCCCCCTGTGCTCCCGCCCTGTCAGAGCAAACAGCAATGTCCCGGGGTGGGCACCCCGGGACATTGCAGGAGCCGGCCCTGGGGGGTGGCGGTCCCCAGGGCCATCAAGGGCTCCTAGAGGGGGGCTGCGCGGCCCCCCTCCCTCAATTTACATAGCTTCGGGGAGGTGGTGGTCCCTGGGGGTCCGCTGCGGACCCCTGCACTGAAATAAGTCTGTGCTCCGGGGAGGTGGTGGTCCCTGGGGCGTGTGGAGGGGCTCTTGCCCCCCCACCCATCTTTTTAAAAAAAGAAATAGAGCCCAGGGAGGTGGCGGTCCCCGGGGCTGCGGGGGGGGGGCCGCGTGCCCCCCGCATCCAATTAAAAAATCCCCGGGGACGTGGCGGTCCGGGGGGCTGCGTGGGACCCCCCCACGCATTCATTTTTTAAGAAGCCCCGGGGAGGTGGCGGTCCCCGGGGCTGCCGCGTGCCCCCCGCATATAATTTGCATAGCCCCGGGGAGGTGGCGGTCCCCGGGGCTGCGGGGGCCCCCACTATTTCATTTTAGCATTGCCCCCGGGACCTGGCCCACCCAAGGGCCTCATTAAAATGAAGCGTGGGAGCCCGCGCTTCATTTTTTTTACATTTTCGGCGGGATTCGCAACCCCAACGCGAATTCTGCCGTTTTTTTAATTTAAAAAAAATGCTTTTTTGGGCCCTGGGGGTCCTTGTGGGACCCCCTGAGCAGGCCTAGGGGGCCAGGGTGTTTCTACCCTGCCCCCTTTTCTTCTTTTTTAACCTCTTTCTCTCTGTTTTCTTGTGACTCGGTTCTACCGAGTCACAAGATGGCTGCCTACACTTCCTGGTTTGGAGTGTTGGCAGCCAATCAGAGTGAAGCTCGTGCCCGGGAGGGTTCGGGAACCCTCCTCGGTGCTCCGATATCGATATTTTTCTTTTTTTAATTTCTCAGGAACTACTGAACGGATTTACACCATTTAAAAAAAAGGTCTCTTTCTGAACCAAGGGCTACCTTTTTGCCAAATTTGGTGTAATTCCGTTCAGCAGTTCGGGCTGTAGCCTGTTCCAATTTTTCCTATGGAAATTAACATGGGGAAAACGCGTTTTGGGACCCCCCTTTTTTCTCGGCCCCCGCTTGACGAATCACCCCGAAACTTTCAAGACAGGAGCTGACCGGAGCGGGCCACTAGTTTTGAAAATTTCGCCAAGATTCGTCAAACGACGCCAAAGTTATTAGGAAAACAAAAAACGCTTTTTGAATAGAAACGAGGTCCTAACTATAACTACCTACTGGGGAAGGAAGGAAGGATGGATGGAGATATATATGTGCGGCCTCAAGCTTCTGGGCGTTTTTGGTTACATATATATATATATATATTCAACAAACGCCTGAAAGCTTGAGAATGCACTCGACAGCCAATGAATACCTTTGAGAGTAATAACTGATCCAATGTGGACCACATGTCCCAGCATGCTTTAAAAATTAATCGCACTAAGCGTAGCCCACTGGGTGAGTATATATAAACAAAGCATGCAACTAATTGGAACTTTTGTGCCGTAGATCAAAGCTGCCTGTGAAGAAGAGGCTGGAGCCTCGAAACGCGTTGGCAAATAAAGACTTTTAACCTGGAACACAGATGCTGGTTTCCAAATTTGAATTAATACCGGAAGGTGTTCATTGGCTGTCGAGTGCATTCTCAAGCTTGCGGCCGTTTGTTGAATATATATATATATATATATATATATATATATATATATATATATATATTCACTGAAAAAACCATAGGTTTTAGGGACAGTTATAGTTAGTTGGACATTTTACTCGTACAAAACCCGTGAAATTCCCCCGTTATAGTTAGTTCAGCTAACTATAACTCGCGCCCCGCAATGCACTGCTGATGACGTCACATATTACATCACTCATGACATGGTCAGTGACATCACTGATGACATCTCAAATGACATCACTGATGACATCACTGATGACATCATCCAGTGACTGTGTGTTTCTGTAAAGTTTAAATATTTTTAATATATATAGGAAAAGACGTATTGAAGAATGAGTGGGTGTGTAAGTGTCTGTATGGATGATTTAGTAGGTGGGTGACTGACTCTATAAGTGAGTGATTTAACGTATCTTACTGAATGCATGGGTTAGTGACTAAACTGGGTGAATGTCTGTATCCGTCTGTCTGTTGCTGTGTAAGTGGCTGCATGGGTTTGTGAATAGCTACATGAGTGTCTATAAGAGTTATTGATTTGTTGTCTGAGTATCTGTATGGGTGCCTGAGTGTTTGTGTGGATGGGGTGTGTGCGACTGTGCATAGATGTGTGAGTGGGTGATTCACTGGGTGGATGGTTTCAAGAGTGCATCTGTGATAGACTGTATGGGTGGGTAAGTGTGTGTAAGAGTGTGTTAGTGAGTGAATGTATGTCCCAGTGGTACATGTGTGAGTAACTACATATGTGAAAGGCAGTATATATGTGTGTTGGAGTAAATAGCTATAAGCGAGAGTGAGTGATTGTGATAGTGGCTGTATGGATGAGTGTGTGCTTGTATCAGTGATTATATAAGAGCGTAATAATGTGCTAGTATTTGTATGATTAAGTGAGCTGGTGTGTGTATAACTGTATAGGTGAGTAAATGGTAGTGTGTTTAATTATTTGCATGACTGACTAGGTGTGTGAGTACCTCTATGGATGAGTGGCGGTGTTTGAGTGTCTATATAGGAGTAAGAGTGCATATGATAGTCCTGTACTGAGTGACCATAAGTATGAGTGACTGTACGGGTGAGTGAGTGGATGTGTGTGTGTAGACCTAAGAATCAGTGAGTGGGTATGTAGTTATTGGTGTTGGAGTGTCTATGGTTTTGCGAATGGCAGTCTGTAATTTAGATTGGGTGTATCAAAGGTTATATTAGGGTGTGAAGAGCTGCATCAGATTATCACGTGGATGATGTCATCAGTGATGTCATTTGAGATGTCATCAGTGATGTCACTGACCATGTCATGAGTGATGTAATATGTGACGTCATCGGCAGTGCATTGCGGGGCGCGAGTTATAGTTAGCTGAACTAACTATAACGGGGAATTTCACGGGTTTTGTACGAGTAAAATGTCCAACTAACTATAACTGTCCCTAAAACCTATGGTTTTTTCAGTGAATTTCAAAGGTTTTTTAAATGCTAATTCCTAACTATAACATGTCTGAAACCTATGGTTTTTTCAGTGAATTTCAAAGGTTTTTTAAATGCTAATTCCTAACTATAACATGTCTGAAACCTACGTTTTTTTCAGTGAATTTCAAAGGTTTTGTAAATGACAATTTTTAAATGTATTAATTGTTATATTAATTTTTTTATACTGATTTACTACATTTTTAGAAACAATTTTTTTTTACATATTTTATTTTTTAAATTACATTGTAATTACATTATACATTACATTACAAAAAATACTTTCTCAGAATGAATTACTTTAGTTTAAATACTTTGCACATAGGCAATAGACTTTTAAGTACAGTAGTTACAGTTGTTGCAATGGGCAACACATTTTCAAACACAATGCAACATTCAGCTCAATGTGAATTTCTAGTTAAATGCAATTAGTTACTTTATGGATTACTTTTCTAACCACAGGACTGGATCCTAGATTCAGTCCTGGTACATCTCCTGTAAACAGTTGAGTAAAAGCGTTTTGGTTACAGTCGTGATTTTTAAGGAATATTATTGTATTTTAAAAGTTGACACTTAGAAACTTTTTCTCATAGAATCACCAATGTTATCCTATGGAAGGAAATTCACTTAGCAGGTAAAAACTGTTATCGTTACTTTTTCTTACTCAGTGTTGGATCCTGGATCCAGCACTGGTGCATCTCCTGTAAACAGTTGAAAGAATGCGTTTAAGTCATACAGGCGATTTTTAAGGAATATTTGTAGTTTGTGAAAATCGACACTTTGAAACTTTTCTGCTGAAAACCAGACAATGGATTCCTATGGAAGAAAATATAAGTTACTGGTAAGTACGGTTAAAATTACTTTTCAGGGTCAGTGCTGGGCTAAAAGATGCAGCACTGGGTTCTCTCCTGATAACAGGTGAGTAAATTGGAATTCGTACTTTGGTTGATTTTAGAGGAATATTATAAAGTTCGAAAACTCCACACTTAGAAGAATTTCCAAGTGAAACCAGTCAATGTTAGCCTATGAAGGAAATTCAAGTTACCGGTAAGTACGGTTAAAATTACTTTTCAGGACCAGTACTGGGCTGAAAGATACAGCACTGAGGTCTCTCCTTATAACAGGTGAGTAAATCGGAATTCGTATTTCGGCTGATTTTAGAGGAATATTTTAAAGTTCCAAAACTCCACACTTAGAAGAAT
The DNA here is from genome assembly GCA_963921515.1 of Calotriton arnoldi. Taxonomy (NCBI): domain Eukaryota; kingdom Metazoa; phylum Chordata; class Amphibia; order Caudata; family Salamandridae; genus Calotriton; species Calotriton arnoldi. Next base: position 213,333 of record CAWUFW010018061.1, read on the forward strand.
TTCCAAGTGAAACCAGTCAATGTTAGCCTATGGAAGGAAATTCAAGTTACTGGTAAGTATGGTTAGAATTACTTTTCAGGACCAGTACTGGGCTGAAAGATACAGCACTGAGGTCTCTCCTGATAACAGGTGAGTAAATCGGAATTCGTATTTCGGCTGATTTTAGAGGAATATTTGCACAATGGTGAAGGGAGGGGCGGGGCCTGAGGTTACATCTGTGCAAACGCGCCCCGTGGCGCGTTTTAAGTTGGGGATTAAGTCCCCTTGAATCCTGAGGGTCCCTAGGGGCCAACTAGCCCACCAGGAACCTCCAATATGCGCCAGGGGCTGCGTTGCAGAGACGTGTAGAGAGGCCACACCCCTTTACACCTCTCTGCAACGCAGCTCTGTGGCGCTTTCTGGATGTACCTGTTGGGCTAGTTGGCCCCAGGGACCCTCAGGATTGAAGGGATTTAATTCCCCATCTTAAAACGCGCCACGGGGCCTGTTTGCACACATGTCACCTGAAGCCCCGCCCCTCCCTTCACCACTGTGCAAACGCGCTCCGTGGCGCGTTTTAAGTTGGGGGATTAAGTCCCCTTGAATCCTGAGGGTCCCCGGAGTCCAACTAGCCCACCATATACCTCCAAAAAGCGCCACAGAGCTGCGTTGCAGAGAGGTGTAAAAGGGGCGTGGCCTCTGTACACCTCTCTGCAAGGCAGCTCCCTGGCGCATACTGGAGGTTCCTGGTGGGCTAGTTGGCCCCCAGGGACCCCCAGTATTCAAGGGGAATCGTTCCTCTCTGCAAACGCGCCAGGGGCGCGTTTGCAGAGTGGTGAAGGAAGGGGCGGGGCCTGCGGGCCCGATCGTTTTTTTTTTTTTTTTTTTTTTGCATTGCTTTTACACATGGGGAGCAGCTAACATGCTGCTCCCCATGTGGAAAGCAATCAGCTTTGGATATTGGAAGAGAGAGCAGGTTTCCTGCTCTCTTCCAATATCCAAAGCAAGTTTGCAATGACAGGACGGGAGCCGCGAGGCTCCGGTCCTGTCATTGCAAGCAGCAGTGTCCCGGGTTAGGCACCCGGGACACTGCAGGAGCCGGCCCTGGGGGTGGCGGTCCCCAGGGCCATCAAGGGCTCCAGGAGGGGGCCGCGCGGCCCCCTCCCATCGCGTGCACAGCCCCGGGGAGGTGGTGGTCCCTGGGGCTCTGGGGGTCCGTAACGGACCCCCATATTTAAATGTTTAGTGCCCCGGGAGGTGGCGTCCCCGGGCCCCCCACACAGGTTTTTCATTTAAAAAAGAAGCCCCGGGAGGTGGTGGTCCTCGGGGCTGCGGGAGGGCTCAGAGCCCTCCCGCAACCATTATGCATAAAGCCCCGGGGGTGGTGGTCCCGGGCTTGGGAGCCCTTAGAGGCCCCCACACATAAAATTAACCCCCCAGCATGCCCCCAGGACTTGGCCCACCCGGGGCAATTAACATCGAGCGCGGAGACCGCGCTCGATTGTCTCGGCAGGATTCGCGCACCCTGAGCGCATCCTGCCGATTTTTTTTTTTTAAATGCTTTTTTTGCCCAGGGGTCCTTGTGGGACCCCTGAGCAGGCCTAGGGGTTAGGGTGTTTCTACCCTGCCCCCTTTGTGCGTTTTGCGCACTTGTTTCTTTTTTTTCTCGGCGGGATACGCGCACCCTAAGCGCATCCCGCCGATTTAAAAAAAAAAAAAAATCTTTTTCTGCCCAGGGGTCCTTGTGGGACCCCCTGAGCAGACCTAGGGGTCAGGGTGTTTCTACCCTGCCCCCTTTTGCGCTTTGCGCACTTGTTTCTGTCCCTCGGTTCTACCGAGGGACAAAATGGCTGCCAACACTTCTTGATTTGGAGTGTTGACAGCCAATTAGCATGCAGCTCGTGATCGGGAGGGTACGCGGATCCGACGCGCCCATAGATATATATGTGATTTTAATTGTGAATTTCTCAGGAACTACTGAACGGATTTACACCATTTTAGCAAAAGGCACCAGTCTGAACCAAGGGCTACCTCTTTGCCAAATTTGGGGTAATTCCGTTCAGCAGTTCGGGCTGTAGCTGCGACTAAAGGTTCCTATGGAAAAATGAATGGGGAAAACGCGTTTTGGGACCCCCTTTTCTCGGCCCCCGCTTGACGTATCACCCCGAGACTTTCAGGGTAGGAGCGGACCGGAGCGCCCCAACAAGTTGGAAGCTTTCGCGAAGATTCGTCAACCGACGCCAACGTTATTGCAAATAGAATGTCGCGGATTTCCTATGGATAATAGGTTGTAACTATAACTATCTACTGGCGACCGCCAGTAGATAATATATATATATATATATATATATCTGACTTCGTCTCTAAAATATCCAATTCCAAGGACAGACGAACACGGACCCAAAGTTCCTTGTGCAAAAACAATTTATTTTCTATTTGCCCTGCATCTCCACCATCATAACGCGTTTCAGCCCCACCTGGGCCTTGATCACATGATATATATATATATACACACACAATATATATATTTTAAGGTGGTATAAAGCATATATACAATATATATTTTAGGGAAAACAATAGATTTTGCAGACAGTTTCTCTGTCAAGCGAGAAATAAAACCTACAAAATGGTACATAATGATTTTGAGTCAGTGTAATCGAAGACTTTACTAGCAACGCAATAGACCTGCAGCTTCACTCCCCAATAAATTTAGTAAATTAAAGTAGAAAATAATATCGTGTATCTTTGCGATTTTTATTTATTGCAGCCAGTGGGTTTGCAAAAGAATGCCAGCAGGGAGTTACTGATATCACTTGCACAGACTGTTGCGCTCAAAGACTGAGAAATCTCAGATACCCCATAGGCCATATTTTTAAAATAACTTAGAATTAGTCACTGCAACAATCCTGCCATCTCACAACTTTTTAAAATCATTTTTCAGCCTATGTATCAGCTTGTGGTTTGGGGCATTACTATGTACTGCTGCAGGAGTGTTACAAATTACGCTTGTTAGCAGTTTTCATGAAGACGATCTGGGACTCAATTAAGGAACTGGTGGAGTGTGAGGCCCATAGTAAAGTGGTAGGGATCAACCCACTAAACATGGTGTTCCACACCTTATTTATGAGTAGGGAGCTATTAATTACCCGCTAGTGCAGCTTCCACTGAGTGTTATGGCAGTCAATCAATGACAGTAGATCATCCTCGCAAGGACATTGAGACAAGCCAATAAATGCACTTGTAGGCACAAGGGTGCAAGATAAGGGGAAATAAAAGAACTACAAGTCGGTACGCATAATGGTAACATAGGTCTTCAGATGTTTTCAGAATTTTAAGAGCCAGTTCTGGAAGTCTAATCTTAGACATCGGGGGCTGTAATATATATATACACACAGCGCACTTTTCTTGTTTGCACCACTGCGCACATATATATCTATATAAAAAAGTCAACATTACCACTCTTGAGATACCAGACAGCCATCTTATCTGAAAATCAAATTCAAATTACACGGATGTCTTCTAAGCAAAAAAACCAGCTTTAAAGCCTGCTGGGAGTGACGTGACGCGGGACGGCCATTCCGGATCGCGGCGCGAACGCAATGAGACGGCTCTCCCTGTACTAGGAATAAAGCAGTTAAATCCACCCACCTCTCCTGTCCTCATTCCGGGGGGGCAAGTACCAACACCACAGTGGGAACGAGGCGGCAGACCCAAGAGGCCATTCCCAGCCGCCGTTACAGGAGGGAGAGCCGGCGAAAGTACTGCGGCGGGCGCTGCCTGTCCCCGCGTCCAGCAAGGCGGGATTGAGGCGGAGGCAACCAGTAATCCCCGCGTGAGGCTTTCGGCGCGCGCCTCACGCCCTCCCCCCTTCCTCTGCACCTGCTATCACGACTGGCTCCAGGAGGCTGCGAGGCCCACGGCCTTTCCACAGGCACTGCAACACCGGCAGCGTGCCAGCCAGCACGAGGAGTACCCGGTCCTCGCACCTGCATTGCCCCACCACGAAGCAGCAGCGTCAGTGAGTACACCGCAGCTAGCGAGCCAGCACGGGGGGCACCCTGCTCACAGCCACGCTTGCCCTACTGCAAGACCATAAGCGTCAGCGAGTTGCACCAGGAGCACACCTAGCGTCTTCTGCCCCACCTCAAGGCGCACCTCCTTCCACACCGCCCGCACCATGTGCGCACAGACCTTCTCCTTAACCATCCCGGTCCCCTTCCTACCTACACCAGGGGAACCAGCCATGAAATGGACCGATTGGAAGGGGTATTTCCTGAACTACCTCTCAGCGCTGGAAGATGAAGGCGAGGAGGCGTTCTCCAGTAAGTGCAGGAAGAAAATCCTCCTGCATAATCTGGGACCAGAAGGCCTGCGCGTCTACGAAAACATGGTGAGGAAACCGAGGGCTTCTACCGACGACGACGTCTTCCAACATGCCTTGGAAGACTTGGACAACCATTATCAGCCAGTAATTTGCACAGCCATCGACCGGTACAATTTTTTCCAGCGCAAACAGACCAAATCGGAAACGGTCGAAGACTACGCAGCAGCCCTCAAGAAGCTGGCCGTCAACTGTAAGTTTGGGACCCTGCACGATGATCTCATAAGAGACCAAATCATAATGCACACTACCCACTCAAGCGTCCAGGAGAAGCTGTGGGTTAGTGGCGAAGCGTCCCTCCCGGAAATCATCGCAATAGTCAAGAGAGCCGAGTTGTCCAAACGGTGCGCACTCGCCGCCAAGAAAGAACCGGTCCAACAGCCCACAGTGTGCAAGGTGACAGACCGGAGGGCCCCGAACGCGAATCTCACGGCCCATCCGGGCTCAGCCTCCAGCAGGCAATCTATGCCCAAAACCAAGGGGCCCAGCCGCACTCCTGCGGACAAGCAAGGAACCTGCTACAGATGTGGTAGCCTATCTCACATGGCAAACGATAAGAGGTGCCCCGCATTCCATGTCAAATGCTCCTTCTGCGGAGTCACAGGACACTTCGGCAAAGTCTGCAGACGGAAGCCCAGAAGCGCCGCAGTCAAATATGTTCAAGATGACTCCGACGACCAAGACGGGGCAGACCAATCCGATCAAGATTGCATCCTCTGCATCGAAGACCAAATCCTGGGCATCGGCGGCGCCGCCAAGAAAAAGCCATCCTGCATGTTAATAATCGGGGGCGTCCAGATCGCCATGGTGGCGGACTCAGGCTCTCCATACACGATCATCCAAAAACATCTATGGGACAAAGACTTTGCCCACGTGGTGGGGGACCACCTTCATTCCACGGACGTCCACCCAGTCACATACACAGGAGAAAGAATCCCCATGGTGGGGTTCCGGCGGCTCCTGTTCGAGTTCAAAGGCAGTCACACGACAGCAAAGTTGTACGTCGCGCAGAAAGGCCCATCCGTCCTTGGGTGGGCGGACCAGGGAGCGCTGGGCATACAACTCAACCCAGTCGGTGACACACAAGTGCTCCTGATGGACGACCCATCCACGCCAGCCTCGTTGAAAGCGGAGTTCCCTGCAGTGTTCAGTGATCACATCGGGAAGATGTCTAAGTTCACCCACAAGATCATGCCCAAAGAAGGAGCCGTGCCAGTCTCCCACAAAGTCAGGAATATCCCATTTAACTGCAGAGAGGCAGTACAGCTAGAACTGAAAGGGTTGGAAGACAACGACATCATTGAACCCATAGAATGCGCCGAGTGGCTAGCGCCCTTGGTGGTGGCACGCAAACAGAGCGGGAAGATACGTCTTTGCATTGATCTCCGAGAACTTAATAAAAACATAATCGTTGACAAGTTCCCGTTGCCCAAAATAAACGAACTACTGGCCCAGACCAAGGGGGTCAAATGGTTCTCCACTATCGACCTCAAAGCCGCATACCACCAAGTGTCGCTCCATCCGTCATGCAGAAAGCTCACCTCTTTCATCACACCCTTTGGCTGCTATAGGTTCAGACGGTTGCCCTTTGGCCTCGCATCCGCGGCGGCCGTCTTCCAAAAACTCATGCACACACTCTTCAAAGACGTCCACAGAGTCCTCTACTTCCAGGACGACATCCTCGTCATGGGGAAGACCAAGCCCGAACACGACAACATTCTGCACACCGTACTGCACATGCTGGCGGCCAACGGTCTCACGGCGGAACTTGAGAAGTGCAAGTTTGGCTTACGCAAAGTGACCTATCTGGGACACGAGATCAGCGACACGGGCATCTCCCCAAAAACAGCAAATGTGGAAGCCATCATGTCCGCGCCCTCCCCTAAAAGCAAAGATGATGTCCGCTCGTTCCTGGGACTGGCGGAGTTTTACAGTAAATTTGTCAGGAACTTCGCGACCAAAAGCACAAGTTACTAACTTGTGTAACGATATATCTGTAAGAGACAGTAGTTAGTGATAGATTCCTTACCTTAGAATATCCCCAGGCGTCAGGCTGGATCCGGAAAGTTTTGCGTAGCAGTACCCTTGCGCGTCGGTAGGCGGCGTCGTGCGGCTCCGCGTCCGTCGTCGGCGTCGTGATCGCCGGGATGACGTCGCGGGCAGTACTTAGGCGCCGCCCCTGCGCGCTGACGTCAGTTCTGTACACGACTTTCCGCGCCAGAAACGCAGAGCCATGCAAGAAGCTGACACAGGTGTCTGAAAAATACTAGGGCCCTGAAAGGGATGTCCTTAACCCTAGAAATCAGTTCGCAGAACGGGGAGGATGGGTGGGCGGTAAGGAATCTATCACTAACTACTGTCTCTTACAGATATATCGTTACACAAGTTAGTAACTTGTGCATCTGAAAGAGACACGTTAGTGATAGATTCCTTACCTTAGAATAGATACCCCAGCAATACCAACCCCGGTGGTGGGTCTGCGAACAAAGATCAGACAAGGAAGTCCTGGAGGACAGAACGGCCAAAGAAGCCGTCCCTCCGGACCTGACTGTCAAGGCAGTAATGCTTAGTAAACGTGTGCAGCGAGGCCCACGTAGCTGCCTGACAGATAACCGGCAGCGGAACACCGCGGCCCAAGGCCGTGGTAGCAGCCGTTGCCCTGGTGGAATGGGCACGCAGCCCAACAGGAGGCTCCTTCTTGGCCAAAGAATAGCAGGTCTTGATGCACAAGGTAACCCAGCGGGAGACGGTCCTCTTGTGCACCGCCCGACCTTTTGGCGCCCACGTAGCCAACAAAGAGCTGGTCATCCACCCGGAAGTGTTTTGTGCGGTCGATATAGAAGGAGAGCGCACGTTTTGGGTCCAGACGGTGGAGCCTCTCTTCCTCTCTGGAAGGATGCGGAGGCGGAAAGAAGGTGGGCAAAGTGATGGTCTGCCCAATGTGGAAAGCAGTAACCACCTTCGGCAAGAAGGACGGACGCGTCCGAAGAACAACCTTGTCTGGATGAACAGACAGAAAGGGAGGTTTGCAAGATAGAGCCTGGAGCTCACTCACCCGCCGAGCGGAGGTGATGGCCACCAGAAAGGCAGTCTTCAGAGTCAGAAGACGAAGAGGACAGTTATGCAGAGGCTCAAAGGGAGCGCACATTAAAAGGTAAGAACCAAGTTCAAGTCCCACTGAGGCATTACAAACGGAACAGGAGGGAAGAGGTGAGTAATGCCTTTTAAGAACCTGTTAACAACAGGGGACTTGAAAAGGGAGGGCTGATCAGGGAGCCTGAGGAAGGCCGAGATAGCACAAAGATAACCCTTGATGGTACCCAGGGCAGAACCCTGTTGGGCCAGAGAGAGAAGGAACAGAAGGACCTCAGAAAGAGGGGCAGAAAGGGGATCCACAGCCTTTGCTGTGCACCATGCCACAAATTTGTTCCACCTGCAGGCGTATACCACCTTAGTGGAGGGACGCCTGGCTGCCAGAATCACATCACAAACTTCGGGAGGCAAGTCGAAAGGAATCAACTGCCGCCGCTCAATCTCCACGCAAGCAGGTGTAGACTGGACAGGTTCGGGTGGAGGACCGTCCCCTGCTGCTGCGACAGAAGATCCTCCCGAAGAGGCAGACGGATCGGGGGATCCATGCTCATACTGAGTAGCTCGGGATACCAAACTCTTCGAGCCCAGTCCGGAGCCACAAGAATGACTTGGGCCCGGTCGTGCCGAATCTTCTTCAACACTCTGGGTAGAAGTGGTATAGGCGGAAAGGCGTACAACAGACCGCAACTCCACTCGCGACGAAAGCGTCGCCGAGCGAGTGCCGCCTTGGAAATTCCAACGCGCAGAACTGATGACATTGCGCGTTCTCTTCGGTGGCGAATAGATCTAACCAAGGCTCTCCCCACTGCAGAAAGAGACCTTGCGCCACTTCCGAGTGAAGACGCCATTCGTGATCCATCATGCACCTGCGGCTGAGTTCGTCCGCCCTGGCGTTCAGAGAACCTGCCAGGTGTTGAACCATCAGGAACATGCCCTGATGTTCCAGCCATGTCCAGAGGCGCAGAGCCTCCTGACAAAGGGTCCAAGACCCCACCCCGCCCTGTTTGTTGCAGTACCACATGGCGGTGGTGTTGTCTGTGAACACCTGCACTACCTTCCCTTTGACAGAGGGAAGGAATGCCTTGAGTGCAAGCCGGATCGCCCGGAGCTCCAGAAGGTTGATATGGAGCCGGGACTCCGCCCGGAGACCAGAGGCCTCTGATCTCCGCCTCTCCCATGTGACCGCCCCATCCCAGAAGGGACGCGTCCGTCACAACTGTATGCTCTGGCTGGGGAAGGGAGAGGGATCTGCCCATGACCCATTGCCGGTTCGAGAGCCACCACTGCAACTGTTTTGCAGTCCCCTCCGAGATCTGGACGTGATCGGACAGGTTGCCCTGGTGCTGCGCCCACTGGAACTTCAGGTCCCACTGCAGAGCCCGCATATGCCATCTGGCATGATTGACCAGCAGGATGCAGGAGGCCATGAGGCCCAGCAGCCTCAGGGTCATCCGTACCGAAACCCAGGATAAAGGCCGAAAGATTGGAATCATAGCCTGAATATCCCGGACTCGCCGTTCGGGAGGATAGGCCCGAAACTGCGTCGTGTCCAGAACTGCTCCGATGAAAAGGAGCTGTGGAGAAGGAATTAGATGCGACTTCGGCACATTGATGGAGAACCCCAGCGAGTGCAGGAGTTCGGCCGTAGTCTGGAGGTGGGAGACGACTGCCTGGGACGAGCCCGCCTTCAGCAGCCAGTCGTCGAGGTAGGGGAAGACTGAAACCCCTGCCCGGCGCAGATGAGCTGCGACCACCGCCATCACTTTCGTGAACACCCGAGGGGCACTGGTAAGGCCAAAGGGGAGCACGGTGAACTGAAAATGCTCGGGGCCTACCGTGAACCGAAGGTAACGCCGGTGGGCCGGCAGGACGGGGATGTGGAAATACGCGTCCTGCAAGTCCAACGCTACCAACCAGTCTCCAGGGTCGAGGGCAGTCAAGACCTGAGCTAGGGTGAGCATCTTGAACTTCTCCTTCCGGAGGAAGCGATTGACGTTCCGGAGGTCCAAGATAGGACGCATGTCCTCCTTGTCCTTTTTGGGCACCAGAAAGTAGTGGGAGTAGCAACCACGCCCTACTTCTGGGGTCGGAACATGCTCGATGGCCCTCTTGGTCAAGAGGGCCGTGACTTCCTTCTGTAGAAGCACCAAGTGATCCCCTGACATGCGGTGGAATTGAGGTGGCATGGCTGGGGGGTGGTCTCGAAGGGAGGGAGTAGCCCCTTCGGACAATGTCCAAGACCCACCTGTCCGAGGTGATGGTGCGCCAGTGGGGAAGGTGATGGCGGACCCTGCCCCCTACTGGCGTGCCGTGCACCTGAAAGGAGGGACTAGGAGGGCTTGGAGGCCGCGGACGGGTTGGAGGTGGTGGCCTGACCCGCACGCTGGTTGCCCGATCCGCCACGGCGGAATCCACGTCCTCGGCCACGCGAAGACGCCTGCTGCGCGGGCCGGTGGCTGGGCTGCTGACGTGAAGGGGCGCCCTACCGTGGCCACGATAGGGGCGAAAAGCAGAAGGCAGCGGAGGGCGTGTAGCAGAAAGGCCCAGGGACTTGGCAGTAGCCCGTGAGTCCTTAAAGCGCTCCAACGCATGGTCTGCTTTGGACCCAAAAAGACCGACTCCATCAAAGGGCATGTCCATGAGAGTATTCTGGACATCCCCTGAAAAACCAGTGGTTCTCAGCCAGGCGTGGCGTCGGAGCGCCACCGTCGTTGCAATCGACCTGCCCAGCGAGTCGGCGGTGTCAAGGCCACAACGGATAGTGTATTTGGCCGCATCCCTTCCTTCCGCAATGGCGCGGGAAAGCAGTGCCTGGACCTCCTCAGGGCACTGGGGCAAAACATCCGCCACCGAATCCCACAGGGAGTGGGTATATCGGCCCAAAAGACAAGCGGTGTTAACGGACCGCAAGCCAGCACTGGAGGAAGAAAACCTTTCTTCCCAAACTGATCCAGGCGTTTGGATTCCCTATCCGGAGGAGCGGTAGGGAAGGCGGTTTGGGAAGCGGAGGCTTGGACAACCAAGCTCTCAGGAGTGGGGTGGACAGAAAGAAACAGGGGGTCGCCCGGAGCGGGGCGATGGCGTCGTGACACGTTCCGATCCACAGGAGCCCCTGTGTTGGGCTTGGACCAGGCGCTCAAAAGAACGTCAGTGAGGGCGTCGTTAAACGGCAGCACAGTCTCCGCAGAGGAGGCTGCCGGCTGAAGCACCTCTGTCAAGAGGTTAGGCTTGACCGTCAAAGTAGGGAGCTGGAGACGTAAGGCCCCAGCAGCCCTACGCAACACCGTACCAAGATTGGCCCCCTCCTCCGTAGCCACGGGAGGAGACAGCATGCCAGTGTCAGGGGAAGTATCCAGACCACTGGCCTCCCTAGACTCTCTGTCCAGTCCTCATCATACTGACAGTTGCGCGTCAGAGGGTCATCAGACCCCTCCCAGTCCTCCTGGTCCTCCTCTGGTTCAAAATAAGGAGGAGGAGGGACATTTGGGACCCAAGGTCCCATCGGCGCCGGAGCCGGCGTCGAGCGACGTCGCTCCGGGTCCATGTCCGGAGCCGGAAGGAACTGGGGACGACGCCGCCCGGAGCCCAGGGCGGCGTCGAGAACGGCACCGGAGACATCGGCGCCGGCGGAGGTGTCGTGAGGTCGACCGGCGTCGATTGGGGTTGTGGAGCCGGGATCGAGGCCGGGGCCGAAGCCGGAGCCGGGATCGAGGCTGGAGGCACGGGCGACGCCGGGGCCGGAGCCGCCGGCGGCGCCGGAGCTACCCCATCAGGGCCCGCGGGGCCCGAAGGCGCACCGGAGGGGCCTGAAGGCCCGAAGAGGCGGGCCATGGCCGACAGGAACTCCTGTACCTTGGCCGGATCCGCCCCGAACCCGGGAAGGGCGGGTATGGCGGGGCGACTCCACAGGCAAGTCCGGGGGCGGGGACGGTGCCGGGAGGGGCCTCAGCCGAGTCGCGAGACCGGCGAGGCGAAGTCCGAGAGCGACGATGCTTCTTGGACTTCTTGTGCTTAGACTTACCGGACGAAGAAGACTTCGACGCCGACGACCGGTGTGCACTCCGCGAGCGACCCCTGGACCTCTCACGCGACCGGGGCCTCCGTGGAGCCGAATGCCGGGCCTCGAGGAGCTTTCGAGACCGCTCTCGCAAAGCTTTCGGGTTGAGGGCCTGGCATTCGGGACAAGACTCGGTGTCGTGGCCTCGGCCGAGGCAGAAGAGACACTCCCAATGCGGGTCGGTGACGGACATCATCCGCGCACAGGCGCCGCATCGCTTGAAGCCGGGCATCCCTACGACACCTTAAGATGGAAAAAAACAGTGAAAAAATCACCAAAAAGTATGGTCAAAAATTGACCAGGGCACTGCTCTTCCCGGATCTGCGCTTGCTGGCGCGGAAAAGAAGAACTGACGTCAGCGCGCAGGGGCGGCGCCTAAGTACTGCCCGCGACGTCATCCCGGCGATCACGACGCCGACGACGGACGCGGAGCCGCACGACGCCGCCTACCGACGCGCAAGGGTACTGCTACGCAAAACTTTCCGGATCCAGCCTGACGCCTGGGGATATTCTAAGGTAAGGAATCTATCACTAACGTGTCTCTTTCAGATCGCACAGCCATGTCAACTGCTGAAAGAAAAGAACACCTTTTCCTGGTCCGCAGAGTCTGAAGCGGAATTCACTGCAATCAAAAGACATTTGCGGGGCGATTCCCTTGCACGGATTTGACGGCGCCGCGCCCAGCATCCTGACCACGGATGCCAGTGACAAAGGGTTGGGAGCAGTCCTTTCCCAGAGGGCAGCGGATGGTACAGAGACCACCGTGGGGTTTGCCTCGCGATCCCTCACCTCCAGTGAGGAGAAGTATAGCGTGATCGAAAAGGAAATGCTAGCGTCCATCTGGGCGATAGAAAAATGTCGACAATATCTGTGGGGATCAAGATTCACGCTCCGCACAGACCACAAACCCCTAATCAAAGTTCTCACATCCAGCGGCAACGTGACAGCCACCCCACGCATCGCGAAAATAACACTGCGTCTCTTGGACTTTGTGTACGATGTGGAATACATCCCGGGTCCTAAGAACAGGGTGGCGGACTTCCTCAGCAGGGCGGTGGCCATGGAAGGGGCAGTCACACAGTCGGACTGGGACGAGTACAGCGTTGCATTCATGACATATCATGAACACACCATCAGTGCCCAGGACTGGGAAGAAGCCTATGCGCAGGACACAGAACTCTCACAGGTCAAACTGCATGTCACGCACGGCTGGCCAGAAAAGAAGCACCCAACGGACAACTTCAGGAAATACTGGGAGGTCCGCGACGAACTCTCTATTAGCGACGACTCAGTGTTTCTGCTGCGAGGCGACAGAGTGGTGCCTCCGAAAGGGTTGATCGATCGCATACTCCACATCACCCACGAAGGCCACCTGGGCATCGTAAAAGCGAAAAGAAGAATGAAACTGCTGTACTGGTGGCCAGCCATGGACAACCAAATAGAGAGATTTGTGAGAGCATGCGAGCATTGTGCCAGAGCTGACAAAACACTCCCCACCATGAGACCCCCCCTGGGGGAGTTCAACACCCCCAACAACCCCTGGGAGGACTTGTCCATTGACATCGTAGGCCCTATCCTAGATTCCTGGGGCATGCCCAAACACCTCATCGTCTTAGTGGACCGATACTCGAAGTGGCCTGAGGTCGAAATCTGCGAATCAGTGGACTCTAACACCGTCATTGCCTTCCTCACCAACATCTTCCTGAGGGAAGGCATTCCCAGAACTATCACCAGCGACAATGGGCCCCAGTTCACATCGGCCAAATGGACAGCCTTCACCAACCGAAACGGTATCCAGACAAAACACACCCAGTCTCTCACCCAGCAGGCAACGGCCAGGTGGAACGCTTTAACTGTGTGATCATGGGCTCGGTCCAGGCAGCCATCAGCGCCGGAAAGAATTGGGAGACCGAAGTCAAGAGCACAGTGTGGGCGTATCGCATCACGCCCACCCTCACGGGCTACAGCCCGTTTAAAATCCTGAGAGGCAGAGAACCTTTTACCAGAGACAACACAGCCTGGATGAACATGCGACTCCAGAGCAAATGGTCCCCGGCCATCGTCCGGTGCAACATTGAGAAAGCCCAACGCATCTATAAAGCACATTACGATAAGCGGCACAACGTGCGTGATGTCACGCTGACGGAGGGCGACTGGGTCAGAGTCAAACAGAGCCACCCAGGACAAAAAGGAGACAGCAAATTCAGTGAGCCCCTACGAGTGGTGGACCTGTATACACGATCGGCCTTGTTGAGCAACGGCAAGGTGTGGTCACAATCCAGAATGGCCAAGTTATGTTATGTTATCTGAGTTTATATAGCGCACAGCTGCCCCAGCAAAGAGGCGTCCCGGCGCTGCCAGCGTCAGAAGGAACAGGGCTAAGAACAGAACAGGTAGGCGTAAGGAATATGCAGAAGGACAAGAAGGACTAAGCAGAGGGAAAGAGGAAAGTTTTGATTGCTTTCCTAAAGTCCAGCATGCGATCCAGGCTGCGGGTCTGAGGAGGCAAAGAATTCCATAGCTTGGCAGCCAAGTAACGGAAGGATCGACCCCCGGCCCGAAGGCGCTTCACACGGGGGACAATTACCAAATGCTGCCCCAGGGAGCGCAGCTGGCGAGTGGGGGCTTACGGGGCTAGTAAGTTAGCCAGGAGGCTGGGCGAAGCAAGTTTCAAGATCTTAAAAAATAAGCAGAGAGCCTTAAATTGGATCCGCGTGGACACTGGAAGCCAGTGTAACCTCCGGATGGCACCAGTAGAGGGACAGTTGCGTGGGAGCCCTAACAGGGCTCTGGCGGCAGCGTTTTGAACACGTTGCAGTCGCATTACCTCAGCCTGATTAGCCCCCAAAAGGAGCGAACTAGCATAGTCTAGTCTGGATAGAATGGCTGATTGAACAATCAGCTGGCGCGTAGGTGGATCAAAGAACCTCAGCAGAGGCCTAAGTCCCCGCAGGAGGCCAAAGCAAGTACCCGCAACTTTTTTGGTATGCTCTTGAAAGCTAAGGGTAGAATCCATCCATACCCCCAGGTTCTTGACCACCAACTTAGGGGTGGGGGTACTACCAAGTACGTTAGGCCACCATTGCTCACTCCAGAGGCTCCTGTCCTTCCCCACCAACAGTACCTCTGTTTTAGTAGCATTCAACTGGAGACAGTTTAAGGTCATCCAATCTGCTACGGTGGCCAGGCCGCTCCTAAACCTAGAAGCGTCCTGAGTGGAACCATCGGAAAGGGCCACCACCAGCTGTGTATCATCTGCATACGAGACCATGGTGAGGCCCATATTCCTAGCCACCGTTGCAAGAGGCTGAACATATAGATTGAACAGTACGGGGCTCAGTGCAGAGCCCTGGGGTACCCCCTGACCGATGGAATGAGCCTGGGAAAGAAACGGGGGGGCCGACACTCGAAAAGATCTCTCTCTCAGGAATGATCTGAACCATTCTAGTGCTAGGCCCACAACCCCGGCATCCTCCAAACGCTGTAGCAGAATCTCATGCGAAACCGTGTCAAATGCGGCACTCAGATCAAGTAGAATCAGTGCCGCTGTATGACCGGAATCGAGAATGGTCCGCAGATGTTCTGCCACCGCCAGAAGAGCCGTCTCTGTACTGTGACCAGAGCGGAAACCATTTTGAGAAGGATCCAAGATGTTATTGGTGTTAAGATATTTCATTAAAGTGTTGTTGACATGGGCCTCTGCAATCTTAGCTACCCAAGGAAGGAGGGGTATTGGCCGAAAGTTTTCCAGCTTTGCCGGGTCAAGTGAGGGTTTTTTAAGAATAGGAGATACACTCGCCTGTTTCCACGGCACAGGGACCACAGCAGTAGTAAAAGAAGTGTTGACAACCTGGCACAAGGGTGCCAGGAAGAGAGACAGTGAGTCCCTGAACTGGGCAGGTTTTAAAGGATCGGCCGGAGAGCCAGATTTAATTTTCCTGCTCAGTAAAGAAAACTCTTCCTGCGTGATACTGGGAATAGCTGCCAAAGAATGCAGAGGAGGGGATCCACGACGAGCGGCCAGAGGAGGAGACCCTTGCGAAAAGGACCGATAGATGGTATCCACTTTGTCAACAAAAAAGTTGCCAGATCTTCACAATGTTGCTCAGAAGTAATCACGGAAACAGAGGAGTTATTCCTTACTCTGAGGTCCTTAAGAATTTTAAAAATACATTTGGCCGGATTAGAACATAGCTTTATTTCGTTGGCATAGTAAGCCGCTCGGACAGTGCAGACGGTTCTGTGATAGTTTTTAATAGCGGCCAAATAGCATTTCTTTGCCGCAGGGTCATAGTCCTTTCTCCACGCGCGCTCTAGTTTCTTACATGCTTTCCGCAGTGCAGCCAGTGTGTCATTGTACCATGGGCTAGGGTCCAGAGTGCGGCCTTTCAACCATTTAGCTGGAATGAGGGAATCCAGCACTTGGACAATCCAGTTGCAAAAGGCTCTGTAGCCCACATCTGCATCGTTGTGTGGTGCCGGAATATTAGCAGCAAGAAGCGCGTGGAAATCCTCCAGTCTCAGTTTACGCCAAGGGCGTCTAAAGACGGGGGGACGAACAGCCCTGTCAAGGGGCTCGGGGGCAGGGAAAGACATGGATATCAAAGAGTGGTCAGACCAGCCTACAGGTTTAGGGGTCTCCACCATAGCAAGAGGAATATTAGAAAAAATGGAGTCTAACAGATGGCCGGCTGAATGGGTGGGGCCGGGGACCAGTTGATTTAGTTGGCAGGCTGCCAGATCCGCAAGCAGACTGCCAACTACGGTGTCTTGCACAAGGTCGAAATGCAAGTTAAGGTCACCGAGGATGCTGAAGTTGGCTGTACCCATTGCAAGCGTGCAGGTGGACTCCAACAGGGCAGATTTAAATTTCGTAGCAGGCCCCGGAGGGCGGTATACTAACAGCCCTGAGATGGTCAGATGGGCGCTGAAAGTAATACTAAAACGCGCACATTCACAGCCCTCCATTGCTTCTTTGACAAATAGGCACGAATAGCAAGATTTAAAAATGACCGCAATGCCGCCCCCCCTAGACTCTCTGTTGGCTGTAAGAATGGTGTAAGCAGGAGGCAGCGCTAAATTAGGTTCAGCTACCGTATCCTCATTGAGCCAGGTCTCAGTTAAAAAAAACACATCCGGAGATTCCTCCATAACCAGATCGTAGACTTCTAGGTAATGTTTGGCCAGTGACCGCACATTCACTGGACAGTAGCAACACCTACGCCAGCGATCTTGAAGAAGATAACAGCGCCACGGGGGAAGAAGCACTGACCACGGGACCTGTGAGAGAGGACACGGAGATTGCCAACAGGAGCGAGACCGGCACCCCGGCAAATGCTGAAGGACAGACAGCCAAGCAGCAAACACTGCGACTGCCCAGCCAGGACATAGACTGTGCCGGTATCTCGCAAGAGACATCTGATACCCATGGTAGTGGCCATGAGGAGAGTACGAAGACGGCCGAATCCAGTGGAGGAAGAGAGCGAGGGATCCGAGCACCCGTCACGCACACCCGCAAGGGCCATACAGTGAAGTTTCTGAAACGGTTCAGTGAATTTCACTTGTGAATTTCTCTCTCTCTCTCCCTCTCCACTTCTCGCCTCCCCAGTTACAGTTCATATTATCATTGTTGTTAAGGGGGAAGATGTGTAGTGTCGCGGTCTAGCCTTCCGCGGTCACGTGACTCGCCGCAAAGCCTGCTGGGAGTGACGTGACGTGGGACGGCCATTCCGGATCGCGGCGCGAACGCAATCAGACGGCTCTCCCTGTACTAGGAATAAAGCAGTTAAATCCACCCACCTCTCCTGTCCTCATTCCGGGGGGACAAGTACCAACACCACAGTGGTCAAATACATACAGCAGTGCAGCAACATTTTAAGGGAAGAAAATTCATTTTTCAGCATTGAGGATTCAACTCATACCTTCAACATTAATTCAGGACCCAGCACCAGAGGTGGCCGAGCCGCTGATAGCTCGAGTCACACTCAAGCCAAATACCTGTCTTTGGCTCAACTTGAGGTCTTCTTAGAACCTCGTGCTTTCCTTGTCACTCTCATTTGTCTGCTACTTATTCCTTCCATCTTGTCAATCTTGTATTTGTGCTTCCCAAGGAGCATTGCCTCTATACAATCTCTTTGATTGACAGCCATCTTTGCTTCTACTGCTAGCTTTTCCAGCACTACTTTATTGTTTTTGTGTTAAGCACGGTATGAGAGTGCATGTCCTTTCGATCCGTCTCGCTTGTGTGCGTCTCTCCACTTCACACCTTGCTGCTCTCTCAGTGCTCATCTCTGCATCGTCCATCTTGTGCTCGCCCGTGTACTTCTCCCCATTGCTTCCCCCCACCGGCACAATCCATTTGGCTTTTCCTTAACCAGGGCCAGACTGGGAACGTAAACCGGCCCTGGCAATTGAGTCGGACCGGCCGCCGGGGGTGGTGAGTAGGGGTGCACTTGGAAAACACTGCAGCTGCTTTTGTTACTGGGGGCCGATATTGCAGCTGCACAACTGGGGTCCAAAACCAGCCCCCACCCTGGCGGCCCACCGGGGAAATGCCCGGTGCCGGCTACAGCCAGCCTGGCCCTGTCCTTAATCCCTGTGTTGCTTCTGCGTCCCTCCCCCTTCCCGTGCTAGTTTTGCATCCCCTCCTGTATTGCCTCAGCGTTCCCTCCGTTCCCTGTGTTACTTTCCTGTTCCGACCACCCTCCACTGTGTTGTTTCCGCTCCCCAGTTTTAGAAAAAAAAAAAGAAAAAAAAACTTTCACACGTTTTATTTTCATTTTAGTTACCGATCCAACTTGGCCTCATAACTAAAAAAGAAAAAAAAAGCAACCGTGTTATTTTGTGGGAGCGTGCATGAGTGGTGCATGTGCCAACCAAAGGACGCGGGCAGCCGCGTCTAAGGCCTTTTTCTTTTAAAACTTAACTTTAGCCAAGCTGCACCGCGTCCCGGATACTGTGCAGAG
This sequence comes from Calotriton arnoldi, assembly GCA_963921515.1. Lineage (NCBI taxonomy): Eukaryota > Metazoa > Chordata > Amphibia > Caudata > Salamandridae > Calotriton > Calotriton arnoldi. The sequence goes on from CAWUFW010018061.1 coordinate 231,808, forward strand.
TGGCTAAAAACCATTGGCAAAGCCAACAGGTTACAAAAGCAAGTCCTATTAGCTGTGCCAGTGCTCGTTCTTTATTACGACTTAAGAGAGCACCTTGAAATACATGAACTCATGATGTGTGCTGTACAAACACGTCTGTTCTGTTTGATTTAATAAATTATATAATCGCTCCATGTATGATTCTAGGACACATATACAGTACACATGACAACAACCTTGTCTCTTAGCTCACTTATGGCATTGTTAGGCCAAGGCAAGGGGGACGGGCGGATTAAGGGTTTTAAGATCATGTTTAAAAAACATTACTATTACTAGCCTCTCGCTGCGGGGATATAATCTGATGTACTAAAGTGATAGCATCTCGCATGTTAAAGAAATACCCTTACTTGAATTTTGAAGAGAATATCACATCATGTTTGTTGCATGATTTACATTCCAACTATTTCCATGGCTCGGCTTGGGCACCAGTTCTTAGAGCCAAGCCAGACACTTTGGCACAGTTCTCCCTATTAATTTGTTGGCTCGCGCGCCTCTATCCAGCACTGTTACTTCAAAAGTGAGTTTTCAGTGAAAGACACATCTGTTAAAGACAGGAAATTATCCCATATATTATAGCATTTTTTTTTAAACCTTTACAGACTGATGTGTTGAACTTGCTTCGCGATTAAAGAACCTTGAGGGCACAAATTCAAAAATATTATGTTATGAGTAGGTGTTACGTGCTCACACTTGCAGTACTCCTTTCTTACGGTAAGGAATTCAGGAGTAAGCCAGGAATAGTGCAAGAATAATAATAGCAAACTCTTTGGATAGGGACAGAGTGCTGACTAACAGTAATGCACAATATTCAAAGCGCTTACACATGGCAGAATTGTGGTACAAAGCACTATATTAAAATAGGCCATCATTATACGCTCTTATATTTGGCACAGTCGACTAATATCCAAAACTAACAGTGCTTAACGAAAACCAAGATCTGCTTAGTATGACTGCAGAAGGTTTGCCACGTGTTCCACATCTTCTGACTCATACAAATTTCCTCATGACCTGCCATAACCACATTACAGAATGTCTTATTTTCCTCCTCATATGGCACTGACTATCCCGAGAACGTGGGTCTGTTTTTCTTCTTCTGACTCTCACATGTAAAAAAAATCGTGGAATGAATTTAACCGATCTACGTTCCCCAGGAGCTGAATCACGTGCAAACCAGTGGCGGCTCGCAGAGGGATGCTGCGGGGCGGTGGGGGAGGGACAGGGTGGGGGGGGTGGGGGGGTAGTGGACTCCGACATAACGGCGTAAAGTAAGTAAATAAATAAATAAAACAGTTTACCTTGCGCGCGCTGCATCGCCGAGTTGGCGATGCAGCGCGCACAAGGTAAATTGTTTTATTTATTTATTTATGTACCTTACTCTGTTCCGCCGTATGTCAGAGTCCACTACCCCCCCACCCACCCCCTCCCCCTGCCCGCCTCACCGCGCCACTCCCTCTGCCAGCCGCCACTGGTGTAAACAGAAAGCAAACTCGCCTACTGCCGTGCACCATGGCTGAAAATTTGTAAAAAAATAAATTTTAAAAGTGCTAAGAAGTGGTCAGTGGTAGCCAGGTAATATATGACTTTCTTTTTTTTAAAATTACTGGCAGGAGGGTGTAGCATGGTTGAAAGTACAAAAAATAAATAAGAAAATATAACAAATAAAAAAAGCGCTATGACAGCCAAATCGGGCTGTGACATGGCTTTGTTTTGGGGTGGGGGGTGCTGGCAGAAGGGAGGGCTTTAGCTATGTTGTACAGCAGTGAGGATGCTGTACCACATGGCTGAAAGTTACATTAAACAAGCATTTGCAATGCAATAGGTCTCGCATTTACACAAGTTTGAGCTATTGGCATTGTAAATAACAATGCCTTTTATTTATGTTTTGGTTTTTAAAACATAAATAAAAGACATTGTCATTTACAATGCCAATAGCTTCAACTCGCGTAAATGAGAGACCTATTGCATTGCAAATGCTTGTTTCATCCCAGCTACTTGGCGCTGTCCTGCATGGGAATTCCTACCTGGAGAATGACAATGCTGTCCAGAACTGCCCATTCCTTCCTGACTTTCAGTGACCTTGCATGGCCTCCACTTTTACCCTTACTTTATCAGTACCACAGAATCAGTACTTAGAGGTTATGTTTTGCCCACATTTTTTTCTGGGGGACAGTTCCATGGATTTACAACACAGTCAGTAAATCAAGGCCATTACACTACAAGTCTTTGCTCATAGGCAGGATGTAGGAAGGTGGAATCTGACTATATGGTTGCCCCCACTTTTTTATGGTGTTTTGCTGGTTTATGACTTAGTTGGACTGGGATCCTGCTATTCAGGGCCCCAGTCTATCTGCTTTCTCTGTAAAATGGATTCCATGTGCCTTAGGCACATCTCTGATTGGGATCTGGAGTGCCCTTATAAGTCCCTAGTATATGGTATACTATGTACCAAGGGCATAGGTACCTCAGAGGCCTGCCAGGGGCTGCAGCATGTATTATGCCACCCCTGGAAGGCCATCCAAACTGACACCACAGGTCTGCTACTGCAGCCTGGGTAAGGTGGTGCATGCACCCCTTACTGTGATATAGGTTACCTATATCACGAAATACGTACACACATATAAACCTATAAGTCACTCCTAAGGCAGGCCTTATCAATCCTAAAGGCAGAGTGCATGGTTCCTATGTGAGAGGGTGCCCCTGCATGAGCAGGGCCCCTCTGCAGCGTTCGGAGACCATCTCTGATGCTGTTTGTAGTGCAGCCTGACCATATACTCTTAAGAGCATTATATCCTCGCGGTAAAATGCTAACTTTGGAATGGCTGCACCTAAACATGTCGTGTTTGGTGTCAAACATCTTGGAATACTACCCCCCGCCAATCCTGGCGGCGGGGGTAGCATTCCACCCTTCTAGAGGGAAAGACATGTTAACTCTGGCTTACCCGGTAACTTCTTTCTGAAGCCCTGGCATCACAAAATGGATGCTGCTGCCACAGACACAAGTCTGGCCTCCTGCTGCTGGACGAAACTCCGGCAGGGGAGGCCTGGACAATAGGTTTCCTGTTGCAGGGAGGTGTGACCACCTCCCCAGACAGGATAATGTGCATTGGGGCTGGGTGGGTGCACTCTTAGAGTGCTTTGAAGTCCTGCACTGGGGGAGCAAAGGCTCCTCTGTGCATATGCCAGTTCAAACCAGCTCAGGGGCTACCTGCCCCTGCTCTGGCACGAAACTGGACAAAGGGAAGTGGGTGTAGCCACCCCTCCCTTGACCCTCCCATAGGTGGGGTCATAGAGTTAGTCCCTCCCTGTTTTACTGGTTAAAATGGGGAACCCTTGCCACAGCAAGATTAGATTATACCTGGACGAAACTCTGAAACAGAATCCTGGACCTTCGACGCTCTACTCACGATTAGAGGACTGAAGAATCTCCCTTGGGGTCAAGGAGTGACTCCCCTGCTTGGCAGGCACCAAAGAAGCATCTGTCCGGTTCGCATCACTGAAGCTCCCGTCGGACGCCGAAGTCATCGCATCACCAGAGGTGGATTCTCAGACTTCCCGAGGCTACCCTGAGTCCCCAGCAAAGCTGAGGCCCGTGGCTATCGTGGGTGACTTGAGACCGTGACCCCTGGACACCGAGCACATTTGCAAGTGCACCATCTTCTGGGTCTCCCAAGAAGTCGTGCTTTGGGCTCCGAGTAGCCCTAGCCTCCAGCACCACTTGCACCGAAGATCACTGGCCCCCACTCCACGAGTGTCCTGTAAGCCAGCTCCACGTGCGGCGTCACGAGGCTCCTTCGCGGTCGCTAGCCCGTTGGCTAGTAGCCCTTAACGAAGGCCAATCTTTTCTTTACTTGGCAGTCTGGTTGCTCCAGGCCTGCCCTCACTTACCCTCGCTGGGTGAGTTCCCCAGACCTTGCTGGTCTGCATCATCGACGATCTACATCTTACTCGAGACTTGCCGTTGCCAAGGCTTGTTGGGTCCAATCTGGTCGCCGACACCTCTGCACTCGACAGACATCGAGCAACAGCCCGAATCCTGCTCCTGGTCGCCGACAACGCCTCCCGGACCTCGTGGCTGAAGAGTCAAGACGACCGTCACCGAATCTGAAGCACTCGACATCGGTGGGCATCTGTCCATCGCCTCCCTGGTCACTGGCTAGTGACCCAGACTCTGTCCCCTCTGCTTTCAGGTTCTTCAGAACTCCGATCCACTCTTGGATCCACGCGGACACTTTTCCCTGGTCGCCAGCAGCACTTTGCAGCAGATCGCCATAAGAACCGACGCACGAAACCCGACCCCGAAAGGCACCTATGCACCCGGCTTCCCTGGGTGAGGTAACACGAGTACTCCGGTGCTCCCGTGGGTAGAGACTCTTCAAAGTCCTAGATCTCAAAGGGTTTTGTCCTAGTCCTCTTCTAAGTGTCCCTTTCCTCTATTTTCCCGATCCCGACTTTCTCCATAGAAGTTAACGGCGTATCGCGGTTGTGTATTTACACTGCACGCGTCTCCCGTGGGTCCCCTGTGTCACTACCTTGGGTGGTTCCTTGTGGTCCAAGCACTTCTAGAGGCTCTAGGCCTAGTGTCTAGTTCAGTCGTGGTTCGAATACCACTTTATTGGTATATGGTTTGGTACGCCCCTAGGGCCCAAACGTGTATTTGTGCTATTACTGTGATTTAAGATCTTATAACCTATGTATTTGAACTCTAGCCTCATAAAGAGACTAGAGGGGTGTGTTTAGTAATAAATACATATATTTTGAATATATACCTGGTGTGGTGCTCTTTCATTTGGTCACTCAAGAGATTATAGACTGGTAAAACAAGCTGCTTTACATTCCTTCAAGACTTAGCCTGAAGGCTGCTCTCCACAGCTACCACTAGGATAGCTTTCAATAAGGTTGTCTTTAACCTACCTACCATAAGAGTCGATTTGGACTGGTGCAAGGTGCCCACTATAATTAGTGGACAGCATATGCCAGGCCAACTTCTCACATTGGTGTGCAGCGTGTGGGATTCCAGC
>CAWUFW010018062.1:0-236835 GCA_963921515.1 Calotriton arnoldi
AGTTCGCGCCAAAGCAGGGGCTGCAAGCCCCTGATCCGGTTTGAACTGGGGTATGCACAGGGACACCAAGTGTGCCCCCAGTGCAGGACTTCAAAGCACCCGAAAGTGCTCCCGCCCAACCCCAATACACACTATCCTGTCTGGGGAGGTGGTCACACCTCCCTGGGACAGGAAACCTATTGTCCAGGCCTCCCCTGCCGGAGTTTCGTCCAGCAGCAGGAGGCCAGACTCGTGTTTGTGGCAGCAGCATCCATTTTGTGATGCCAGGTGTTAGACTTGGCATCTTTTGGCGTGTTTCCCCTGACTTTTTGCTTTCTGACCTCCCGGTTTTGACTCTGTTTTTGCTGGTGTGATGATTCTGCGCACTTTCCTCACTGCGGTCCAGTGGGAAAGTGCAAGTGCTCCTGTATAAAATGTGTTATGGATTGGTGTTTCCATGATTGGCCTATTTGGTTTATGTGTCAGTCCCTTGTAAAGTGCACTGCGAGTGCCAGGGCCTATAGACCAAATGCTGTTGGTGGGCTGCAGCACTGGATTGTGCCACCCACGCAAACAGCCCGTAAAGTGTAACTCGGGCCTGCCATCGCAGAGCCTGTGCGCAGCCTGGGGCTGCCATAGTCGACTTGGCAAGTGCACACACTTGCAAGTCCCTAAACCTTCCCTTTGCTACATGTTAGTCACCCCTAAGGTAGGCCCAAGGTACCCCTGTGGGCAGGGTGCGTTGTACGCGAAAGGTAGGACATGCCCTGGTGTGTGCGGCATGTCCTGATAGTGAATTACAGCCTAGTTCGTTTTTCACTATTGCAAGGCTACCTGTTCCCCTAGGCTAGAACGGGCAGTTTTGATTATTACAGCTTATAATCCTAACTGACCCCGGGAACATGGTAGAAATTCGAGTTTAGTATGCCTGGACTCAGAATGATAAAATGCAGCTTTTAGTAAGGTTGGTTTTAACATTCTGTGTTGGAAAATACCACTTTTAGAAAGTGGGTATTTTCTTGTCTAACCATCCAAGCCTGCCTCTGCGAGATTGTGTATTCCTTGTCTGGAGTGTGAGTGACAGGGGCTGGGGGATGCCGGTAGACAGGGTGAGTCAGCACAGGGCTGAATAGCAAGATCTACATGTAGATGGGTGGGAGGGGTCGCACCTGGGCCCTGAATAGGACAGTGCCTTCCCTCCACAATGCTGGCTCCACCTCCTGTGGTGCGTCTGATGTCCCTGGCCTACTCACTGAAAGAAGGGACGGAGACTTGTCAACAAAGTGCTCCAGAACTGGTTTGGACTAGGCAAAGGCCTCTCTGCCTTCAGAGAACAAAGGAATTTGGGATATAAATATTGGGGCCCTGACCCCATGAATTTAGATCTCGCTGGAATCAAGGAACCTGCCAAGATTAAGAGCTGGAGGAGCTGCCAGGAGGAGTACTGCCCCTTTGCTGTGTTGTTGCTTTGTTGGGTTGGCCTGCAGTTGCTGCTTCTGTCTTGGGCAGTGAAAGGACTGGACTGAACTTTCTCCAAACTTGTGCTGAGTATCTCCAAGGGCCAGAAACTGAGCTGGCCTCCTGTTAAGAAGCCTCAGGGACTGCAAAGACTTCACAAGCCTCTGGGTACCGCTTCTGGAACGCTGTTTCAGTTGCCACAGAGGAAGGGAACCGCAACCGACTCCGTCCACCGAATCCATCCCTGGCCGGTGACCTGTTTGCACCGCAGACCGCATCGCCCCGCTTCGCATCGCAACCCTGGTCTCACCGTGGGCGACGTCCAACGCCGCCAACATCGAGCCGCTGCTTGCACCGTGACCTGTGGGCACCGCAGTTCGCATCGCATCGCTTCACTGAACCAACCGGACCCGACCGACGAGGTCGCTGCAACTGGCTCAAGAGTCGTGACCGCACCGCATTTGGGGCACCGCTCGCACGTCTGCGACGCACCGCTCCGACTCGCACCGCTGTCCGACGCCAGCTCCCGCACTCCGGCTAGGTCGCCTGCATCGCAACCTGTCAGCACCGCATCGAGCATCGTCTCGCCCTGCATCGCACGCCTTGGATTCACCGACTCCGTCTGCACGACGCTCATCGAGCCGCTGCCTGCACCGCATCGAGGGACACCGCACCTTGCATCGCTCCGTCTTGCACCGCAACCGCGACGAACGCCGACCGGCTCGTACACTCCGTACCAGCCACAACGAGAAAAGGTACTGTGACCGAGTCTGTTCATGACTCTGCTGACCCGTATCGACGCGGTCGGCTGGAACTGTTAGACTCTGTGGTTTTCAGCATCACGGTAGGCTCGGACGGAGCTACCGACTCGTACGAACTTTGCTTTTGTGCTATTCCTGCAAAGAAGAAGTTACCGTATCAAGTATTCATTCATAAAGTATAGTATTGTGGATTTTTGTCGTAATTGGTCTTGTCTTGAGTATATAAAATATTGGTTATTTTTCTAAACTGGTGTGGTGTCCGTTTGTAGTGCTTACACTGTATTACTGTTGGTTATGTGCAAATGCTTTACACACTGCCTCTGAATTAAGCCTGACTGCTCGTGCCAAGCTACCACGAGGGTGAGCAGGGGTTACTTCACGAGTGTAACAACCCTTACCCTGACTAGGAAGAAGGGTCCCTACTTGGACAAAGGTGCAAGCCCTTGCCAACTAGAGATCCCATTTCTAACATTGGTTGTCAGCGATGAGGATAGGACTTGTGTTTGCACTTGACTTACAGTGATTGGTGTGCACTACTACCATATCGCAGACCATTACGTACCACATACTAGTTCTTTTTCTTTCGGCCTATTTTTGATCTTGCCAGTTTTCAACTCACGACTTTTGTCATGCCTGAATCAATTGCATCATCCGTTGCATCTCTGGAAGTTATCTTTGAGGAGGACAGGTTGGAATCCTACGCCGTAAAGGAGTTACGAGCGATTTGTAAAAACCTGAAAGTCCAAATTAAAGGCCTCACAAGGAAGGAGGAGCTACAGAAGGCGCTGAGGGCCTGGGTAGCAGCCAGACATGCCAATGGGCAGCCTGGTGATCTCAGTGAGGAGGCGGAGGAGCCTATTTCCAGGGTGGATGTGCTTTTGGGTAGGGGGAACCCGCCAGATCAGGCAGCAGCAGTCTGTCCCCAGAGGAGCTGGAGGACCGGCGGGAGGCAAGGCAGTTTGAGCTGCAGAAGCTCAGACTGGAGAGTGAGCGGGAGGAGAAGAGATTGGCCATAGAGGAGAGGAAGATGCTCTTAGAGCATGAGAGAGACCTGAAGGAGCTAGAACTTAGGAGTAAGTCAGGCTCAGATGGTGGCAGCAATTCGTCCAGAAAGGCAGACAGGATTGTGCACATTCCCAAGAACGTAGGCAAGGAGTTCAAGAAGGGGGATGACATACAAAGGTGGTTTCAGGGTTATGAGGCAGCCATACACATGAATGGGGTCCCTGAGGAGAATTGGGGAGCAGGATTGTGGCCGCTTTTCCCTGAAGAAGCAAGGGATGCTCTGATAGCTTTGGGTAAGGGCTATCACCTCAACTATGCTGACATGAAGGATGCCCTTCTCACGAAGTATGGTCTTACTCCTGAAAAGTACAGGGATCAGTTCAGGTCCAGTAAGAAGTCTGATGCCAACACTTGGTTGGAATGTGTGGATGTGTTCTGCAGGTCTCTGGATGGTTGGGTGAAGGGCAGTAGCGTAACAGATTTTCAGGGGCTCTACAACTTGATTGCATGGGAGCACTTGCCTAGTCTATGTTTTGCAGATCTGCGCCAGCACCTAGTGGATAGTAAGCTAACTGACCCCAGGAAGCTTGCTATGGAAGCGGACCGCTGGGTGAGTACCAGGGTCCACAAGAAAGCGTTTGGGGGAGACTCAGCCAAAGGTGGGCAGGGTCCCCAGCAGAAAGGTGGGGGGACAAGGGTAAAGCACAGGAGTTCTCTAAAGGGCCCCAAACTAGTACCCAGGGTAAAGGTTCCCAGCCCCCCGGTGATAAGAAGAAAGGGGTCTCTACAGGGAAGCCTGTTGAGACCGGCCCCCGCAAGTGTTATGCATGTGACCAGGTAGGTCACTTTAAGGGGGACCCCAAGTGCCCGAAGGGGACACAGCCACCCACCGGTGGACAATCCAAAGTGTTGGCTAGTGTAGCGCTTGGGGAGGAGGGGTGCCCACAGGAGGGTGGGGATCCCGCAGAAATGACCCTTGTCTCACTAGGGGACAGTGAGATGGTCCCAGGAAACCAGGTGCCCCCTAACACAAAGAAATATAGCACCTGGGTGACCATTAATGGGAACAGGGTAGAGGCTCTCAGAGATACTGGAGCCAGTGTGACCTCAGTCCGGTGTCACCTGGTGTCTGAGAAGCAAGTAGTCCCAGGAGCATTCCACCAAGTAGTTGCTGTCGACAACTCTGAGCGCCAGTGTATGGTGGCGCAGGTTCCCTTTGAATGGGGGGGGGTCTCAGGTCCCTTGAGGGTGGTTGTGAGCCCTACCATGCCTGTAGATTGTCTGCTAGGAAACGACCTGGAGCAGTCCTCATGGAAGGAGGTTGAGCTCAGGTCTCACTTGGAGATGCTTGGGTTGCCAGAGTGGGCATGCGTGTCTACTCGGTCAATGGCGGCCAGAAAGGGTGATCAAGAGGACTTGGAGCCTGAAACAGTGGCCCAAGTCCCTGCCAAGAGAAAGGGCAGGGGGCGCGGGAAACCGGCCCCCGAAGTTCCCATGGACCGGGAGGAGGCGGACCTCGAGGGGGACGCCCGGTGCCTACAGGGGAGCAGGTAGCCGAACTGGGAGACATCTCTGAGCTGACCCATTGGCAGCAAGAAGGGGGTCCCACCAGGGAGGAGTTCTGCAGGGAGCAGAACGAGTGCCCTACTCTGGAGGGTCTGCGGCGGCAGGCTGCAGACCAGGCAGCTGGTAATCAGTCCGGGTCACATCTGATCTACTGGGAGAGCGGTCTCCTATACAGTGAGCCTAAGGTTGCTGAGCCTGGGTCAGCCCGTGTGCTGGTGGTACCCCAACGCTTCAGGACCTTCCTACTGGGTCTGGCTCATGACGTGCCTTTGGCAGGACATTTGGGGCAGGACAAGACCTTTGACAGGTTTGTCACCCACTTCTTTTGGCCCCAAATGTGAAGGCAGTCAGATGCACACTGTAGGTCTTGCCAAACTTGCCAGGCAAGTGGTAAGAGTGGGAGGAAGGTCAAAGCTCCTCTCCAACCTTTTCCGGTTGTTGGAACACCCTTTGAAAGGGTAGGGATGGATATTGTGGGGCCACTGGATCCCAAGACAGCCATGGGCAACAGGTACATCCTGGTCTTGGTGGACCATGCCACCCGGTACCCGGAGGCAATCCCTCTCAGGACAACGACGGCGCCAGTGGTGGGCCGGGCGTTAATGGGGATCTTTTCCCGTGTGGGATTCCCCAGAGAGGTGGTTTCCGATAGGGGGACCAATTTCATATCGAAGTATATGACATCCCTGTGGAAGGAGTGTGGTGTAACCTACAAGTTCACCACTCCTTACCACCCACAAGGAAACGGTCTGGTGGAGAGATTCAACCAGACCTTGAAAGGCATGATCAAGGGTCTAACAGAACCCATGAGGCGTAAGTGGGACGTCCTCTTGCCATGCCTACTCTTTGCGTACAGGGAGGTGCCTCAGAAGTCTCTTGGGTACAGCCCCTTTGAGCTCCTGTATGGCCACCCTGTCAGAGGACCTCTGAGTTTGGTGAAGGAAGGCTGGGAGGCGGCTCCCAGGAAAACTCCCCAGGATGTATTTAGCTACATGCTGGCCTTTAGAAACCAAACTGCCCGCTTCAGGAAACTCGCTCAGGCGAACCTAGAAGCAAGCCAGGAAGAAATGAAGAGATGGTATGACCAGAACGCCACTCTGGTCGAATTTCAACCTGGGCAAAAAGTGTGGGTAATGGCCCCAGTGGCACCTTGTGCCTTGCAGGACAAGTGGACTGGGCCATATGAGGTAAAGGAGCGCAAAGTGACGTCACCTACCTGGTGGATTTGCAGGCTCCAAGGAACCGTTTGAGGGTCCTTCACGTGAACCGCCTCAAGCCCCACTTCGAGAGGTCCGAAGTGAGTATGCTCTTGGCGACAGATGATGGGGTGGAAGAGGAGAGTGAGCCTCTCCCTGACCTCCTGTCTACCAAGGAGCATGATGGGTCAGTAGAGGGTGTGATCCTCTCCCCTACTCTGACTCAGGAGCAGCAGGAGGACTGTCGCCAGTTGTTGGGACAGTTCGCCCCACTGTTCTCTCTGACCCCCGGTGTTACTCACTGGTGTACCCATGACGTGGACACCGGTGACAGCCATCCTGTGAAGCACAAGATTTACAGGTTGACTGACCGGGTCAGAGCCAGCATCAAGGAGGAGGTCTCTAAGATGTTGGCGTTAGGGGTGATTGAGCCCTCCCACAGTCCTTGGGCCAGCCCAGTGGTCTTGGTCCCAAAGGCTGCGGCGCCCGGTGCCACTCCAGAACTCCGGTTTTGTGTGGACTACCGTGGGCTCAATGCCGTCACCAGGACTGACGCGCACCCCATCCCCAGAGCTGATGAGCTCATTGATCGGTTGGGAGCTGCCCGGTTCCTCAGCATGTTTGATTTAACGTCTGGGTGTAGGAGAGTAGGATCTGCTTCACATGGGTACCCCCACTTTTTGCTGATGCTTCACTGTTTTTCGACATTAGTCTGGCTGGGGCCCTGCTAATCAGAACCCCAGCCTAGCTGCTTCCTCTCTAAAATGGTTTCCATGTGCCTTAGGCACATCACTGATTGGGATCTGGAGTGCCCTTATAAGTCCCTAGTATATGGTATACTATGTACCAAGGGCATAGGTACCTCAGAGGCCTGCCAGGGGCTGCAGCATGTATTATGCCACCCCTGGAAGGCCATCCAAACTGACACCACAGGTCTGCTACTGCAGCCTGGGTAAGGTGGTGCATGCACCCCTTACTGTGATATAGGTTACCTATATCACGAAATACATACACACATATAAACCTATAAGTCACTCCTAAGGCAGGCCTTATCAATCCTAAAGGCAGAGTGCATGGTTCCTATGTGAGAGGGTGCCCCTGCATGAGCAGGGCCCCTCTGCAGCGTTCGGAGACCATCTCTGATGCTGTTTGTAGTGCAGCCTGACCATATACTCTTAAGCGCATTATATCCTCGCGGTAAAATGCTAACTTTGGAATGGCTGCACCTAAACATGTCGTGTTTGGTGTCAAACATCTTGGAATACTACCCCCCGCCAATCCTGGCGGCGGGGGTAGCATTCCACCCTTCTAGAGGGAAAGACATGTTAACTCTGACGAGTCCGGTAACTTCTTTCCAGAGCCCTGGCATCACAAAATGGATGCTGCTGCCACAGACACGAGTCTGGCCTCCTGCTGCTGGACGAAACTCCGGCAGGGGAGGCCTGGACAATAGGTTTCCTGTCCCAGGGAGGTGTGACCACCTCCCCAGACAGGATAATGTGTATTGGGGCTGGGCGGGAGCACTTTCGGGTGCTTTGAAGTCCTGCACTGGGGGCACATTTGGTGTCCCTGTGCATACCCCAGTTCAAACCGGATCAGGGGCTTGCAGCCCCTGCTTTGGCGCGAACTGGACAAAGGGAAAGGGGTGTAGCCACCCCTCTGCCCTGACCCACCCATAGGTGGGGCCACAGAGTAGTCCAACCCCTATTTTTAGAATAAAGGTAGGAACCCAGTCCTTAGGACTTTAGATTATACCTGGACGAAACTCTGAAACTGAATCCTGGACCTTCGACGCTCTACGACAAGATTAGAGGACTGAAGAATCTCCCTTGGGGTCAAGGAGTGACTCCCCTGCTTGGCAGGCACCAAAGAAGCATCTGTCCGGTTCGCATTTCTGAAGCTCCCGTCGGACGCCGAAGTCATCGCATCACCAGAGGTGGATTCTCAGACTTCCTCGAGGCTACCCTGAGTCCCCAGCAAAGCTGAGGCCCGTGGCTATCGTGGGTGACTTGAGACCGTGACCCCTGGACACCGAGCACATTTGCAAGTGCATCATCTTCTGGGTCTCCCAAGAAGTCGTGCTTTGGGCTCCAAGTAGCCCTAGCCTCCAGCACCACCTGCACCGAAGATCACTGGCCCCCACTCCACGAGTGTCCTGTAAGCCAGATCCACGTGCGGCGTCACGAGGCTCCTTCGCGGTCGCTAGCCCGTTGGCTAGTAGCCCTTAACGAAGGCCAATCCTTTTCTTACTTGGCATCCTGGTTGCTCCAAGCCTGCCCTCATTTACCCTCGCTGGGTGAGTTCCACAGACCTTGCTGGTCTGCACCATCGACGATCTACATCTTCACCGAGACTTGCCGTTGCCAAGGCTTGTTGGGTCCAATCCGGTCGCCGACACCTCAGCACTCGACAGACATTGTGTACCAGCCCGAATCCTGCTCCTGGTCACCGACAATGCCTCCTGGACCTCGTGGCTGAAGAGTCAAGACGACCGTCAACGCACCTGAAGCACTCAACATCGGTGGGCATCTGTCCATCGCCTCCCTGGTCACTGGCTAGTGACCCAGACTCTGTCCCCTCTGCTTTCAGGTTCTTCAGAACTCCGATCCACTCTTGGATCCACCCGGACACTTTTCTCTTGGCCGCCAGCAGCACTTTGCAGCAGATCGCCATTCGAAACGACGACGAAACCCGACCCCGAAAGGCACCTATGCACCCGGCTTCCCTGGGTGAGGTAACACGAGTACTCCGGTGCTCCCGTGGGTAGAGACTCTTCAAAGTCCTAGATCTCCAAGGGTTTTGTCCTAGTCCTCTTTTAAGTGTCCCTTTTCTATACTTTCCCGATCCCGACTTTCTCCATAGAAGTCAACGGCGTATCGCGGTTGTGTATTTACACTGCACGCGTCTCCCGTAGGTCCCCTGTGTCACTACCTTGGGTGGTTCCTTGTGGTCCAAGCACTTCTAGAGGCTCTAGGCCTAGTGTCTAGTTCAGTCGTGGTTCGCATACCACTTTATTGGTATATGGTTTGGTACGCCCCTAGGGCCCAAACGTGTATTTGTGCTATTACTGTGATTTGATAACTTATAACTTATGTACTTCGAACTCTAGCCTCATAAAGAGACTAGAGGGGTGTGTTTAGCAATAAATACATATATTTTGAATATATACCTGGTGTGGTGCTCTTTCATTTGGTCACTCAAGAGATTATAGACTGGTAAAACAAGCTGCTTTACATTCCTTCAAGACTTAGCCTGAAGGCTGCTCTCCATAGCTACCACTAGGATAGCTTTCAATAAGGTTGTCTTTAACCTATCTCCAATAAGGGGTTGTTTGGACTGGTGCAAGGTGCCCACTATAATTAGTGGACAGCATATGCCAGGCCAACTTCTCACATTGGTGTGCAGCGTGTGGGATTCCAGCTTGCTATTGTTTTACCAGATAATCTCAATTGAATTGATCAACTGAAAACCACTAAAGGTACCTAAGGTACATATAATTTAAGCTTAGAATACAGTAAGTTCTACTGAACTTAGAGTTGTGTGTTAAGGGATAGCACAACCCTTTCTACAACTCAAGAGAGTTTAGTAGGCCACACTAGAGTAGGTAGTGCATACACCACACCACACTAGTAATGTCTTTAAGGGGAGGATCCAAAGAATCCTTGCAGGAAGCCATTGAGCTTCCACCCTCCAAGTATGATACACTCCCATTCTTGGAATTGAGAGCTTTATGCAACTTGAGAAAAATAAGGACAGGCCAAAGCCCCACCACCCAACACCTCAAGGAGTTGTTGGTGGCTTATGACCTTAGTAAGCCCTGTAGGGACTGAAGGGGTAGGAGCTGAGGGTGGGGCAGGAGAAGAGGAGGAGGCCAGGGGTACCAATACCCCCAGCCCCCCTCTGAAACTGGCCAGGAGGGTGACAATGACCCTGACCTGGAAAACCCAATCCCTCCTGTGGATGATGATGAGGATGATCAAGATGATGCCCTCTTTGTCCCCCCAGGAAGGATTAAGAGTGTGCCCAGGAAGTCTAGATCTCCTTCTCAGGAGTCTAACCACTCTGGCACCTCTATAGGGAGCTCTGTCTCCTCTCACAGGAGGGAATCCTCTCATGAGAGGAGAGCCAGACTGGTCCAGTATGAGGAAACTCAGCTGGAAATCTGAAAAAAGCAACTGGCTTTAGATAGGGAATCCCTAGATCTCCTTAGAGAGAGAAGAAAGTTGGGACTAGAGTCCCATGGTGGCAGCCATGTCCCTAGAGATAGGGAAAGGTCCTATGACCATAGGAACCTGAGCAAGATTGTCCCTCCCTACCAGAGTGGGGATGATATCCACAAATGGATAACTGCCTTAGAGAGGGCCTGTAAAGTACAGAAGGTCCCTCAGGAGCAGTGGGCAGCAATCTTGTGGCTCTCCTTTGCTGACAAAGGTAGAGATAAGCTCCTCACTGTTAGAGAGGAGGATGCTGACAATTACAAGGTCTTGAAGAGTGCTCTTATTGATGGGTTTGGCCTAACCACTGAACAGTACAGGTTGAAGTTCAGAGATACCCAAAAAGCACAGACTCAAGACTGGGTAGACTATGTGGATTGTTCTGCCAAGGCTCTGGAAGGCTGGTTGATGGGCAGTAAGGTGTGTGACTTCTCAGGATTGTACAATCTGATAATGAGGGAGCAGATTCTTAATAACTGTCAAAATCAGCTGTTGCATCAATACCTGGTAGACTCTGATCTGACCTCTCCCCAAGAATTGGGAAAGAAGGCAGACAAATGGGTCAGAACCAGGGTGAAGCAGAAGGTACAGAACCAAGGTGGGGAAACCAAGAAGCAAGATGCTAAGAACTCTGAAAAGGGTGGGGAGAAGGGTAAAGATCAAAAGTCTTCATCAGGCCCCCAAAAATCTTCTTCTGGTGGGGATTCACAGTCTACCAAAGGGAAAGGCCAAAGAAAACCATGGTGCAAGGTCTGTAAGCAAAAGACCCACTGGACCAGTGATTGCACCAAGTCCAAAGACTCCAGTCCAGCACCCACCAATGCCCCTAAGGCACCTGTTCCCCCTAGTACAGTTGGTGGGAGTGCTCCAGCCAAGGGTTTAGTAGGGTTCACCCTGGGTACTGAGTTGGGCTCTGACCTAGTCAGAGAACTGACTCAGGCTGTGTTAGTCTGTGATGGAGGCATGGATGTGCCCTCCTCTATGAGTCCCAGTAATCTGGGCAAGTACAGACAACAGCCTTTAATCAATGGACGTGAGGCTTTGGCATTTAGGGACACAGGGGCAAGTGTCACAATGGTGACACAAGACCTTGTGCTTCCTGGGCAAGTTATGCTTGGTGAGATGTACCAAGTGACCAATGCTAGCAATGTCAGAACAGACCATACTCTGGCAGTTGTTAACTTCTCCTGGGGAGGGGTAACTGGCCTTAAGAAGGTTGTGGTAAGTGCAAACCTACCAGTCGAATGCTTGCTTGGCAATGACTTAGAGACTTCTGCTTGGGCAGAAGTGGAGCTCAGGACCCATGCAGAAATGCTGGGGATCCCTGCAGATGTGTTTGCTGTGACCAGGTCACAAGCCAAAATGTCTAGCACTGAACAGGCCTTGGATTCTGGAAGAATGGACCAAGTGCCTTCCAAGAGGAGGAGTAGTAGGGTAAAGGCAGTGCCTTCCCCTTGGCTCAGGAGGAAGATCAGTCCCTTGAGGGGGATGATCTCAGCCCTGAAGAAGGAACTGTCCCAGAGGAACTTGAACCTGACCAGGTTGAGTTCTTGGGGACAGGGGGACCTTCTAGGGCAGATCTGAGCCAGGAGCAGCAGAGCTGCCCCTCCCTTGAACCCCTCAGACAGCAAGCTGCTGCTGAGGCTGCTGGGAAAGCTAGTGGTCCCCATACAGTGTATTGGGATGATGGACTCCTGTACTCAGAGAGTAGAGACCCCAAGCCTGGTGCTACCAGGAGGTTGGTTATACCTCTGAAGTTCAGGGGCTTCCTATTGACCCTAGCCCATGATATTCCCTTAGCAGGTCACCTGGGCCAGAACAAGACTTGGGACAGAATTGTCCCTCACTTTCACTGGCCCCACATGTCTGAAGACAGCAAGGAGTTTTGTCGCTCCTGTGTAACCTGCCAAGCCAGTGGCAAGGCAGGTGGCACTACAAAGGCCCCCTGATACCACTACCTGTGGTGGGGGTGCCCTTTGAAAGGGTAGGGATTGACATTGTTGGTCCCATGGATCCCCAAACAGCCTCTGGGCACAGGTTTATCCTGGTGGTAGTGGATCATGCCACCAGGTACCCAGAAGCTATTCCCCTCAGGACCACTACAGCACCTGTGGTGGCAAGGGCCCTCCTGGGAATTTTCTCAAGAGTGGGCTTTTCTAAGGAGGTAGTCTCAGACAGGGGTGCTAATGCTAACTTCATGTCTGGGTACTTAAAAGCAATGTGGAAGGAGTGTGGAGTGACTTATAAGTTCACCACACCCTATCACCCACAATGCAATGGTTTAGTTGAGAGATTCAACAAAACCTTGAAGGGCATGATTAAAGGGCTCCCAGAAAAGCTTAGGCGTAGATGGGACATACTCTTGCCCTGCCTTTTATTCGCATATAGGGAGGTGCCTCAGAAGGGGGTTGGTTACAGCCCTTTTGAACTTCTGTTTGGCCACCCTGTGAGGGGTCCACTGTGCTTGGTGAAGGAAGGATGGGAGTTACCTCTCAAGCCCCCAAAGCAAGATATAGTGGACTATGTACTTGGTCTCCGCTCCAGGATGGCTGAGTACATGAAAAAGGCAACCAAAAACCTTGAGGCTAGCCAGGAACTTCAAAAGGCCTGGCATGACCAAAAGGCTGTTCTGACTGTTTACCAGCCAGGACAGAAGGTGTGGGTGTTGGAGCCAGTGGCCCCAGCAGCTCTCCAAGATAAATGGAGTGGACCCCACACTATTGTTGAGCAGAAGGGTGAGGTCACTTATTTAGTAGACCTAGGAACACCCAGGAGTCCCCACAGGGTTCTCCATGTCAACAGGTTAAAACCATATGTGGACAGGGCAGACATGGGCTTGCTCATGGCTACTGATGAAGGGCAGGAGGAAGAGAGTGACCCACTCCCTGACCTGCTCTCACAGAACCCTGACGATGGGTCAGTTGATGGTGTAGCCTTGGCAGGCAGCCTCACTACCCAGCAACAAGCTGATTGCAGGCAAGTCCTCAATCAGTTTAGACATATGTTTTCACTGACACCCAGTCAGACCACCTGGTGCACTCATGAAGTGGACACTGGGGACAGTCTGCCTATTAAAAACAAGATTTATAGGCAACCTGACCATGTCAGGGACTGCATCAGGACTGAAGTCCAGAAAATGTTGGAATTGGGAGTAATTGAACCCTCAGATAGCCCTTGGGCTAGTCCAGTAGTCCTTGTACCGAAACCTCACACCAGTGGTGGAAAAAGAGAGATGAGGTTTTGTGTAGACTACAGGGGTCTCAATGCAGTCACTAGGACTGATGCCCATCCAATACCCAGGGCAGATGAGCTCATAGATACTTTGGCCTCTGCCAAATATCTCAGCACATTTGACCTAACAGCTGGCTACTGGCAGATCAGACTAGCTGATACTGCAAAGCCCAAAACAGCATTCTCAACCCCTAGTGGACATTATCAATTTGTGGTAATGCCCTTTGGTCTGAAGAATGCACCTGCCACTTTCCAGAGGTTGGTGAATACAGTTCTCACAGGACTGGAAGCCTATAGTGCAGCTTATCTAGATGATATTGCTGTCTTTAGCTCCACCTGGGAGGATCACCTGGTCCACCTCAGGAATGTTTTACAGGCCCTGCAAAAGGCAGGCCTGACTATCAAGGCCACTAAGTGCCAGATAGGTCAGAGTCAGGTTGTGTACCTGGGCCACCTTGTGGGTGGAGGCCAGGTTCAACCTTTGCAGAGCAAGATCCAGACCATCATGGACTGGACTGCTCCCACTACCCAGACTCAGGTGAGAGCCTTCTTAGGCCTGACTGGGTACTATAGGAGATTTGTCAAGGGGTATGGATCAATAGTGACACCCCTGAATGACTTAACTTCTAAGAAAATGCCCAAAAAGGTTCAGTGGACAGCTAGCTGTCAAAAGGCATTTGATGACCTCAAGCAGGCCATGTGCACTGCTCCAATTCTGCAGAGTCCTGATTACTCCAAGAAGTTCACTGTTCAAACTGATGCATCTGAATTGGGGGTAGGGGCTGTACTGTCACAATTGAATGAAGAAGGTCAGGATCAGCCAGTAGCTTTCATTAGCAGAAGGCTGACCCCTAGAGAGAAACGTTGGTCAGCCATAGAGAGGGAGGCCTTTGCTGTGGTCTGGGCTCTGAAGAAGTTGAGGCCATACTTGTTTGGTACACACTTCCTGGTTCAGACAGACCATAAGCCCCTCTTATGGCTAAAACAAATGAAGGGTGAAAACCCCAAACTGCTTAGGTGGTCCATTTCCCTACAGGGGATGGACTTTACAGTGGAACATAGGCCTGGGAGTAACCATGCGAATGCAGATGGACTCTCTAGGTATTTCCACTTAGAACATGAAGACTTAACTGGGCAAGGTTAGTTTAATGTCCCTACGTTTGGGGGGGTTGTGTAGGAGAGTAGGATCTGCTTCACATGGGTACCCCCACTTTTTGCTGATGCTTCACTGTTTTTCGACATTAGTCTGGCTGGGGCCCTGCTAATCAGAACCCCAGCCTAGCTGCTTCCTCTCTAAAATGGTTTCCATGTGCCTTAGGCACCTCACTGATTGGGATCTGGAGTGCCCTTATAAGTCCCTAGTATATGGTATACTATGTACCAAGGGCATAGGTACCTCAGAGGCCTGCCAGGGGCTGCAGCATGTATTATGCCACCCCTGGAAGGCCATCCAAACTGACACCACAGGTCTGCTACTGCAGCCTGGGTAAGGTGGTGCATGCACCCCTTACTGTGATATAGGTTACCTATATCACGAAATACATACACACATATAAACCTATA
Organism: Calotriton arnoldi; assembly: GCA_963921515.1. Taxonomy (NCBI): domain Eukaryota; kingdom Metazoa; phylum Chordata; class Amphibia; order Caudata; family Salamandridae; genus Calotriton; species Calotriton arnoldi. The sequence goes on from CAWUFW010018062.1 coordinate 14,974, forward strand.
AGTCACTCCTAAGGCAGGCCTTATCAATCCTAAAGGCAGAGTGCATGGTTCCTATGTGAGAGGGTGCCCCTGCATGAGCAGGGCCCCTCTGCAGCGTTCGGAGACCATCTCTGATGCTGTTTGTAGTGCAGCCTGACCATATACTCTTAAGCGCATTATATCCTCGCGGTAAAATGCTAACTTTGGAATGGCTGCACCTAAACATGTCGTGTTTGGTGTCAAACATCTTGGAATACTACCCCCCGCCAATCCTGGCGGCGGGGGTAGCATTCCACCCTTCTAGAGGGAAAGACATGTTAACTCTGACGAGTCCGGTAACTTCTTTCCAGAGCCCTGGCATCACAAAATGGATGCTGCTGCCACAGACACGAGTCTGGCCTCCTGCTGCTGGACGAAACTCCGGCAGGGGAGGCCTGGACAATAGGTTTCCTGTCCCAGGGAGGTGTGACCACCTCCCCAGACAGGATAATGTGTATTGGGGCTGGGCGGGAGCACTTTCGGGTGCTTTGAAGTCCTGCACTGGGGGCACATTTGGTGTCCCTGTGCATACCCCAGTTCAAACCGGATCAGGGGCTTGCAGCCCCTGCTTTGGCGTGAACTGGACAAAGGGAAAGGGGTGTAGCCACCCCTCTGCCCTGACCCACCCATAGGTGGGGCCACAGAGTAGTCCAACCCCTATTTTTAGAATAAAGGTAGGAACCCAGTCCTTAGGACTTTAGATTATACCTGGACGAAACTCTGAAACTGAATCCTGGACCTTCGACGCTCTACGACAAGATTAGAGGACTGAAGAATCTCCCTTGGGGTCAAGGAGTGACTCCCCTGCTTGGCAGGCACCAAAGAAGCATCTGTCCGGTTTGCATTTCTGAAGCTCCTGTCGGACGCCGAAGTCATCGCATCACCAGAGGTGGATTCTCAGACTTCCCCGAGGCTACCCTGAGTCCCCAGCAAAGCTGAGGCCCGTGGCTATCGTGGGTGACTTGAGACCGTGACCCCTGGACACCGAGCACATTTGCAAGTGCATCATCTTCTGGGTCTCCCAAGAAGTCGTGCTTTGGGCTCCGAGTAGCCCTAGCCTCCAGCACCAACCTGCACCGAAGATCTCTGGCCCCCACTCCACGAGTGTCCTGTAAGCCAGATCCACGTGCGGCGTCATGAGGCTCCTTCGCGGTCGCTAGCCTGTTGGCTAGTAGCCCTTAACGAAGGCCAATCCTTTTCTTACTTGGCATCCTGGTTGCTCCAGGTCTGCTCTCACTTACCCTCGCTGGGTGAGTTCCACAGACCTTGCTGGTCTGCACCATCGACGATCTACATCTTCACCAAGACTTGCCGTTGCCAAGGCTTGTTGGGTCCAATCCGGTCGCCGACACCTCAGCACTCGACAGACATCGTGTACCAGCCTGAATCCTGCTCCTGGTCGCCGACAATGCCTCCTGGATCTCGTGGCTGAAGAGTCAAGACGACCGTCAACGCACCTGAAGCACTCGACATCGGTGGGCATCTGTCCATCGCCTCCCTGGTCACTGGCTAGTGACCCAGACTCTGTCCCCTCTGCTTTCAGGTTCTTCAGAACTCCGATCCACTCTTGGATCCACCCGGACACTTTTCTCTTGGCCGCCAGCAGCACTTTGCAGCAGATCGCCATTCGAAACGACGACGAAACCCGACCCCGAAAGGCACCTATGCACCCGGCTTCCCTGGGTGAGGTAACACGAGTACTCCGGTGCTCCCGTGGGTAGAGACTCTTCAAAGTCCTAGATCTCCAAGGGTTTTGTCCTAGTCCTCTTTTAAGTGTCCCTTTTCTATACTTTCCCGATCCCGACTTTCTCCATAGAAGTCAACGGCGTATCGCGGTTGTGTATTTACACTGCACGCGTCTCCCGTAGGTCCCCTGTGTCACTACCTTGGGTGGTTCCTTGTGGTCCAAGCACTTCTAGAGGCTCTAGGCCTAGTGTCTAGTTCAGTCGTGGTTCGCATACCACTTTATTGGTATATGGTTTGGTACGCCCCTAGGGCCCAAACGTGTATTTGTGCTATTACTGTGATTTGATAACTTATAACTTATGTACTTCGAACTCTAGCCTCATAAAGAGACTAGAGGGGTGTGTTTAGCAATAAATACATATATTTTGAATATATACCTGGTGTGGTGCTCTTTCATTTGGTCACTCAAGAGATTATAGACTGGTAAAACAAGCTGCTTTACATTCCTTCAAGACTTAGCCTGAAGGCTGCTCTCCATAGCTACCACTAGGATAGCTTTCAATAAGGTTGTCTTTAACCTATCTCCAATAAGGGGTTGTTTGGACTGGTGCAAGGTGCCCACTATAATTAGTGGACAGCATATGCCAGGCCAACTTCTCACACTGGGTACTGGCAGATTGCCTTAACCGATGGGGCCAAGGAGAGATCAGCATTCTCAACCCCAGAAGGTCATTACCAATTCCGGGTGATGCCCTTTGGGTTGAAGAATGCCCCTGCCACCTTTCAGAGGTTGGTCAATCAGGTGTTGGCCGGGCTGGAGGATTTCAGTGCCGCCTACCTGGATGACATTGCTGTGTTCAGTTCCAGCTGGGAAGAACATTTACAGCACCTTGAGAAAGTGTTGAGGGCTCTGCAAGGTGCAGGCCTCACGATCAAGGCCAGTAAGTGCCAGATCGGGCAGGGTTCTGTGGTGTACTTGGGACACCAGGTAGGAAGTGCCAGGTGGCGCCCCTACAACCCAAGATTGACACCATTCTGGCTTGGGAGCCCCCCAAGACCCAGACAGAGGTGAGAGCCTTCTTAGGTCTCACCGGCTACTACCGGAGATTTGTTAAGGGCTATGGCACCATCGTTGCCCCCTTAACAGAGCTGACCTCTAAGAGGCAGCCCAGGAAAGTGATCTGGACTGAGTCCTGCCAGAAAGCTTTTGATGCCCTGAAGGCAGCCATGTGCACGGCGCCCGTGCTCAAGGCACCTGACTTCTCCAGAGAATTTGTCGTGCAGACTGACGCTTCAGAGCATGGTGTGGGAGCGGTGCTCTCACAACTGAACGAAGAGGGCCTGGATCAGCCTGTAGTCTTCCTTAGCAGGAGACTACTTCCCAGGGAACAGAGGTGGAGTGCCATAGAAAGGGAAGCTTTGCTGTGGTCTGGGCGCTGAAGAAGTTGAGACCATACCTGTTTGGGACTCACTTCCGGGTTCAGACAGACCACAGGCCCCTCAGATGGTTGATGCAAATGAGGGGTGAGAATCCAAAACTGCTGAGGTGGTTCATCTCCCTACAGGGAATGGACTTTACGGTGGAGCACCGTCCTGCAGTACAGAACACGCCAACGCAGATGGTCTGTCCAGGTTCTTCCACCTTAGTGAAGAGAACTCCAATGGGGTTGGGTAGTTCTCCCTACTTTCAGCTGGAGGGGACATGTGTTAGACTTGGCATCTTTTGGCGTGTTTCCCCTGACTTTTTGCTTTCTGACCTCCCGGTTTTGACTCTGTTTTTGCTGGTGTGATGATTCTGCGCACTTTCCTCACTGCGGTCCAGTGGGAAAGTGCAAGTGCTCCTGTATAAAATGTGTTATGGATTGGTGTTTCCATGATTGGCCTATTTGGTTTATGTGTCAGTTCCTTGTAAAGTGCACTGCGAGTGCCAGGGCCTATAGACCAAATGCTGTTGGTGGGCTGCAGCACTGGATTGTGCCACCCACGCAAACAGCCCGTAAAGTGTAACTCGGGCCTGCCATCGCAGAGCCTGTGCGCAGCCTGGGGCTGCCATGTCGACTTGGCAAGTGCACACACTTGCAAGTCCCTAAACCTTCCCTTTGCTACATGTTAGTCACCCCTAAGGTAGGCCCAAGGTACCCCTGTGGGCAGGGTGCGTTGTACGCGAAAGGTAGGACATGCCCTGGTGTGTGCGGCATGTCCTGATAGTGAATTACAGCCTAGTTCGTTTTTCACTATTGCAAGGCTACCTCTTCCCCTAGGCCAGAACGGGCAGTTTTGATTATTACAGCTTATAATCCTAACTGACCCCGGGAACATGGTAGAAATTCGAGTTTAGTATGCCTGGACTCAGAATGATAAAATGCAGCTTTTAGTAAGGTTGGTTTTAACATTCTGTGTTGGAAAATACCACTTTTAGAAAGTGGGTATTTTCTTGTCTAACCATCCAAGCCTGCCTCTGCGAGATTGTGTATTCCTTGTCTGGAGTGTGAGTGACAGGGGCTGGGGGATGCCGGGAGACAGGGTGAGTCAGCACAGGGCTGAATAGCAAGATCTACATGTAGATGGGTGGGAGGGGTCGCACCTGGGCCCTGAATAGGACAGTGCCTTCCCTCCACAATGCTGGCTCCACCTCCTGTGGTGCGTCTGATGTCCCTGGCCTACTCACTGAAAGAAGGGACGGAGACTTGTCAACAAAGTGCTCCACAACTGGTTTGGACTAGGCAAAGGCCTCTCTGCCTTCAGAGAACAAAGGAATTTGGGATATAAATATTGGGGCCCTGACCCCATGAATTTAGATCTCGCTGGAATCAAGGAACCTGCCAAGACGAAGAGCTGGAGGAGCTGCCAGGAGGAGTACTGCCCCTTTGCTGTGTTGTTGCTTTGTTGGGTTGGCCTGCAGTTGCTGCTTCTGTCTTGGGCAGTGAAAGGACTGGACTGAACTTTCTCCAAACTTGTGCTGAGTATCTCCAAGGGCCAGAAACCGAGCTGGCCTCCTGTTAAGAAGTCTCAGGGACTGCAAAGACTTCACAAGCCTCTGGGTACCGCTTCTGGAACGCTGTTTCAGTTGCCACAGAGGAAGGGAACCGCAACCGACTCCGTCCACCGAATCCATCCCTGGCCGGTGACCTGTTTGCACCGCAGACCGCATCGCCCCGCTTCGCATCGCAACCCTGGTCTCACCGTGGGCGACGTCCAACGCCGCCAACATCGAGCCGCTGCTTGCACCGTGACCTGTGAGCACCGCAGTTCGCATCGCATCGCTTCACTGAACCAACCGGACCCGACCGACGAGGTCGCTGCAACTGGCTCAAGAGTCGTGACCGCACCGCATTTGGGGCACCGCTCGCACGTCTGCGAAGCACTGCTCCGACTCGCACCGCTGTCCGACGCCAGCTCCCGCACTCCGGCTAGGTCGCCTGCATCGCAACCTGTCAGCACAGCATCGAGCATCGTACGCACGCCTTGGACTCACCGACTCCGTCTGCACGACGCTCATCGAGCCGCTGCCTGCACCGCATCGAGGGACACCGCACCTTGCATCGCTCCGTCTTGCACCGCAACCGCGACGAACGCCGACCGGCTCGTACACTCCGTACCAGCCACAACGAGAAAAGGTACTGTGACCGAGTCTGTTCATGACTCTGCTGACCCGTATCGACGCGGTGGGCTGGAACTGTTAGACTCTGTGGTTTTCAGCATCACGGTAGGCTCGGACGGAGCTACCGACTCGTACGAACTTTGCTTTTGTGCTATTCCTGCAAAGAAGAAGTTACCGTATCAAGTATTCATTCGTAAAGTATAGTATTGTGGATTTTTGTCGTAATTGGTCTTGTCTTGAGTATATAAAATATTGGTTATTTTTCTAAACTGGTGTGGTGTCCGTTTGTAGTGCTTACACTGTATTACTGTTGGTTATGTGCAAATGCTTTACACACTGCCTCTGAATTAAGCCTGACTGCTCGTGCCAAGCTACCACGAGGGTGAGCAGGGGTTACTTCACGAGTGTAACAACCCTTACCCTGACTAGGAAGAAGGGTCCCTACTTGGACAAAGGTGCAAGCCCTTGCCAACTAGAGATCCCATTTCTAACACCAGGGCTTTGGAAAGAAGTTACCGGGCTAGCCAGAGTTAACATGTCTTTCCCTCTAGAAGGGTGGAATGCTACCCCCTCCGCCAGAATTGGCGGGGGGGTAGTATTCCAAGATGTTTGACACCAAACACGACATGTTTAGGTGCAGCCATTCCAAAGTTAGCATTTAACGCGAGGTTATAATGCGCTTAAGAATATATGGTCAGGCTGCACTACAAACAGCATCAGAGAAGGGTCTCCGAACGCTGCAGAGGGGCCCTGCTCATGCAGGGGCACCCTCTCACATAGGAACCATGCACTCTGCCTTCAGGATTGATAAGGCCTGCCTTAGGAGTGACTTATAGGTTTATATGTGTGTATGTATTTAGTGATATAGGTAACCTATATCACAGTAAGGGTGCATGCACCACCTTACCCAGGCTGCAGTAGCAGACCTGTGGTGTCAGTTTGGATGGCCTTCCAGGGGTGGTACAATACATGCTGCAGCCCCTGGTAGGCCTCTGAGGTACCTATGCCCTTGGTACATAGTATACCATATACTAGGGACTTATAAGGGCACTCCAGATTCCAATCAGAGATGTGCCTAAGGCACATGGAAACCTTTTACAGAGAAAGCAGATAGACTGGGGCCCTGAATAGCAGGATCCGAGTCCAACTAAGTCATAAACCAGCAAAACACCATAAAAAAAAGTGGGGGCAACCATATAGTCAGATTCCACCTTCCTACATTGTCTTTAACCTATCTCCAATAAGGGGTTGTTTGGACTGGTGCAAGGTGCCCACTATAATTAGTGGACAGCATATGCCAGGCCAACTTCTCACACGGTCTGCATCGCCTAAGCTCCCGTCGGACGCCGAAGTCTTTGCATCACCAGAGGTGGATTTCCAGACTTCCCCGAGGCTGCCCTGAGTCCCCAGCAAAGCTGAGGCCCGTAGCTGTCGTGGGTAACGTGGAACCGTGACCCCTGGACACCGCACGCATTTGCTAGTGCATCCTCTTCTGGGTCTCCCATGAGGTCGTGCTTTGGGCTCCGAGTAGCCCTAGCCTCCAGCACCAACTGCACCGAAGATCACTGGCCTCCACTCCACGAGTGTCCTGTGAGCCAGATCCACGTGCGACGTCTCGAGGCTCCTTTGCGGTCGCTAGCCCGTTGGCTAGTAGCCCTTCTCGAAGGCCAATCTTTTTCTTCTTGGGCATCCTGGTTGCTCCAGGCCTGCCCTCACTTTCCCTCGCTGGGTGAGTTCCTCAGACCTTGCTGGTCCTCACCATCGACGATCTTCATCTTCACCAAGACTTGCCGTTGCCAAGGCTTGTTGGGTCCAATCCGGTCGCTGACACCTCAGCACTCGACAGACATCATGTACCAGCCCGAATCCTGCTTCTGGTCGCCGACAACGCCTCCATGACCTCGTGGCTGAAGAGTCAAGACGACCGTCAATGCACCTGAAGCACTCAACATCGGTGGGCATCTGTCCATCGCCTTCCTGGTCACTGGCTAGTGACCCAGACTCTGTCCCCTCTGCTTTCAGGTTCTTCAGATCTCCGATCCACTCTTGGATCCACCCGGACACTTTCCACTTGGTCGCCAGCAGCACTTTGCAGCAGATCGCCATTCAAATCGACGACGAAACCCGACCCCGAAAGGCACCTATGCACCCGGCTTCCCTGGGTGAGGTAACACGAGTACTCCGGTGCTCCCGTGGGTAGAGACTCTAGAACGACCTAGTTCTCAAAGGGTTTGCTCCAAGTCCTCCTTTAAGTGTCCCTTTCCTTTAATTTCCTGATCGCGACTTTCTCCATAGAAGTTAACGGCGTATCGCGGTTGTGTGTTTACACTGCACGCGTCCCCCGTGGGTCCCCTGTGTCACTACCATGGGTGGTTCCTTGTGGTCCAAGCACTTCTAGAGGCTCTAGGCCTAGTGTCTAGTTCAGTCGTGGTTCTTATACCACTTTATTGGTATATGGTTTGGTACGCCCCTAGGGCCCAAACATGTATTTGTGCTATTACTGTGTTTAAATAACTTATAACTTGTGTACTTCGAACTCTAGCCTCATAAAGAGACTAGAGGGGTGTGTTTAGCAATAAATACATATATTTTGAATATATACCTGGTGTGGTGCTCTTTCATTTGGTCACTCAAGAGATTATAGACTGGTAAAACAAGCTGCTTTACATTCCTTCAAGACTTAGCCTGAAGGCTGCTCTCCATAGCTACCACTAGGATAGCTTTCAATAAGGTTGTCTTTAACCTATCTCCAATAAGGGGTTGTTTGGACTGGTGCAAGGTGCCCACTATAATTAGTGGACAGCATATGCCAGGCCAACTTCTCACAGTCAGTCTCTCTCTCATTCAGTTAGTCTCTCTCTCAGTCAGTCTCTCTCTCAGTCAGTCAGTCTCTCTCTCTGTCAGTCTCTCTCTGTGGCAGTCAGTGTCTCTCTTTCTCTCTGTCAGTCTCAGTCATTCAGTCTCTCTCAGTCAGTCAGCCTCTCTGTCAGTCAGCCTCTCTGTCAGTCAGTCTCTCTGTCAGTCAGTCTCTCTGCCAGTCAGTCAGTCTCTCTCTCTCTCTGTCAGTCTCTCTCTCAGTCAGTCAGTCTCTCTCTCTGTCAGTCAGTCTCTCTGAGTCAGTCAGTCAGTCTCTCAGTCAGTCAGTCTCTCTCAGTCAGTCAGTCTCTCTCAGTCAGTCAGTCTCTCTCTCAGTCAGTCAGTCTCTCTCTCAGTCAGTCTCTCTCTCTGTCAGTCAGTCTTTCTCTTAGTCAGTCAGTCTCTCTCTTAGTCAGTCTCTCTCAGTCAGTCAGTCTCTCTCAGTCAGTCAGTCAGTCTCTCTCTCAGTCTGTCAGTCTCTCTCTCAGTCAGTCTCTCTCTCTGTCAGTCAGTCTTTCTCTTAGTCAGTCAGTCTATCTCTTAGTCAGTCTCTCTCTCTGTCAGTCAGTCTCTCAGTCAGTCAATCTCTCTCTCTGTCAGTCAGTCTCTCTCTCAGTCAGTCAGTCTCTCTGAGTCAGTCAGTTTCTCTGAGTCACTCAGTCTCTCTCAGTCAGTCAGTCTCTCTCAGTCCGTCAGTCTCTCTCACATTCAGTCAGTCTCTCTCTCAGTCAGTCTCTCTCTTAGTCAGTCAGTCTCTCTCTCAGTCAGTCTCTCTGTCAATCAGTGTCTCCCTCTCTCTCTGTCAGTCTCAGTCAGTCAGTCTCTCTCAGTCAGTCAGTCTCTCTGTCAGTCAGTCTCTCTCAGTCCGTCAGTCTCTCTCTCATTCAGTCAGTCTCTCTCTCAGTCAGTCTCTCTCTTAGTCAGTCAGTCTCTCTCTCAGTCAGTCTCTCTCTCTGTCAATCAGTGTCTCCCTCTCTCTCTGTCAGTCTCAGTCAGTCAGTCTCTCTCAGTCAGTCAGTCTCTCTGTCAGTCAGTCTCTCTGTCAGTCAGTCAGTCTCTCTCTCAGTCAGTCAGTCTCTCTCTCAGTCAGTCAGTCTCTCTCTCTGTCAGTCTCAGTCAGTCAGTCTCTCTCAGTCAGTCAGTCTCTCTCAGTCAGTCTCTCTCTCTAAGTCAGTCTCTCTCTCTCTCAGTCAGTCTCTCTCTCAGTCAGTCTCTCTCTCTCATTCAGTCAGTCTCTCTGTCAGTCAGTCTCTCTCTCTCTCTGTCAGTCTCAGTCAGTCAGTTTCTCAGTCAGTCAGTCTCTCTCAGTCAGTCAGACTCTCTCAGTCAGTCAGTCTCTCTGTCAGTCAGTCTCTCTGTCAGTCAGTCAGTCTCTCTCTCAGTTAGTCAGTCTCTCTGTCAGTCAGTCAGTCTCTCTCTCAGTCAGTCAGTCTCTCTCTCAGTCAGTCAGTCTCTCTCTCTGTCAGTCTCAGTCAGTCAGTCTCTCTCAGTCAGTCAGCCTCTCACAGTCAGTCTCTCTCTCTAAGTCAGTCTCTCTCTCTCTCTCTCAGTCAGTCTCTCTCTCAGTCAGTCTCTCTCATTCAGTCAGTCTCTCTGTCAGTCAGTCTCTCTCTCTCTCTGTCAGTCTCAGTCAGTCAGTCTCTCAGTCAGTCAGTCTCTCTCAGTCAGTCAGACTCTCTCAGTCAGTCAGTCTCTCGCTCTATCAGTCTCTCTCTCTCTGTCAGTCTCTCTCTGTCAGTCAGTCTCTCTCTGTCAGTCAGTCTCTCTCTCTCTGTCAGTCTCTCTCTCTCTTTCAGTCTCTCTCTCTCTCAGTCAGTCTCTCTGTCAGTTAGTCTCTCTCTGTCAGTTAGTCTCTCTCTGTCAGTCAGTCTCTCTCTCAGTCAGTCTCTCTCTTCTCTCTCTCTCTCTTTCTGTGTCAGTCAGTCTCTCTCTGTCAGTCAGTCTCTCTCACAGTCTCTCTCTCTGTCAGTCTCTCTCTCTCTCTCTGTCAGTCAGTCTCTCTGTCAGTCAGTCTCTCTCAGTCAGTCAGTCTCTCTCTTTGTCAGTCAGTCTCCTTCTCAGTCAGTTAGTCTCTCTCTCTGTCAGTCAGTCTCTCTCTCTCTCAGTCAGTCAGTCTCTCTCTCAGTCAGTCAGTCAATCTCTCTCTCAGTCAGTCTCTTTCAGTCAGTCAGTCTCTCTCAGTCAGTCAGTATCTCTCTCAGTCAGTCAGTCTCTCTCTCTGTCAGTCAGTCTCTCTCTCTGTCAGTCAGTCTCTCTGAGTCAGTCAGTCTCTCTCTCAGTCAGTCTCTCTCTCAGTCAGTCAGTCTCTCTCTCTGTCAGTCAGTCTCTCTCTCAATCAGTCAGTCTCTCTCTTAGTCAGTCTCTCTCAGTCAGTCAGTCTCTCTTAGTCAGTCAGTCTCTCTCAGTCAGTCAGTCTCTCTCTATTTCAGTTAGTCTCTCTCTCAGTCAGTCTCTCTCTCAGTCAGTCAGTCTCTCTCTCTGTCAGTCTCTCTCTCTGGCAGTCAGTGTCTCTCTTTCTCTCTGTCAGTCTCAGTCATTCAGTCTTCTCAGTCAGTCAGCCTCTCTGTCAGTCAGCCTCTCTGTCAGTCAGTCTCTCTGTCAGTCAGTCTCTCTGCCAGTCAGTCAGTCTCTCTCTCAGTCAGTCAGTCTCTCTCTCAGTCAGTCATTCTCTCTCTCTGTCAGTCTCAGTCAGTCAGTCTCTCGCTCTGTCAGTCAGTCTCTCTCTCTGTCAGTCTCTCTCAGTCAGTCTCTCTTAGTCAGTGTCTCTTAGTCAGTCATTCTCTCTCAGTCAGTCAGTCTCTCTGAGTCAGTCTCTCTCTCTCAGTCAGTCTTTCTCTCAGTCAGTCTCTCTCTCTCTCAGTCAGTCTCTCTCTCTCTCAGTCAGTCTCTCTCTGTCAGTCAGTCTCTCTCTCATTCAGCCAGTCTCTCTGTCAGTCAGTCTCTCTCTCTCTCTGTCAGTCTCAGTCAGTCAGTCTCTCAGTCAGTCAATCTCTCTCAGTCAGTCACTCTCTCAGTCAGTCTCTCTCTCAGTCAGTCACTCTCTCAGTCAGTCTCTCTCTCTGTCAGTCAGTCTCTCTCTCAGTCAGTCTGTCTCTCTCAGTCAGTCAGTCTATCTCAGTCAGTCAGTCTCTCTCTCTGTCAGTCTCTCTCTCAGTCAGTCTCTCTCTCTGTCAGTCAGTCTCTCTCTGTCAGTCAGTCTCTCTGTTAGTCAGTCTCTCTCTCAGTCAGTCTCTCTTAGTCAGTCAGTCTCTCTGTCAGTCAGTCTCTCTGTCAGTCAGTCTCTCTCTCAGTCAGTCTCTCTCTCTCATTCAGTCAGTCTCTCAGTCAGTCAGTCTCTCTGTCAGTCAGTCTCTCTCAGTCAGTCAGTCTCTCTCAGTCAGTCAGTATCTCTCAGTCAGTCAGTCTCTCTCTACCTCAGTCAGTCAGTATCTCTCTCTCAGTCAGTCAGTCTCTCTCAGTCAGTCAGTCTCTCTCTCTGTCAGTCAGTCTCTCTCTCTGTCAGTCAGTCTCTCTGAGTCAGTCAGTCTCTCTCTCAGTCAGTCTCTCTCTCAGTCAGTCAGTCTCTCTCTCTGTCAGTCAGTCTCTCTCTCAGTCAGTCAGTCTCTCTCTTAGTCAGTCTCTCTCAGTCAGTCAGTCTCTCTTAGTCAGTCAGTCTCTCTCAGTCAGTCAGTCTCTCTCTCATTCAGTTAGTCTCTCTCTCAGTCAGTCTCTCTCTCAGTCAGTCAGTCTCTCTCTCTGGCAGTCTCTCTCTCTGGCAGTCAGTGTCTCTCTTTCTCTCTGTCAGTCAGCCTCTCTGTCAGTCAGTCTCTCTGTCAGTCAGTCTCTGTCTCAGTCAGTCTCTCTCTCTCATTCAGTCAGTCTCTCTGTCAGTCAGTCTCTCTCTCTCTCTGTCAGTCTCAGTCACTCAGTCTCTCAGTCAGTCAGTCTCTCTCAGTCAGTCAGACTCTCTCAGTCAGTCAGTCTCTCTCTCTGTCAGTCTCTCTCTGTCAGTTAGTCTCTCTCTGTCAGTCAGTCTCTCTCTGTCAGTCAGTCTCTCTCTCAGTCAGTCTCTCTCTCAGTCTCTCTCTCTCTCTTTCTGTGTCAGTCAGTCTCTCTCTGTCAGTCAGTCTCTCTCACAGTCTCTCTCTCTGTCAGTCTCTCTCTCTCTCTCTGTCAGTCAGTCTCTCTGTCAGTCAGTCTCTCTCAGTCAGTCAGTCTCTCTCTTTGTCAGTCAGTCTCCTTCTCAGTCAGTTAGTCTCTCTCTGTCAGTCAGTCTCTCTCTCTCTCAGTCAGTCAGTCTCTCTCTCAGTCAGTCAGTCAATCTCTCTCTCAGTCAGTCTCTTTCAGTCAGTCAGTCTCTCTCAGTCAGTCAGTATCTCTCTCAGTCAGTCAGTCTCTCTCTCTGTCAGTCAGTCTCTCTGAGTCAGTCAGTCTCTCTCTCAGTCAGTCTCTCTCTCAGTCAGTCTCTCTCTCTGTCAGTCTCTCTCTATCAGTCAGTCTCTCTCTCTGTCAGTCAGTCTCTCTCTCAATCAGTCAGTCTCTCTCTTAGTCAGTCTCTCTCAGTCAGTCAGTCTCTCTTAGTCAGTAAGTCTCTCTCAGTCAGTCAGTCTCTCTCTCATTCAGTTAGTCTCTCTCTCAGTCAGTCTCTCTCTCAGTCAGTCAGTCTCTCTCTCTGTCAGTCTCTCTCTCTGGCAGTCAGTGTCTCTCTTTCTCTCTGTCAGTCTCAGTCATTCAGTCTCTCTCAGTCAGTCAGCCTCTCTGTCAGTCAGCCTCTCTGTCAGTCAGTCTCTCTGTCAGTCAGTCTCTCTGCCAGTCAGTCAGTCTCTCTCTCAGTCAGTCAGTCTCTCTCTCAGTCAGTCATTCTCTTTCTCTGTCAGTCTCAGTCAGTCAGTCTCTCACTCTGTCAGTCAGTCTCTCTCTCTGTCAGTCTCTCTCAGTCAGTCTCTCTCAGTCAGTGTCTCTTAGTCAGTCATTCTCTCTCAGTCAGTCAGTCTCTCTGAGTCAGTCTCTCTCTCTCAGTCAGTCTTTCTCTCAGTCAGTCTCTCTCTCTCAGTCAGTCTCTCTCTCTCAGTCAGTCTCTCTCTGTCAGTCAGTCTCTCTCTCATTCAGCCAGTCTCTCTGTCAGTCAGTCTCTCTCTCTCTCTGTCAGTCTCAGTCAGTCAGTCTCTCAGTCAGTCAGTCTCTCTCAGTCAGTCACTCAGTCAGTCTCTCTCTCAGTCATTCACTCTCTCAGTCAGTCTCTCTCTCTGTCAGTCAGTCTCTCTCAGTCAGTCTGTCTCTCTCAGTCAGTCAGTCTATCTCAGTCAGTCAGTCTCTCTCTCTGTCAGTCTCTCTCTCAGTCAGTCTCTCTCTCCGTCAGTCAGTCTCTCTCTGTCAGTCAGTCTCTCTGTTAGTCAGTCTCTCTCTCAGTCAGTCTCTCTTAGTCAGTCAGTCTCTCTGTCAATCAGTCTCTCTGTCAGTCAGTCTCTCTCTCAGTCAGTCTCTCTCTCTCATTCAGTCAGTCTCTCAGTCAGTCAGTCTCTCTGTCAGTCAGTCTCTCTCAGTCAGTCAGTCTCTCTCAGTCAGTCAGTCTCTCTCTACCTCAGTCAGTCGGTATCTCTCTCTCAGTCAGTCAGTCTCTCTCTGTCTGTCAGTCTCTCTCTCTCTCTGCCAGTCTCTCTCTATCAGTCAGTCTCTCTCTCAGTCAATCAGTCTCTCAGTCAGTCAGTCTCTCTCTCAGTCAGTCTCTCTCTCTCTGTCAGTCTCTCTCTCAGTCAGTCAGTCTCTCTGTTAGTCAGTCTTTCTCTGTTGTTCAGTCTCTCTCTCTCTGTCAGTCTCTCTCTCTCAGTCAGTCTCTCTCTCTCTGTCAGTCTCTCTCTCAATCAGTCAGTCTCTCTGAGTCAGTCAGTCAGTCTCTCAGTCAGTCAGTCTCTCTCAGTCAGTCTCTCTCAGTCAGTCAGTCTCTCTCAGTCAATCAGTCTCTCTCTCAGTCAGTCAGTCTCTCTCTCAGTCAGTCTCTCTCTCTGTCAGTCAGTCTTTCTCTTAGTCAGTCAGTCTCTCTCTTAGTCAGTCTCTCTCAGTCAGTCAGTCTCTCTCAGTCAGTCTCTCTCAGTCAGTCAGTCTCTCTCTCAGTCAGTCAGTCTCTCTCTCAATCAGTCTCTCTCTCTGTCAGTCAATCTTTCTCTTAGTCAGTCAGTCTCTCTCTTAGTCAGTCTCTCTCAGTCAGTCAGTCTCTCTCAGTCAGTCAGTCTCTCTCTCTGTCAGTCAGTCTCTCAGTCAGTCAATCTCTCTCTCTGTCAGTCAGTCTCTCTCTGTCAGTCAGTCTCTCTGAGTCAGTCAGTTTCTCTGAGTCACTCAGTCTCTCTCAGTCAGTCAGTCTCTCTCTCATTCAGCAAGTCTCTCTCTCAGTCAGTCTCTCTCTTAGTCAGTCAGTCTCTCTCTCAGTCAGTCTCTCTCTCTCTGTCAGTCAGTGTCTCTCTCTCTCTCTGTCAGTCTCAGTCAGTCAGTCTCTCTCAGTCAGTCAGTCTCTCTCTCATTCAGCAAGTCTCTCTCTCAGTCAGTCTCTCTCTTAGTCAGTCAGTCTCTCTCTCAGTCAGTCTCTCTCTCTCTGTCAGTCAGTGTCTCTCTCTCTCTCTGTCAGTCTCAGTCAGTCAGTCTCTCTCAGTCAGTCAGTCTCTCTGTCAGTCAGTCTCTCTGTAAGTCAGTCTCTCTGTCAGTCAGTCAGTCTCTCTCTCAGTCAGTCAGTCTCTCTCTCAGGCAATCAGTCTCGCTCTCTGTCAGTCTCAGTCAGTCAGTCTCTCTCAGTCCGTCAGTCTCTCTCAGTCAGTCTCTCTCTCTAAGTCAGTCTCTCTCTCTCAGTCAGTCTCTCTCTCAGTCAGTCTCTCTCTCATTCAGTCAGTCTCTCTGTCAGTCAGTCTCTCTCTCTCTCTGTCAGTCTCAGTCAGTCAGTCTCTCAGTCAGTCAGTCTCTCTCAGTCAGTCACTCTCTCATTCAGTCTCTCTCTCAGTCAGTCACTCTCTCAGTTAGTCTCTCTCTCTCTGTCAGTCAGTCTCTCTCTCAGTCAGTCTCTCTCAGTCAGTCAGTCTCTCTCAGTCAGTCAGTCTCTCTCTCTCTGTCAGTCTCTCTCTCAGTCAGTCTCTCTCTCTATCAGTCAGTCTCTCTCTGTCAGTCAGTCTCTCTCTCAGTCAGTCTCTCTCTTAGTCAGTCAGTCTCTCTGTCAGTCAGTCTCTCTCTCTCAGTCAGTCTCTCTCTCTCAGTCAGTCAGTCTCTCTGTCAGTCAGTCTCTCTGTCAGTCAGTCTCTCTCAGTCAGTAAGTTTCTCTCAGTCAGTCAGTCTCTCTCTACCTCAGTCAGTCAGTATCTCTCTCTCTCAGTCAGTCAGTCTCTCTCTGTCAGTCTCTCTCTCTCTGTCAGTCTCTCTCTGTCAGTCAGTCTCTCTCTCAGTCAGTCAGTCTCTCTCTCAGTCAGTCAGTCTCTCTCTCTGAGTCAGTCTCTCTCTCTCTGTCAATCTCTCTCTCTCTGTCAGTCTCTCTCTCAGTCAGTCAGTCTCTCTGTTAGTCAGTCTGTCTCTGTCATTCAGTCTCTCTCTCTCTCAGTCAGTCTCTCTCTCTCAGTCAGTCTCTCTCTCTCTCTGTCAGTCTCTCTCTCTCTGTCAGTCTCTCTCTGTCAGTCAGTCTCTCTCTGTCAGTCAGTCAGTCTCTCTCTGTCAGTCAGTCTCTCTCTCTCTCTCTACAACATACCTTAGAAACATTGCCAATATTTCTGGCTAAACACTTATAAGGTCCCAACGGCGAGACCTATTGGCGATGCCAATGCTTGTTTTTTATTTTTTATTCCGGATTCGTGCACCCAGCGCGAATTCGGATGCTTTTTAAAATGTTTTTGGGCTGGGGGTCCTCGTGGGACCCCCTGAGCAGGCCTAGGGGGTCAAGGTGTTCCTACCCTGCCCCCTTTTCTTGTTTTTCATCTTTGTTTAACTGTTTTCTTATGACTCTGGTTCAACCTAGTCCCAAGATGGCTGCTAGCATTTCCTGGATGAAGTGCTGACAGCCAATCAGATTTCACGATGACAAGTGTGGTTAGGCTCCGCCCAGATATCGATATTTCTTTTTCCTTTCTTTTTCCTTTAATATTTCAAAAACTGCTGAACGGATTTACACCATTTAACAAAAAGGACTCTTTCTGAACCAAGACCTACCTTTTTGCCAAATTTGGTGTAATTCCGTTCTGCAGTTCGGGCTGTAGCTTTGTCTAAAGTTTCCTATGGAAAATAACATGGGGAAAATGCGTTTTGGGACCCCCCTTTTTTCTCGTCCCCTGCTTGGTGAATCACCCTGAAACTTTCAAGACAGGAGCTGACCGGAGCTGATCACTAGTTTTGAAAATTTTGCGAAGATTCGTCAACCGGCGCCAAAGTTATTGGGAAAACAAAAAACGCTTTTCCTATGGAAACTAGGTCCTAACTATAACTACCTACTGGCGACCGCCAGTAGGTAATATGTATATATATGGGCGGAGAATAGTGCAAATAGTTCAACAAATATGATTTGCATCTTAGTAAAGTATGCTGAAAAAGAGAGACAGGAAGTGGTAATGAAAATAAAGGAACTAAACACTATCCTGGAGAAAAGTGGAGATCAAGACAAAGTGGGAAAATTCAGAGGAGAAATGAAAATCAGGCTTCTAAAAATATGAAAAACGCATTAAAGACAGAAAGGCAACCAAATTCCTACGCGAACGTCTGGATTATGAATCAGGGCGTATCTATACGTTTGCTAACAAATTTGATTCAGTAAGAAGACAAAAGATCCAGAGTGGTACAGTCGAACAACGGGAAACCTCACACAGCGAAGGAAGCTCAGATACTGGTTCAGAACATGAACAAGATGAAAAAGAGGAAGAGGAGTAAGAGATGTAAGGCTTGTTGTGACGGACGAATTCCGTTTTTTACAACTGGAACAACAGACAGATCACCGTACCACGAGGGGTCGCGGGAGAGGAAGAGGCCTAGGAAGAGAAAACAGAGAAGAGGAGGGGAGGGATACAGGAGGAGCACAAGAATGTCAAACAAAGAGATCCATGCGCTCCAACACGAAGAGACCAATGAAAAAGTAAATATCAATCAGACGATTATAAATCTGAGTACCATGGTGCTATCAGATGTAGAAAAATCTGTACTGGAATTGGGACTTTCCTACTGCGATGAGAACGACTTTAACTATCCTAAAAGCAGAATGGATTTATATAAATTCATGCGAAAATTGAAATTATCGAAAATGTTCATTAATAGAAACCCCCAAAACCCCTCGATCTCAGGAATACAGCCAGTCTCCCAGGATGAACCAAGTACTTTGAGTGTAAATGATGCACCCGCCCTGAAGGATTTACTGTCATTGTATAATGAAAATAATGATGAATTTGGAAATGTAAATGAGCCACTAGTAAATAATGAAGCTATGGGACTCCTGACTTTCAATTTGGAGAGAGACGATCATGCCCCATTTCGTCCACCCTCAAGATTTATACCACACTCAGCACGAGATAACCTGGACATCTTCAATGAGAACGTAACGAAAGATCTTAAAAAGTTGTATTATAAAATAACGCAACAAAAAAAAAAGATCAATCCTAAAAAAGCTTTAATACAAAAAACTGTGGAAAGAATTCTAAAACAAGATGGAGTATTGGTGAAACCTTCGGATAAAGGAGGAAATGTTGTACTGTGGGGTCGTGAGTTATATAAGAAGGAGGCACTCAGCCAATTGAATGACACAGAATGCTACCGAAGAATTAGCATAAAAGAATATGAAGTGGTGAAAGAACAATTCTTTTCAAGACTTGAGCTGTGGAAACATCAAGAACTGTTAAGCTGGGATGAGTACAAATTCATTAAACAAGAAAATCCAGTGTTACCGGTCTTTTATATGCTCCCGAAGGTGCATAAAAGCTCCACCACTCCACCAGGGAGACCAATAATATCTTCTTGTGGCAGCTTATTTGAAAATACATCTAAATACATTGACTACTTTTTAAATCCTATTGTAAGAACATTGACATCATATAGCAAAGATTCAACGGATTTTTAAAAATGTATCTATGATATACGCCGGAATGAGACTACTATGGTTTTAATGACTCTTGATATTGCTACTTTATATACTAGCATAAGGCACATTGATGGTTTGAAGGCCACTGAATATTTTCTAAATCGAAGACCTATGAGATTTTTAAAGCACAATCAAATGATTTTAGAAATGATGAAATGGTGCCTGACTAAGAATATTTTTTCATTTGGTGAAGAATTGTTCCAGCGAGAACAAGGGGCGGCCATGGGCACCTGCTTCGCCCCCAGTTATGCTAATTTACATCTAGGCTGGTGGGAGGAGCAGGTGCTCGGTGGGTCGTCACTGGAACGATGGTCGGAACATGTCCTATTATGGGTAAGGTTCATAGATGACGTTTTTGTGCTGTGGCAGGGCACGGAGACGGATATAGAAATGTTTATCAGGGACCTTAACTCAAATATTCTAAACTTAAAGTTTCTAGGACATCATAGTACAACTTCCAAAGATTTTTTGGATATCAGAATAAGACCAGTGGAGGGAAAACTAGAAACGACCATCTTTAGGAAGCCAACAGCTGGTAATACTATTCTGCATGCGGAAAGCGCCCACCCTGCACCACTCATCAGAAGTATACCCTTTGGGGAGTTTTACAGGGCACGGAGAGCATTCAGTAGTATAGAAGGGCATTGCAGAGTAGAGCAGGAAATGAACAGCAGGTTCCTACAGAGAGGGTCCTCGCCTAAGGTTATCCGTGGGGCCGCTACAAAAGCCAGGAACATGGAAAGTCAAAGGGTGCTATTTGAACCGTCCAGAACCCAACAGAGAAAAAATAAAAAATCACAACAGGGTTCTGTAAATCATCAATTTATAGCAACTTTTATTAACCAACATAAGGAGGTGAGATCCATTTTAAATAAACATTGACATCTTGTAAAAGGTAATCCAATATTGGGCCCCAAAGTGAGCAAACATCCTGATGTGGTATATAGGAAGTCGAAATCATTGAAAGATCGGATTGTGAAGAGCGAATACCAAGAAAAAAAGGGGGAGCCCCCACATGGCTTCAACAGAAAATGGGTTTTAGGAAGCGTTTTTAATGTAAGGCGTGCAATCATGGAATGAATCGTACGCATTTTAAGACATCTTTTAATAAAACCATTATGATTAAGGGCTTTTTAAATTGTATTTCAAGTTTTGCGGTCTATATGCTACAATGTCCCTATGAGAAAATTTATATAGGGAGCACCACCTTGCCTGTATACAAAAGAATTTTGCAACATCGGAGAGCAATTATCAATCAGGATAGGACATATCCGATTGCTAGACACTTCCAAACTCATCATCAGAGTAATCCCATTGGCTTACAGTACAGCTGTATAGCCGAAGTACCACAAAAGAAGAGAGGTGGGAATAGGGAGAAGGAACTCCGTAGGTTAGAAACATATTTCATATTGGAGTTTGACAGCAAGGAACCTCATGGGCTGAATGTAGATGAGGATCTATATACTTGCTTGTATTAGGATGATGATGGGAATAAGGTAGAAATAAGAAAATAGAAAGAGTCAGCACAGTCTAGCACCATTGGTTTTTTAGTTTCAGTTTATTTTTTAATGTGATTTAAAGTGAAGGACAATGGCACTTTAGATTCAAACACCTTAGACATAGCACTTTATATTTATCGTAGTACAGTGAAATACTCTCTTACTTATTAATTTATAGAATATAATGAAATAGGAATAGAAAATGTTTTTAGGAGTATATTGTTAAGTACATGATGGTATTTGTTGTTTTTAATACAAATAATATACTATTAAGCACTTGCACTTTAGAATTATCTAGTACTGTAAAGAAGTATGCTGAGATCAATTGAAATTAATGTGACTCATGTTTACTTAAGCACTAGCACTTTTGAGAGAGTACTGTATATATAAAGCACTAGCGCTTTTTTTGATTAAATGTGAAGTGAATGTCTAAATTAAGCACTAGCACTTTAAATTTGCAGCGTGTCCGCAATTAAAAGAAGGATTATATTGGCATACACCAAATGAAAAATAAAGCCAAATGACATGTAAAGGTATAAATGATTAATCAGGCACTGAATTATAACGCAAGTAATTAATTTTGCTGCGTAATATCGATAATTTCCACCTCCTGGACCATTGTCAATCTGGTTTCTGCGTGGGCCATAGTACAGAGTCAGCGTTGACGCACATCGTAGATGATGCACTTAGAATGTTGGACCATAATGAGGCCTGCCTTTTGATCCTTCTCGACCTGTCGTCAGCCTTTGGTACGGTCAAACACGATAACCTAACTGACCTCCTGGAACACAGGATGGGGTTGTCTGGGCCTGTACTTAACTGGTTCTCCTCTTTCCTTCACAATAGATCACAATGCTTCAAGTTGAACCAATCCCTGTCTCACCTGGCTCCGGTTACTCTTGGAGTTTCACAAGGGTCAGCACTATCTCCCACGCTCTTTAACTTGTTCATGGAGCCTCTGACAGAAATCTTGAAATCATCCAACATTCATTATCACATGTACGCGGACGATACTCCACTCTTCCTGAAGATCGCTTCCGCCGAGGACGTTCAATCCCTCAACGTAATCCTGTTGGAAACACAATGCTGGCTGACACGCAATCACCTGAAGCTTAATGCTTTAAAAACTGAGTTCCTCCTAATCTCTCCCCAGAAAAAAACCCTGGACATGGACCAATGGCTGTCTCAGATTAGTGCCTTGAAATGTAGACCTCACCTCGTGGATTCGGCATCCTCTCTGGGGATCATTTTAGACAAAAGCCTAAACATGCAGAAGCACATCAGTTCCCTCACCAAAGGAGCGAACTTCCAACTCAACATCCTCAGAAAACTCAAACACTACCTTCCTGCTCCTGACCTTAAGGTTGCAGTGCAAGCCCTAGTGATTTCAAAGCTGGACTATGGAAGTGCTACGCTGATGGCTTGCCCAGAGTGAAGATGGCTCCTCTTAGGGCTGCCCTCAATTCTGCTGCTAGGCTCATAACTGGCACAAAAAAAGTCAACCATATCTCTCCGGACTTGTTAGCCCTTAATTGGCTTCCTTATGAAGCCCGGATACACTTAAAAATCGCATGCATGGCACACAAAGCCATCCACTACCAGACTCCGCAATACCTCGTGCACAAATTGGAGCCCTCGTGTGGTTCGAGAGCCTCCAGAAGTGCCAGCACCCGATTACTCAAACCCCATAAATTCAAGAAAAAAAAGACCTACAATCGTGCCTTCTCTGGTTTGGCTCCAAGGATCTGGAACTCCCTCCCCCCCGAACTCAGGACGAATCCTTCCACGTTCCTCTTCAAGAAAGAAGCCAAAAGGCTCCTAATGAAGAAATTCTTATCTCAGTCTGGCCCCGCCACTTGATGCCGTGGCCTAACCATCGATCCGTGGCCCGGCGGCCTGGACCATTTGAATGCTCGGACTTTTCATATCTGTGAATTTTCGCTTTGTATATTATGGCCTTGACATTTTATGACTCAGGAGAATGTTTGATCACTTTTGACTGTGAAATTTTAGCTGTGTTTACCATGTTGGACATTTAAGGGTCATGAGGATGTTCGGACACCTATGACTGTGTAATCATCACTTCGTTTATTTTCTCCTGCTGTGATATTTTATGTATATGATTCCTTCTCTTTGGTTACTCTTGGTTGTTTACATGTACCCTCTTGCCACATATATTGTAAAGCGCTCTAATACCCCCGGTGGTCATGTTCGCGCTATATAAAACTTTATAAATAAATAAATAAAATAAATAAATAAATATATGAATTCAGAATTTATGATTGAATACATGAGTTTTTGCTTTTGTGTATAAATATTAATTGTTTGTTGAATGAGTTTAAACAGAATGTATTACACTAGCAAAACGTTGAAAGACATTTATAATATGACTCAAACGAACATGCTATAAGATGGCGCCCGCAGTGGGAATGTGATGATCTCTATGGTGCAAAGAAAGGTTAAGTCCTTCGTTATTGTTGTTGATTATGTGACTATTTTAATGTGAAAAAATGGCGCTCCTACATCGTGAACAATACAGCGTGAAGCTGCCGAAACGCGTAGATGTTATCATTGCAAGTAAAATAAATCCGAGTGATTAGTACCCCTTGGAGTGCTGGATGGTCTTTTGCTGAATGCGGTGATCTCATTTGAGATATGTATATATATATATATATATATATATATATATATATATATATATATATATATATATATATATATATATATATATATTACCTACTGACGGTCGCCAGTAGGTAGTTATAGTTAGAACCTAGTTTCCATAGGAAAAGCATTTTTTGATTTGCTAATAACTTTGGCGTCGTTTAACGAATTTTCCTGAAATTGTCCAAAACAAAAGTCTATCCAGGTCAGCTCCTATCCTGAAAGTTTGGGGATGATTCGTCAAGCGGGGACTGAGAAAAAAGGGGGTCCCAAAACTCATTTTCTCCATGGTAATTTCCATAGGAAATTCTGCGACGAGCTACAGCCCGAACTGCTGAACGGAATTACCCCAAATTTGGCAAAAAGGTAGAGCTTGGTTCATAAAGTGACCTTTTTTTTAAATGGTGTAAATCCGTTCAGTAGTTTTTGAGAAATTCAAAAAATAAGAGTCAAAAAATCAATTTCCCATAGGAAACTTTGTGCAAGGCTACAGCCGAAACTACTGAACGGAATTACTCCAAATTTGGCAGAAAGGTAGTGCTTGGGTCAGAAAGCGAACTTTTTAAAAATGGTATAAATCCATTCAGTAGTTGCTGAGAAATTAGAAAAATAAAAGTTTTGATATCTGGGCGGAGCCTAAATTGCGTGCGCGAGCTTCACTGTGATTGGCTGCTAGTAGTCGAAACCAGGATGTGTTGGCAGCCATCTTGTGGCTCGGTAGAAGCGAGTCACCCAAAAACAGAGAAACAAAGGTATAAAACAAGAGAAGGGGGCAGGGTAGAAAAACCCCCAGGGCCCAAAAAATCATTAAAAAAAAATAATAAAAAATCGGCAAAAATTCGCGCTGGGGTCACGGGTTCTCGCGTTTCATTTTAATGAGGCCCTTGGGTGGGCTATGTTCCGGGGGTATTTCTTAAAATATAATAGCAGGGGCTCACAAAGGTTGCGGGGGTGCGCTGGGGTCCACGCAGCCCCGGGACTTCACTCATGTTCGGAGGGGGTTGCGCGGCCCCCCTTCTGGAGCCTTCTATGTGCTTGTAAGTTTGGCGTCGTTTGACGAATCTTTATGAAATTATCAAAAAAGTTTCTATTTTTTGGTTAGCTCTTATATTGAAAGTTTGGGGGTGAATGGTGTAGGAGGGGCTGAGAAAAAGAGGGTCCTAAAACGTGTTTTCTGCATGCAATTTCCATATGAAACTGTACAGAAGACTACAGGTGAATCTGCTGAACGGAATTACGCCAAATTTGGCAGGGAGAAAGGTGATGGTCCAGAAAGCACTCTTTTGTTTAAATGGTGTAAATCCGTTTGGTAGTTTTTGAGAAATATCAAATTTTACTGATATCGATATTCGAGAATTCTGACATGTGATTGGCTGAGGGGTTACAAGCACCAGCTTGCGGCTTATTGGCTGTGAATGGTTGAAACCAGGAAGTGTTGCCAGCCATTTTGTGATTTACTCCGTCAGCTCGCATCTCTCCGTGTAGAAGCCATCGGGTTCGTAGTTTTACCTCTGTGAGGCAACACTGGCATCTGTGTCTGTGTGAGATATGCCTTTCACGCTGCCTCTCTTCATATCACCAGGTCGCGGCTATGCCTTTAGAAGCCCGTCCGTCGGCTCGGAGCTCTGTGAGTCAGTCTGTCGGTACGATCCCCTACACTACCCAAAGACTACCCAAACACCACTGCACTGTCGTAAACTCTAAAACACTATCCCCAGCACGATCCCCTACACTACCCAAACACCACTGCACTACCCTAAACCCCAAAACAGTACTCCCAGCATGACCCCTTACACTACCCAAACATTACTGCATTGTCGTAAACTCTAAAACACTACCTCCAGCACGATTCTTACACTACCCAAACAGCAGTGCACTACCTTAAACCCTAAAACTCTACCTCCAGCATGAACACCCTACAGTACACAAACACCACTGTACTACCCTAAAGCATAAAACAGTACCAGTCCGTCGGTTCGCTGGTCTGTGTCTGCGAGCCATCGTGTCCCCAGCTGTACATGTGCGAGCCAGTCCGTTAGGTGGTAGGTGTGTCTCTGCTAGCAGGGCCGTTGGCCCGTTGGTGTCCCCTTGCGAGTTAGACCCGAGCTCTCCCTCTGCGATCCAGCACGCTGGTGTGCGTTTGTGAGCCAACGGCCCGTAGCTCTCCCTGTGCGAGCCGAGCCGACGGGCCACAGCTCTCCCTCTGCGAGCCTGCCCGACGGCCCGCAGGTCTCCCTGTGCTAGCCGGATCGCAGCTGTTACTCTGCGAACCGATATTGGGAATCTAAGGCGGCTCTAAAAAGAGCCCTTGTGTTTATTAGTTGGAGCTACATATAAGTGCGGATGCACAGCTTCAGGTTATTCAGAAAAACTCGATTTCCCTGATCTGTGAAGTGTACTCCATCACTTCTGTAGATATCAGCCATATCAAAACGTATGTTGTTGTTGTAGATCGACCCCATTCTATGGTCTCTGAGGTATGCAGACACAGCTTTGTTGACATTCTTCCTAGATTTTTCAATCTGAGGACAAAATTGGTTTGACCATTTCCACTTCTGTCTTTGGCATATATTGGAATATACAAAGACAGTTTGAGGCAAAAGCAACATCAATTGTGGAAAGGTGTCTTTCATTAGCATTTCCAAACCTACACCAGTCAATGTGCCTAGGTCGTTTCCACCACAGTGCACAATCATGAGGTCAGGGTGTTGGAGATGCAAACAGGTTTTAACCAAAGGCAACAATTGGTGCCACTTCAATCCTCTCTGTCCAAACCATTTAATGTCCACATTTTATAAACCTAGGTCTAAGTCAATACGTCTCTGTTCTGCATACCTCTTGCACCAGAAAACATAGCTATGTCCTACGATCCACACTAGCATTTTGAAGGTATGGCTGGGAAGTATGGATAGATGTCTGTAGCTCATGCAGTCCGTTCGTAGAATAAGAGATATGTTTAAAGGTGGGGAACTACTTTTTTTCTCATTCAAAACAATAACTGATTGGGAGATGAAAAGCATTGTTTTTTAAAAGTAGGGTGCACATTCGTTTTGTGGAAAAGCATCTTTGTGATTGGTTAAGAAAAAGCAGTTTAAATGTGGAGTACATATGATAGGATAAAATTTGGTCAACTCAACCACACCTGCTACTTGCATTTGGAACGCACTGTTCGAACTTAAAACAATCGTGAACTTTTAACCTGCACGTGCC
This sequence comes from Calotriton arnoldi, assembly GCA_963921515.1. Classification (NCBI taxonomy): domain Eukaryota; kingdom Metazoa; phylum Chordata; class Amphibia; order Caudata; family Salamandridae; genus Calotriton; species Calotriton arnoldi. Next base: position 40,571 of record CAWUFW010018062.1, read on the forward strand.
GTTAAATGTTCGAGAAAATGTTGCAAAAAAATATCGTTAGGTTTAAAAAAATTGATGAACTTTTAACCTGCACGTGTTGTAGAATGTTCTAGAAAGTGTGTTGATAGAATACGTTGCACTTCTGACTTCTATGTGTGCTTGAATACTAAAAAAACTGTTTATATGGAAAATTCAAAAATAACCAATAGAGAGAAGTTTTGCAATCTAAAAGAATCAAGGAACTATTCTAATTTGTTCTTTACATGTATTTATGTGTGGAGTAACAAAATTACATTCAGTGTCATGCTTCATCATTGGGGTCTTCCCGCCCCTCTACGGGACGGGGCGTGCTACGACTTACGTAGACGCAGGAGCACTTTATTCAGTGATTGGTGAGTATGTGTAGTGCGTGGGATCGTGAAAAGAAAATGTGAGATGGTTAAAAATTCTCTGGCTAGTGGAACGAAAATACTTTATTGTCTTCCCTGGCTGAGAATAGTAAAAGTGGGGAAGTGTAGATGGTGTACTATAATGAGTCACCTCCTACAAGGTCGACATGTTTCAGAAGCCATCCCCTTGGCTTTCTTCCTCAGGACCAAAAACCGATCCCTGTTACACCTCAATGGGTGATAGAATAAATGTACATATGCCTGATAGTCACAAACACTGTCCTTTGTTCCCTGTTATGGGAGTAGAAAAATATACCACTTGTATATCTTAAGAACCTGAAAAGAAAAATATTTTGGATAAATCATGGCTTTCATCATTTATCTTTATCTATTCACATCACCATCACGTTGAAAGTTTTAAGCTTTTTTGTGATATATTTCTCTTGTGCAACCCTTTTGTGGGTAATGGTACCATTTGGTAAGTATCCTCTACTCATAAATCATCTGAAAGAACACTCCTTGTGATTTCTAGTGCCCAGTATCACATTTATTCAACATTCTTTCATACATATGTATCTCCTTGCAAGATACATTTTATGTTACAATACATTCATACATAAAGGAAATATTTGTACACTCCTATTGTGCCCCTAAAAGGTTACAGATTGATGTTTCACAGCAACTGAGCACTCGCATTCATACTCCCATGATGAGCCTTGGAAAAAATGGGAGATGTTTGGCAAAAGTCTGTGCACTTGTCCTTTTTAACTGTGATCTCATGGTGTGTCTTTTTATATAAAAAATGGTATTCATGCTCTCAAAAGGACGTGCCATAATAATACATTCTTTAGAATTTAATCGTTATCGCTCCATGAACTCACACGAGCGGTGTTGGTCGCCTTCAAATAGACACTGTAGGTATTTTAAAAGAACAGAAGGAAAAACAAGGTTTTAACGCCAGGGTCATTTTTAAACAAACAAGCGTGGTCTCTTTGGCCTTTTTAAGGACATGCCATTGTCCTACTTACATGCTGGAAGGAGCGCGATCACCAAAGGAAGTACCTTCTCGTGGCTCGTCGGAACCTAACTGAGGCTTGCCAGAGCCCGGTGTTTTAAAGTGCAAGGAGGCATGCTTGATAGGAAACAGGTGTGACTGGAAACACTAGACCTTGAAATTTTAAAGATGGCCACCGGTAAATGGACCCAAAACAGAGTTCATTTTGATCCACTTCCTGTTGGAACGATTAACACTGAGTCGGTTGGAAAAAACACTAGACCTTGGAATTTTAAAAGATGGCCGCCGGTGAATGGACCCAAAACAGGGTTCATTTTGATCCACTTCCTGTTGGAACGATTAACACTGAATCGGTTGAAAAAGCAAGCATATATTTGTTTGTTTTGAGGCTTATTTTGGAGGAGTTTCAAAAGGCAGCCAAATGGAGGTTGAATTTAAAAGAATTGTTAAACAAAAAAGAAAAACAAATTGTTGCGCTAGAGATGCCCGGATGGAGTCATCACAGACGTGCATGTATGTGGGTTTTAGGAAAAAACATGGGGGGCAATTTAGAAAACCTAATGGAAAAAAAGGTAAAAAATAAATCCCAGCAATAAAACGCTAGAGGCTGGAAAAAATATTTACTTGAAAAAATGTTCTGTCAAAGGATAAGGATTGAAAAGCAAAAACCATGTATATTTACAAATAGAGTGTGTGTACACTCAGGTTTCCAAAATTATAGTTTCTCTAAAAAGAGGAAAAAAGAGGGGGAAAAGGGAAAAAAGAAAAAAAGAAAAAAAGGGGAAAAAAAAGGAAGAAAACCAGTTTCCAAAGGCAGAAACCTCCTCTTTGTTCAGTATTAGTTACGGGGGTGGTTGTAGTACTGTGTACTCCTTATGAGTTTGGCAACTTTTTGGTTGATCATTAATTGCCAGGGGATTCCTGTGTTAGATTTTGTATACATCAGAGCTGGTTCCAAGGAATCTCATCGTTCAGGCCTTTCTCAGGAGTCCTCAAACGGAACACCCACCGTTGTTCTTTTTCGAACAAATACCTTTCGTTTTGGATTTGTTTGATTACTGTCCACGAAAGATCTTCCCACTTATGATCTTTTTCCAGAAAAAGGGCTGCCATTTTGGTGGTACTCTTTTGCATTTAATGTTACTTTTGTGTTCCCCTATCCTTACCTTGACAGGGCGTGTGGTCATTCCTACGTATTCCAAAAGACACGGGCACGTGATCAGATAAACCACATTTTTGAATTGCATGTTGTGAATCTTCTTTGGACCCATTTGGTTCCATCATGGAACAAGATTTCTTTGCTTTTTTTAGTTAGTTTGCACACATTGCACATTCCACAGGGATGATGCCCAGAGATTGGGGGCATTAAAGTGGTTTGCATAGTCTGTTCTTCTCTTCTTTCTTTTGGTCTGGTGTGTACCACTAAATCACGGATACTCTTACCTCTTCTATGAGAGAAGATAGGTTTTGGTAGATTGATGCTGCCACTGTTGAGGATTCGCCAGTGTTTGTTTACTATTTTTGTGATTCCATTGGAGTTTGTGTTGAAAGTTGTTATACATACTGGGCGGTTCTCTTCCTCCTTATGGATTTTGGGTTCCAAAAGGCTGTCTCTGCAATTGTTGCGTGCCCTTTTGTATGCATTATCAATCACCTTTTTAGGATATTGGCGTTTTTCCAATTTCTTTTTCAGTTCGTTTAATTGTTTTTTGAAATCTTCGATTTCCGTGCAGTTCCTTCGTAGGCGTAGGAATTGCCCATAAGGGAAACCTCCAAAAACTGCCTACTATTGTACAACAGTTTCCACCCTCGACATCTCCGCGATAACCTCCCTTGCAGAGACAGCCTTTTGGAACCCAAAATCCATAAGGAGGAAGAGAACCGCCCAGTATGTATAACAACTTTCAACACAAACTCCAATGGAATCACAAAAATAGTAAACAAACACTGGCAAATCCTCAACAGTGGAAGCATCAATCTACCAAAACCTATCTTCTCTCATAGAAGAGGTAAGAGTATCCATGATTTAGTGGTACACACCAGACCAAAAGAAAGAAGAGAAGAACAGACAATGCAAACCACTTTAATGCCCCCAATCTCTGGGCATCATCCCTGTGGAATGTGCAATGTGTGCAAACTAACTAAAAAAAGCAAAGAAATCTTGTTCCATGATGGAACCATATGGGTCCAAAGAAGATTCACAACATGCAATTCAAAAAATGTGGTTTATCTGATCACGTGCCCGTGTCTTTTGGAATACGTAGGAATGACCACACGCCCTGTCAAGGTAAGGATAGGGGAACACAAAAGTAACATTAAATGCAAAAAGAGTACCACCAAAATGACAGCCCATTTTCTGGAAAAAGATCATAAGTGGGAAGATCTTTCGTGGACAGTAATCGAACAAATCCAAAACGAAAGGTATTTGTTCGAAAAAGAACAACGGTGGGTGTTCCGTTTGAGGACTCATGAGAAAGGCCTGAACGATGAGATTCCTTGGAACCAGCTCTGATGTATATAAAATCTAACACAGGAATCCCCTGGCAATTAATGATCAACCAAAAAGTTGCCAGACTCATAAGGAGTATACAGTACTACAACCACCCCCGTAACTAATACTGAACAAACGAGGAGGTTTATGCCTTTGGAAACTGGTTTTCTTCCTTTTTTTCCTCCCTTTTTTCCCTTTTTTCCTCTTTTTTCCTCTTTTTAGAGAAACTATAATTTTGGAAACCTGAGTGTACACACACTCTATTTGTAAATATACATGGTTTTTGCTTTTCAATCCTTATCCTCTGACAGAACATTTTTTCCAGTAAATATTTTTTCCAGCCTCTAGCGTTTTATTGCTGGGATTTATTCTTTACCTTTTTTTCCATTAGGTTTTCTAATTTGCCCCCGTGTTTTTTCCTAAAACCCACATACATAAATGCACGTCTGCAATAACTCCATCCGGGCATCTCTAGCACAACAATTTGTTTTTCTTTTTTGTTTAATAATTCTTTTAAATTCAACCTCCATTTGGCTGCCTTTTGAAACTCCTCCAAAATAAGCCTCAAAACAAACAAATATATGCTTGCTTTTTCAACCGATTCAGTGTTAATCGTTCCAACAGGAAGTGGATCAAAATGAACCCTGTTTTGGGTCCATTCACCGGCGGCCATCTTTTAAAATTCCAAGGTCTTGTGTTTTTTCCAACCGACTCAGTGTTAATCGTTCCAACAGGAAGTGGATCAAAATGAACTATGTTTTGGGTCCATTTACCGGCGGCCATCTTTAAAATTTCAAGGTCTAGTGTTTCCAGTCACACCTGTTTCCTATCAAGCATGCCTCCTTGCACTTTAAAACACCGGGCTCTGGCAAACCTCAGTTAGGTTCCGACGAGCCATGAGAAGGTACTTCCTTTGGTGATCGCGCTCCTTCCAGCATGTAAGTAGGACAATGGCATGTCCTTAAAAAGGCCAAAGAGACCACGCTTGTTTGTTTAAAAATGACCCTGGCGTTAAAACCTTGTTTTTCCTTCTGTTCTTTTAAAATACCTACAGTGTCTATTTGAAGGCGTCCAACACCGCTCGTGTGAGTTCATGGAGCGATAACGATTAAATTCTAAAGTATGTATTATTATGGCACGTCCTTTTGAGAGCATGAATACCATTTTTTATATAAAAAGACACACCATGAGATCACAGTTAAAAAGGACGAGTGCACAGACTTTTGCCAAACATCTCCCATTTTTTCCAAGGCTCATCATGGGAGTATGAATGCGAGTGCTCAGTTGCTGTGAAACATCAATCTGTAACCTTTTAGGGGCACAATAGGAGTGTACAAATATTTCCTTTATGTATGAATGTATTGTAACATAAAATGTATCTTGCAAGGAGATACATATGTATGAAAGAATGTTGAATAAATGTGATACTGGGCACTAGAAATCACAAGGAGTGTTCTTTCAGATGATTTATGAGTAGAGGATACTTACCAAATGGTACCATTACCCACAAAAGGGTTGCACAAGAGAAATATATCACAAAAAAGCTTAAAACTTTCAACGTGATGGTGATGTGAATAGATAAAGATAAATGATGAAAGCCATGATTTATCCAAAATATTTTTCTTTTCAGGTTCTTAAGATATACAAGTGGTATATTTTTCTACTCCCATAACAGGGAACAATAGACAGTGTTTGTGACTATCAGGCATATGTACATTTATTCTATCACCCATTGAGGTGTAACAGGGATCGGTTTTTGGTCCTGAGGAAGAAAGCCAAGGGGATGGCTTCTGAAACATGTCGACCTTGTAGGAGGTGACTCATTATAGTACACCATCTACACTTCCCCACTTTTACTATTCTCAGCCAGGGAAGACAATAAAGTATTTTGGTTCCACTAGCCAGAGAATTTTTAACCATCTCACATTTTCTTTTCATGATCCCACGCACTACACATACTCCCCAATCACTGAATAAAGTGCTCCTGCGTCTACGTAAGTCGTAGCACGCCCCGTCCCGTAGAGGGGCGGGAAGACCCCAATGATGAAGCATGACACTGAATCAGGTTTCAGTGTGTGAGGGGTATTTTACAATTTTTGAAACAATTTTTTGAAACATTGCCCTTCCCACAAATTGAGAGAAGGAGCTCTGATCCTTTTGCACCATTTTTCACGTAGGACTAGACACTTCAAATAAAAATAAAAATAGCAGCACACACATGGGTGCATATATATTCACATAATACATGGTAGAATCCCTATGTTGGATAACAGTATCAAGAGGAGAACGATTCTACCTTTTTCCTCTTCACTCCCTCCTTTGATTTTTTGGGTAACAAAATTACAGACACAACAGCACCAGGAAGAGGAACAAGCAGGGAGTGGGGGGACGGGGGGAGATGGGCACAATGGCACACATGCACAACTAAGTACAGCACAACTACAGACAAACCATGGCTAAAATGAAACACACCAACAAGGAGCACAAGTCACACAACCCGCCAACCTCACACCACTGAACAAGCACAGAAGTGAAAACCACTCTGCCTGAAAGGGAGAAGGGTGAACAATACCTTACATGAAGGGATATCTCACACAGAATGCAGCACACACACATAGGAAGCAGAGCACACCAACATCCAACACAATGTTGTCCAAACACAAACATTCGCACAATCGAACACAGGACACAAATGCACTCGCCTGTGGCGGATAAACGTCCAAAAGCGTCAGTACGAAACAGGCACATGAGAACGCATAAGTACAAACCCACAGTCCGGATGGGGTAGCAATTCACGTATGGCAGGCAGCCAGAGAGTCCGTGACACACACATTGGCATACAAATGAAGACACAACACATTTGGAGACAAGTGAAAATGTGGAAACTTTATAAAAAAAAGTGTGTGTCAGTACGGCCAAGAATAGTGGCACGATATGCAGACAAATGCAGCAGTGTGCCTGAATAAGGAACGTAGGAAAACGTCCATGTTCACCTCGGGGTAGTCCATCACCAACACACGTCAGTGTCAAGCAGCGTTGGTTGTCCGCGCCTCGAACATGAGTCGACACCAATGCAGCCATCTCCACTGTCGTCTTGGGACATGTGACCAGATGCACAACGTGCAATGATGCGGCGGGACACGTGCAATGTGGCACATCGAGTCGTGGTTGCAGGTACCTTGTCACTCGTCCATGAACGCGAGTGCAGCTGCGTAAGCCACTATCTCTAATGAGTGATGGTTGGCCACAATATTTGACATGTCGTCGACGTAATCCATCTGCTGACCGGGACAGATGTGCTGACTCCAACCACTGTACCCAATGTGCACCAAAGCAGAATCGGGAAGTGGGTCAATTTGCTCACTGCATACTACGACACGTGCAATGTCCCAGGCCCAGTTCCCAACATGCATGCCAAACATCCATGCATGCCATAAGCGGGCATCACCATGACACTCCTGGTCATGGGCCAACAGGGGCGCACACACCCATCGTAATCCATGTCAGCTACGCACACGTTGGAGAGGCACACGTCCATGCACCACTCGGATAGGCACGTGTGACATTGCAATACAGGTTGAACGCAGGTGACGTCCGCAATGCGGAAGCTCAGCCGGTAAGTGATCCGCAGCACTGCCAAAGGCAGTGCACCCAGGACATGCAGCAGACGTGCAAGGTATAGGTGCACGTGAATGGAGTCGACCATGTGTTCGGGATGCCCTGCCATTGCGTCAGTGGCTCTGCTTGTAGCTGCACTGCCTTGCTGTGTGCCAGTCTTGTGGATGAAATGGCTCAGCTTGGTGCAATGAGCCGGGTCTTTGTGCAATGGGTACAGGGCAGGGGTGTGGTGGGAGTACGTGTGAAGGCCATTTCACGCACGCTAACTACGACGAAGGACTTTTGAGTGTGGGATGTGTACTCGTTGTTCTCAAATCGGGCAGTGCGTAGTGTGGGAGACGGATGCAAATATTATCGTATCTGTCGGGGGGCTGGCCACTTGCAAGTTCCTTCTCGGAGCAGCAGATGTGTTAGCGCAAGATAGCTCAGACAAAGAACCTTTCATCCCTACAGTAACTTCTCCAGCTGCATTCATTTAGGATGTGTACAAAGGCCGGTCGTGGGTGTTGTGGGATGTCTGCGACACTGGTCATCGTGGATGAGATGCCCAGCACGTGGCACATGGGCGGGTTCACTGTGTTTTACGTTGCCAAACAGCTGCTCCTCCCTCCCACGAGCCCCCACACTTTTGTGCACTGCGCTGTTGTATCCCGTGCACTCCTACGGCACACCATTGTAATGCCTATTCGCGCATGTCCTGTGGCATTCCAATCACACCGTGACACTGCTGTTTGGAGGTGGTGCATGCCACTTTACAACATCAACTGCTGCGGCCCTTGTGGCGGCCACACCAGAACACAGAGACACACTTACCGCACTTCTTGCACACGGACATGTCCGAGACACCCCGTTCCCCTTGCCGGATAGGCATCACCCCTGCGCTGACCTGTGTACGCCGGACCAGCACACGCCGCTTGTGCATGCAGGAGGATGCGTACGTAGCTACATGTCCAGGCTCACTGCCAACGCTGAGGTGACATGGTAACGTCCGCTGAAGACAGCACACTGTGATGTTGGAGGGCCCGTGCCCATCATGCTAACACAATGACCACACGGATACACTTGCTCAGATGCGGGTTCGGGGGGCGTTGGCGGTCCTGGGGTTGTTGCGATGAGTGTTGTGGCCCTCATGGGTATCCGTGTATCATGCTCATTGACTCTATGGCACCTGTGGGTGTTCCGGTGTGGCTCTTGGCTGTGTTCCCTTTCATGCTGCAGGTAGTCATCCTGCTTAACACCAGCAGAAAGCAGGTGTAAAATCCCTGGTGCTATCGCGGCTTATCGCCGGAATTTGTTTCGCATCGCAGTTTTTGCCTTTCGTTGTGAAAGTTGTGATGTGGTTTTTCGTGTACAGAAAAATAAACGAACTGGGCAGTGTATCCCGTCAAGATTCAGCACCTGACCCACTATTCCCAATCAATATAAATACAATGAGATTTCTTCATTGATTTTGTGTGTACACTGTAAATGCACTCACTACCACAGTACAATTCAATACAGGATTTTAGTATTTAGAATAAATCGCAAAGGTGCACCTCGTGTGTTTTTGCACGGGAACGCCTACTCTGCATCTCATTATCAGCACTTTAATGCAACTAAAGTTGAGATAAATCTAACACACTATTCAGAAGCTGGTGCAAACTGCAGACATCACCAGTATTCCCGCGATAACTGACCAAAAATTTAACACCATGGTGGACACCACTAAATAACAGTAATAAGAACGAGAAAGAGTCACACAGCACTTAAGTAACAACCAAAAACTTTATTGAATTTTTTTTTTTTCAAAACTTTATTTTTTTGTACATATAGAGGATAAACTAAATTTAACAAACTGAACACAAAACAACAAGGCGGAAGACTCCTGTCGGGTCCATTAATGTCGACGACACAGCCTGGAAAATAAAGCACAAAATAAGGACGTGTGTAATGCGCATATCAAAGGAGTGAGACACAGAGAAAGAGAGAAGGAAAAAAAGCCAGAGAGGGAAGGAAAGAAAGGGAGTGAGAAAGGGAGTGAGAAAGGGAGAAGGGAGAGAGAGTGAGAGAGATAGATAGAAGGAAAGGAAGGAAGAGAGTGAGAGAGAGAGTGAAGAGAGGGAAGTGAGAGAGAGAGAGAGAGAGAGAGAGACACTGCCGCCCCTGCGCATCCATGACCAAATAATTACCTGCTGCCACTGGAGTGTCTACCAGTGGGCACTCCACGTGCCCATGAAAGCTCCAGGGCCCGGTCCCGCCACCATGGCTTGGTGGACATTATGTGGACCCGCTCCGCGGCCCAGCAGATCCCACACATGTCCTGAGTCATCAATGGCAGAGACCACATCAGCTTTTGGTGCCGCTAACCGTGTGCAACGCAAGTCAGCGCCACGTGGTGGTAGGCCGCTGATGGCCATACAACTTCGGGTGGCACTAACCCTGTGCAACTCAAGTCTGCGCCACGTGATGTTAGGCCCCTGACGGCCACATCAGCTTTGGGTGGCACTAACCCTGTGCAACTCAAGTCCGCGCCACGTGGTGGTAGGCCCCTGATGGCCACATCATCTTTGGGTGGCACTAACCCTGTGCAACTCAAGTCTGCGCCACGTGGTGGTAGGCCCCTGACGGCCATATCAGCTTCGGGTGGCAGTAACCCTGTGCAACTCAAGTCCGCGCCATGTGGTAGTAGGCCCCTGACGGCCATACAGCTCAGGGTGCGACTAACCCTCTGCGCAAGTTTTCATGGACTCTTTATGATTGAGACCCGTGGAGCCTCCGCCATCCAGTCACCACCGGCAATAAAGGATGTGACGTTGTCGATCCATTATATTTGTGTGGTCACATGGCCTGTGACGCATGTGCCGGATGGGTGTGGTGTGTGTGCAAACCTGCCCTCAGGGAGTGGCCGTGACATGTTGACAACTAGACCACTGACCTGCACACCAACAGCGAGTACGCCTGCGACAGGTAGCTATGTGGGGGGTGAAAACGTGCATTCTCAATGGATTTTCCATAGGAAACTTTAGACAAGGCTACAGGTCAAACTGCTGAACGGAATTACGCCAAATTTGGTAGGGAGTAAGGTCTTGGTCCAGAAAGCGCGCTTTCTCGCACCGAGTGGAAATATAAAAGAAAGGTCCCGGGGGCATTTAATATACCGGAGCTCTGTCTGTGCGAGATAACCCTTTCACGCTCCCTCTGACCAACATCACCACTTCGCAGCTATGCCGTTAGAAGCCAGTCCGTCGGCTCACAGCTGTCTACCTTTGCGAGCTAGTACGCTGCTGTGCCTGTACCTCTGCGAGTTACTACGCTGCTGTTCCTTTGGGAGCGGACGGCTCGTAGTACTGCGTCTGTGAGTCGAGCGGACGGGCCGCAGTTGTCCCTCTGCGAGCCTGGGTGCAAACTGTTCTTAAGTCACACTACATAAGCATTGAAAAGCCATTTTGTGATTCAGTCCGTCAGCTGGCATCTGTCCGAGGCATTTCTGAAAATATACCGGAGTTCTTTCTGTGAGAGATACCCCTTTCATGCTGCCTCTCCCCACATCAGTAGGTAACGCACCCTCTTCCCACATTAGCAACATACCCCCAACAACCTTCTTGGGCCCGGAATTGTCCGTGTGCAGTTGGACAAACAAGAATCTTAGTCATGTATAGATTTACATATAAAACATTTTATTTAAACAAAACAACAACAAATAAAACTGAAGGGAGTCTGGTGCTGTGGTCGCTGCCACGAAGTTGGGGTCACTGCAATTCAGGGCTCAGGACACAGTTCCACATGTGGGATCGGCTTGTATTGAACAGGGTTAGTGGCACCACGTGTCGCCGGCTTCTGTTGAACAGGGTTAGTGGCACCACCTGTAGTCGGCCTTGCATATGGAAATATGCCTCACTGATTGAAGGGAGTCTGGTGCTGTGGTCACTGCCACGGACTTGGGGTCACTGCCATTCAGGACTCAGGACACAGTTCCACGTGTGGGATCGGCTTGTGTTGAACAGGGTTAGTGGCACCACGTGTCGCCGGCTTGTGTTGAACAGGGTTAGTGGCACCACGTGTCGCAGCTTGTGTTGAACAGGGTTAGTGGTACCACGTGTCCAAAATTCGAATTGCGAGCTCTGCTGCCCGCAGTGTAGACTGCTAATGAGTGTTCGTTTGCACTTGAAGATGAATTTGGTGAGTGTACTAAAGCTATAACTGATATAAAAAAGTTCTTGAAGCAAGGATACTAAAAGGATATTATGTAGGTTTTAGGCCTGTGATAGTTACTTGCCTACTGGACTCTGTAATTAATGAATCAAGACTTAATTTTAATTGTGAGCCCTGATGACCGCAGTGTAGGCCAGAGGTAGCGGTCAGCAAGGGCCCATAGCCACGTGGCGTTGAGTTGAGGTGCACAGTTAGTGGCACCAGAAGCATTGAGAATGTATGAGCCTGTGATGCTGCTTGGTGCGGACGGGCCGCACTGGGAGCAACGTCTCTTGCCTACTGGACTGCGTCATCTGCAATTGCGACTGTATCTGAATTGTGAGCCCTGCTGACCGCAGTGTAGGCCAGAGGTAGCGGTGAGCAAGGGCCCACAGCCACGTGCATAGGTTTGTGGCCCCACCGGCCTGCGTAGTTCAGGTTCAGTGGCACCACGTGTCGCCGGCCTTCCATATGCAAATATGCCTCACTAATCGAAGGGAGTCTGGTGCTGTGGTCGCTGACACGAAGTTGGGGTCACTGCCATTCAGGAGTGAGGACACAGTTCCACATGTGGGATTGGCTTGTGTTGAACAGGGTTAGTGGCACCACGTGTCGCGCCTTGTGTTGTACAGGGTTAGTGGCACCACCTGTAGCCGGCCTTGCATATGGAAATATGCCTCACTGATCGAAGGGAGTCTGGTGCTGTGGTCGCTGCCACGGACTTGGGGTCACTGCCATTCAGGACTCAGGACACAGTTCCACATGTGGGATCGGCTTATGTTGAACAAGGTTAGTCGCACCACGTGTCGCCGGCTTGTGTTGAACAGGGTTAGTGGCACCACGTGTCGCGGCTTGTGTTGAACAGGGTTAGTGGCACCACGTGTCCAAAATTCAAATTGCGAGCTCTGCTGCCCGCAGTGTAGACTGCTAATGAGTGTTTGTTTGCACTTGAAGATGAATTTGGTGATTGTACTAAAGCTATAACTGATATAAAAAAAGTTCTTGAAGCAAGGATACTAAAAGGATATTATGTAGGTTTTAGGCCTGTGATAGTTACTTGCCTACTGGACTCTGTAATTAATGAATCAAAACTTAATTTTAATTGTGAGCCCTGATGACCGCAGTGTAGGCCAGAGGTAGCGGTCAGCAAGGGCCCACAGCCACGTGACGTTGACTTGAGCTGCACAGATTGGGAGCATACAGTCTTCTTAACCGATTATACTCTCTTACACAATTTGCATTGGCACTAATCTTGAATTGTTAGCCCTGCTAACCGCATTGTAGGCCGGAGGCAGCGGTCATCAAGGGCCCACAGCCACGTGGCGTTGACTTGAGCTGCACAGAGTTAGTGGTACTTGAAGCACTTAGCGTGTGCGCAGTCAGCGATGATGCGTGGTCCGGGCTGTCCGCACTGGTAGCAATGTCTGTTGCCTACTGGACTGCGTCATCTGCAATCGCGAGTCGCTCTGAATTGTGAGCCCTACTCACCGCAGTGGAGGCAGGAGGCAGCGGTGAGGAAGGGCCCACAGGCACGTGTTGTTGACTTGAGCAATGTCTCTTGCCTACTGGACTGCGTCATCTGCAATCTCGACTCCATCTGAATTGTGAGCCCTACTGACCGCAGTGTAGGCCGGAGGCAGCGGTCAGGAAGGGCCCACAGCCACGTGTTGTTGACTTGAGCAATGTCTCTTGCCTACTGGACTGCGTCATCTGCAATCGCGACTCGATCTGAATTGTGAGCCTTGCTGTCCGCAGTGTATATCGAAGGCAGTAGTTTGTACAGACATAAGTCCGCGGTGCTGTGCCGCTGGGGGCCTGTGTGGCAGAAGCCAGCGTCTGGCTGGAGCACCAACAAGCCTTGGCAAATGCACCCCACCTGGTCAGAGGAAACAGGTTACGGTGTGGACCAGCAAGGTCTAGGGGACTCATCAAGCAATGGAGAGTCAGTGCACGTCTGGAGCAACCAGGAAAGCCCAAGAACAAACAAGGTGACCCTCACCAGGACCCACAGGCCAACGGACCAGGGATCGCGAGGAGACCTCAAGCAAGTTTGCAAAGTACCAGCCCACAGGACACTCGTGGAGTGGAGGCTGGAAATCTTCAGTGCAAATACTGCTCAGGGTGAGGACTACATGGAGTCCAATGAACAAGCTCAGGAATTGTCACTAAGCATATGCAACTGCAAATATACACGGTACACAGGGGTTCAGGTTTCTCGGTCCCCACGAGGGATACTGGTCTCAGAATCACTGAGAGGGCAGATCAACCTCAGGGACCTTCGGGAACCCACCTCCTGTGTTGCTGAAATCTTCAGAGTCCTCAGGAACTTGGGAGAAGCAAACCAGTCAGATTCATCTTTGGTGCCTGCTTTTGCAGGGGAGTAACTCCTTTACTCCAAGGGAGATTCTTCAGTCGTCCAGCATTGTGCAGGCAGTCGATGTACTTGGTTTCTTCTTAGCAGAATCTTGTCCAGGTAAAATCTAAAGTCCTGTAGTCAGGTAACCCACTTTATACCCATGGGAAGGGGTTGGAACAATTCTGTGGACCCTCCTAGGGGAGGGACAGGACAGAGGAGTGGCTACATCCATGTCATTTGTCCAGTTTCATGCCAGAGCAGAGCCAATGGCTCCCAGAACTGGTTTGAGCTGGACTATGCACAGGGACACCAAATGTGCCCCCAGTGCAGACTTTCTGGCACTCTCAGAGTGCACCCACCCAGCCCCAATACACTAAATCCTGTCTGGGAGGTGGTCACACCTCCCTGTGACAGGATGCCTATTGTCATGCCTTCCTCTGCCTGAGCTTGGCTCAGCAGCAGGAGAGCAGAATTGTGTCTGTGGCTGGCAACATCCATTTTGTGCTGCCCAGGTCGAGAAAGCTGGTACCGGGTAGACCAGTGACCCATGGATGTCCCTCTAGGAGGGTGGAATCATACCTCCCACACCAGTTACTGGTATGGAGGTATGATTCCAAGGTATTTGGCACCAAACACGACATGTTTCTAAGCAGCCGTTTTAAAGTTAGCATTTACCGCAAGGTTATAATGCACTTAGACCTATATGTTTGGCTGCATCACAGACAACCCCAGAGAATGGTCTCCGAAGGCTGCAGAGGGGCTCTGCTCATGCAGGGGCACCCTCTCACGTAAAACCCAGCACCCTGCCTTCAGGATTGTAAGGCCTGCCATAGGGGTGACTGATAGATTTTTAAGTGTAGTGATTTAGATAGATATAGTGAACCTATATCTTAAGTAAGTGGTGCAAGCACCAGTTTACACAGTCTGCTGTAGCAGGCTGGTCATGTCGATTTGAAGGGCCTCTCAGAGGTGGCATAATACATGCTTCAGCCGCTGTTAGGCCTCTGGGGTACCTATGCCCTGGGTACATGGTGTACCATATACTAGGGACTGATAAGGGTACCCCAGTATCCAATCTGGAGTGTACCTAAAGTACATACATAGCAATTTAAGGGAGAAAGCAGATAGACTGGGGTCCTGGATAGCAGGATCCCAGTCAGACTAGCCAAAAACAGTGATACATCAGCAAAAAGTGGGGGTAACCATAAGAAGCAGATACTACTTTCCTACATCAGTTGCCACTGTTCTTCCATATTATTTCACTGTTCTGTGTGTATATACACAAATGACCGCCTTAAAGTGATAATGTGCTCAGTACTTCCCAAAGTGATAAAGTGCTTTAGTGCCGGTGTGCAGATAGAATTTAAAACAATTTCTTTCTCTTTGAATCTTTTACTAATGTCACTGTGATGCCAACAAAAGTAACTATACTGTTTCTTTCTTAGTCCCTGTCTGATTGTTTGTTTTTGTATTTTTCCAAATTATTAATTTGATTTGATTTATTTACAATTCTAATTGCGCAGCTATTGATTCTTTCCAGCATGTCATTTACTGGGTCTGAATACCTATTGACCCCTCTCTATCATGTGTTGTAACTTTCGACCTGACAACTTTTTTCCTTTCTCCCTCTCTCGTGGGATGGGTACATAAGTTATGCTTCTTTTAAATAATTGACATCCGAATATTAAATATTAAATATTAAATATCTGACATAAAACATTAAAGGCATGTATATAAAATATTAAAGGCATGTATATAAATCCTCTGTCGTGTTGAGTCCCCCTGGATGTTTGGAATCCATCTCAATGATGTATTGTGTCTCTAGCTTGCGTAGTTTCATCTCTCTATTCCCCCCTCTCCTGCAGTACGCATCTATGAGGTAATACCTGAGATCTTGACTACGGGACTTGTGATGCTCTCTGAAATGGCGTGCAACCGGGTATGTGTTATCCTGATTAACTATTGCTCGCATGTCAGTAGTTTGTGGAGGTTCGTACCTCTTTAATTATGCATTGATTTATTGGAAATAATATCCAAGAGATATGTTGCGTTGGACAATAAATGAAATTTCTTTATTGTCTTTATTGTCTTGAAGGATCCTTCCTCAGACCGCAGTGACTTGACCGATCGCAGACACCGCGTTCTCCTTCTTTCACCTACAATTGACTTTTACCGTATCTGCATGACCCTTGATGTGTGACGTTTATCAGCCTTGAAAAAGCCCCAGGCCAACTGGCCACAGGGCGAAACACGTGTCGGCTCTTGTTGTTCATGTCGCACCATTACTTTGTTTATTTCAAGACAATAAAGAAATTTCATTTATTGTCCAACGCAACATATCTCTTGGATATTATTTCCGATAAATCAATGCATAATTAAAGAGGTACGAACCTAGTAAAAGTAAAGTAAAGTAAAAACCTCCACCTCCACCAACTACTGACATTACCCCTCTTTTAATGGCATTTGGGTGTAGCCATTTGTGAGGCACGTACCAACCACCTAATTGGGTCACTACAACAAGTGCGTGAGTCCCAGTCTTACACACCCTGGTTATCCTGTACGTATTGCTCGCATGTGTTGGAGTACTCTTTTGTGCGCTGGAAGTTTGGTACCTTCCTATATATTGTAAACAACATGGGCAAAGTAACACATATACTACATGGTCGGTCTTACAAGCTAGAAGTTTTGTGATTTTGTGTTCTCTTGGGCTGAACACGGTCTGATATGTGGTTTTGTTAAGTCCCTGTTGGCAAGCCTTGCATGTGTTGCACTTGCAAAAGCCTCGGTGTGTTGCCAACCAGCTGGACCCCTCTATTACTTCAGGACTTGTTTTTACTAGGTTGTCTCTCATAGATGGTCCCCTACTATGTGTAATTGACACTTTTTGCGGTAGCAGGGGGCCTATCACTGGGTCACTCAGGACTAAGGACCAATTACGTTTAATTATAGACTGCAGATCCCTCTCCTGTTTGCTGAATCCCAAGACTATCCTGAACTCTTTAGTCTCTTGTTTCTTTTTGTTTTTAAGATGATCAGGGTAACTTGTGGGGTCTCTGTGTTTATCTTTGAGTAACTCCGTTCTTTCTTGTGTCATAGATTTGGACATTGCCAAGTCTATTATTTTCCTTGAGTAGCCTTGTTCTAAAAATCTGGCTCCACTCGCTTTTTGGGCCATGTTGAGGTCCTCAGTGTTGCTGCTGATTCTCCTAAGCCTCAACATCTCCCCGGAGGGGATGCTGTTTACCAGGTGCCTGGGATGGGAGCTACTGGCATGCAAGGTCGAGTTGCCAGCCGTTTCCTTGCGATAAATTCTTGTCTCTATTTTATCTTTGAATATGTATGCTTGGGTGTCTAGGAAATTTACTGACGTATCGCTAAGAGTGGCCGTAAAGTGCAAGTTGATTTCATTGTTGTTAATCGCTGCCACAAATTCAGTTGCTCCCTGTAATGTACCCTTCCAAACAACAAATAAATCATCAATGTAGCGGAGCCAAAGCTTAATATTGCCCTGCATAATGTGATTGTGTGTAGTTGCGAGAACCAGCTCCTCCCAAAAGCCCATGTGAAGACACGCGTAACTGGGGGAGAAGCTGGCTCCCATGGCTACCCCTCTTGTTTGCTGATAAAGCACATTGTTAAACATAAAAACATTATTATTGAGACAAAATTCTACCATTTCCACCAACATTTTGCTGTGCTGCACAAATTGTCCCGGTCTTTTGTGTAAATAATGTTCTAATGCCTTCACACCGTCTTTGTGTCTTATACTGGTGTACAAAGATGTTACGTCGAGTGCTATGAGAAGGCAATCACTTTGCCACTCGAACTTGTTCAACTTGTTTAAAAAATCACCTGTGTCTCTTATGTATGATGGCAAGGATTGTACATAATCCTGCAGGAAATAATCCACATACTGTGATGTATGCTCAAGCAAACTGTCTTTAGCCGAGATAATTGGTCTCCCCGGTGGTTTTCTTGGATCTTTATGCACCTTTGGTATGAAATAAATAGAAGGTGTTGGTTTTCATTCTTGAGGAATTTGTACTCCTGTGTGGTAATTAATCCCTTGGTTTTCCAAGATAGAAATTTGGTATAGAAATCCTTGTAGATAGTTTTCAGGTTTGATCCATTGCTCCTAATATAGCAAGTCCTGTCGTTTAGCTGGGATAAAGCTTCTTTTGTGTACTCCTCTTTCGACCATACCACGATATTCCCTCCTTTGTCAGAGTTCCTGATTATGATCTGATTGTTATTTTGTAGCCTCTTAATTAGTTTGTGATATTGGTGGTTGCGCCTATTGTATTTCGTCTTGGTGTTCTGTACTTTATGATTTAGCTGTTTTATCTGAGATGACACTTGTTCACTGAAGATATCTATGGAGTCTCTTGGGGTGATGGGATTAAATGCTGATTTTGACTTGAAAGGCGTAGGTTGGATCATGCTCGCTCTTGACAATGTGGCTGATGTTGCTTGTGATATCAAGTCAGCCGATTCATTTGTTCCAATATCTTGTGTATGTAATATTTATACCTCTCCCCAACGTACTTGCATGTCCCTCAGGAAAGGCATGTCTGACATGGATAGATCAGCTGTGGTTAGTTGTGTATCATATTCATCGCTACATTCTGTCTTTTGGTCTTTGTTGAGCAGTGTATGGTATTTTTTGAGTTTTAATTTTCTCACGCAGCGGTAAATATTCATCCTTGTCATCGCATAATTAAAATTGCTCACGGGGCAATATGATAAGCCGAAGTTGTTCCTCTGCTGTTGTTAGATCTATGTTGGCTAAATTAATTATGGTTTTGTTTGTCCTCACGATGTTGCTTACTTCCGTTTCCATCTTCCCGTTGTTAGTTTTTTTGCATTTGTTGCACTGCCTATTTGCTTTCCTCCTCTGCCTGCGTTTGAAGTTTCTACTGACTCTGTTCTTGTTCTCTGAGTCCTTGGTCGGAGGGTTTGCCGCCGGTCTTGACATAAAAAATTCAATTCTTCCGCAAGCGAGGGCTTCTGAAGTATTGGGCCGTCACTAGGATTTCTTAAGTCGGAGTCTGACTCACTTTCCACCGCTGAACTCAAGTCTGAATTGGATGTATAAGTTGGGCGTTCTCTGTTAGTTGATGTACTTGTGACTTGATCATCCCTTGGTTTGTATTTAGATATTCTAAGTGAGTAATATTTCCTAGCAAATGTTAAAATCTGTCCCAATTCATAATCTGTTTTGTCCCTTTGGAACTTATGGTCTTTCTTTCTTTTATCTTGTTTTCCTCCTTCTTCAGTCTGGTTATCATCTCATTGCGCATTTTTGTAATTTCCTCTGATTGTCCCATGCCTTCTATCTCCTCGTTGTATTTGTCAATTTGATCCAATAGTGCTGCTCGATCAGTGTCGGCGTACTTTATTAATATTTGTACCAATCTTTTTGAGGAGTCCAAGTTACATTCAGCCCACTTCTTCATCATACTGGGGTTGGGATTCTCATAACTTGGTGCTATGAGTATCCTAAGTCCTCTGGGTATCCTCCCAACATCAATATACCTTTGTAGAGATCTAGACTCCCACCATTTGCTTTGCTCTTGCCTCATCGCTTTTTCAAATTTCTTAAATTTGTCTTTAGCAGAGTTAGAATCACTATTTGGCATGATGTTGTTTGTTCTCCCACTGGGGGTCGTTGATGGCAAATCATTGAACATTTCAATAGCTGCCGCTTCTCAGTTCCGTAGCATGTCAGCTGATATCGCTGTATATTGATTGTACGTGCCGTGAGCTTAAACGATCAATACAGTTGCTCAGATCACATAGCGCACACCTCTCCTCCCCTGGCTAATCACTTTAGCCTACCTTACTCGCAGCCGGTGCCATCCGGGTCCTCCGACTCAGCTTCACTAACGACAGTTAGGCTTTACAGCTTTCTCCAGTGCCGGGGGGTCAGACGCACCGTATGCTTCCGAATCCCTTGCAGTTCCGAAGCACGTCCCGGAGACTATTGGCTTCACTTCCTCGCGCCGACCAAGTGGAGAGGTGGGCCTTGTAGAGCCGGGTGAAACCTCCCAGCTTACATATTCAGAATTCCACTGCCTCCCTGGATTTCTCCCACATACGGACACGGACCACCAGATAAGTGCAATATTCCAGTTTATTGCGATGCCGCCATTACGCGTTTCGGCTCAGATCGAGCCTTAATCACATGACATGACGCCACGGCTTCAGTTTCTACTTTTAAAGTGACAGGTGCTGTGTGCAACGTGCAACGTGCAAAACAGTATGCAGTCATAGAAATGAAAGAAAGAAAGAAAGAAAGGATGAACGGATCTGGGTTTCTTGTTTTGCCAATGCAGTCATGGCATATTGAGCTTAAATAGCAAAACATTGTGAATAAATCTTGACCATGAATACTTTCCTATACATCTTGAGTATATGACCTTTAACATTTGATTAAAATGTAATAGACCTTAAAATGGTATAAAATTTAAACAAAGGAAGTTGTTTCCCAAATAAGATGTCCCAACACTGTTATGTAAGTGTCCAATTATGTAGTACCTACATAATCACAATGTCTGATAGCCTATGTATCAGTTGCCACTGTTCTTCCATATTATTTCACTGTTTTGTGTGTATATACACAAACGACCACCTTAAAGTGCTAATGCACTCAGTACTTCCCAAAGTGATAAAGTGCTTTAGTGCCGGTGTGCATAGAGAATTTAAAACAATTTCTTTCTCTTTGTATCTTTTACTAATGTCACTGTGATGCCAACAAAAGTAACTATACTGTTTCTTTCTTAGTCCCTGTCTGATTGTTTGTTTTTATATATATGTATATATTTTTTTTCTCTCCATTCTTTTCTTCTTACTTTTCATTTCTCTTTTTCTCTCTTTTCTTTTACTCTTACAAGGTATTATGGCAGGTTCACAGTTATGCAATCAACCTGCAATATTTTTACAAGTGCCAGGCAAGCCAGCATTAATTTGAAAGAAGTGGTTTAAGACCTTTGAGAACTATCTTCTTGCTATTGATGGTAATGGTTTCACGGCTGCCAGGGAAAAAGCAATTTTGTTCCGTTTTTTAGGCACAGCAGCAATTGAAATTTTTGAAAATTTACCCCCAGTGACTGCACAGGGGGGTCAAGGTGATGGTTGGAATATATTTAAAGAAGCTGTGGCAAGACTTGAAAAGCAGTTTGTTGATGAACCAAATGTGATGATTGAACGGCATAGTTTTCACAAAAGGAAGCAATATCCTGAGGAATTGGTGGAAGAATATGTGGCAGCACTCAGAGTCCTGGCATCTAATTATGAATTTGGGGCTAATGTGGATAATTGCACTAGAGATCAATTTTTTTCAATTGTGAATCTAAGAAGGTTCAAGAGATGCTTTTAGTTTGTTGCAATCCAACCATAGCTGAAGTGTTGGACCTGCGAAAGGCATTGAAAGATCTATCCAGTCAGCTAAAGTGTTGACATCGGACATCGGAAGATGGTGCTTCTTCTTTTCCTGTGTGTTTAGTTCAAACAGTTAAGAAACCCATAAAATCTGGTGGGTTTAAAGGAGGGAAAACTGCCTGTTATAGATGTGGGTCTAAAATGCATCTTGCAAATTATGTTGATTGTCCTGCAATAAGAAGGAAGTGCAATAAGTGTAATAAATATGGTCACTTCCAAAGCGTATGCAAGGGAGTGAGGTCAGTGTCAAATGTATCTGTTAATGCTGTTGCTGAGGTGGGGAATAGTTTAGAGAACTTGATACTCCATTGACACAATTAGATGTAAATAACATAGGGATGGCATTTAAAGCACCTTTGGGTGAAGTACACATTGGGAGTGTGGGTTTGGAAGCTATGGCAGACTCTGGATCTCCTATCACAATTTTCTCTGAATTATTTTTTTTAGAGATAATTGGAGACAAGTGGAGTTAACAAAAACAGATGTCAATCCCAAAGCATTTAGACATTTTGACATAGATATGCTGGGATATTTTGAAGAAAATCTAAAGTTTAAAGTACGTAACATATTCACTAAAATGTATGTTGCTGTGAATGGTAAGAATATTGTGGGGTGGTATGACCTGGGGAAACTAGGCATCATTTTGTGTCCAGGAACAGATTGTCTGATCAGGTTGAGAGAGATGTCTATGAGTTGCATAAATGTATAAAAGACTAATGTGGAGAGCATTGTTGCGAAACTTAGCGCCGTATTTCAAGACAAAGTTAGGCAGGTAAAAGGTTTTTCTCACAGAATCAAGCTCAAGTAGGGTACCATACCTGTGCAGCTTAAAGTGCGCATGGTACCTTTAGGGGTTTGCCAAAAATTGAAATCTCATCTTGATACCTTATGAGCTGATAGTATTATTGAACCTACTGACAGCTCTGAGTGGTTTTCAGCTGTTGTGATTGCCCTAAAAAAGAATAAGGATTTGAGGCTATGTGTAGATTTGAGGTCTTTGAACAAAAATATTGTTATCGATAAGTATCCTTTAACAAGGATACATGATTTGTTGGCTGCGGTCAATGGTGCTAAATATTTTTCAGTGATGGATCTTAAATCAGCATATCATTAAGTTGTACTGGATGATGAATTTAAGGATCTTACTGCCTTTTTAATTCCATTTGGAGTTTATAGGTTTATGAGGATGCTGTTTGGTCTGGCCTCAGCAGCCAGTGTATTCCAAAAATTGATGGAGTTTTTGTTTCAAGGTTTTAAAGGTGTACAAGCTTTCCAAGACAACATACTTATATTAGCTGAGACCAGTGAGGAACATGACAAGTTGTTGGATTCTGTGTTGAGTACTTTGGAAAACAAAGGCATGACAGTTAATGCAAATTGTTAGTAAAGGAGATTGATTATTTAGGACACAGACTTACAAGTGAAGGCATTTTTCCCAAAGCTGATTTGGTCAGTGCATTGGAAAAAGTGAGGAAGCCCTCTGACAAGGATACTCTTTGGTCTTTTTTATGTCTGGGAAAATATTATGCGAGGTTTGTCAAGGTGTATGCACTTGTTGTGGAACCATTGAGGAAGCTTTTGAAAAAGGGGTGTCTTTTGTGTGAACTGAAAATGATGAGTCTTTTTATCAAGTCAAGAAGCTTATTTAGGGGCTCCTGGTCTCAACACTTTTGATCCCAGTGGTGATTCATTTGTGACGGTCGATGCCAGCGCTGTTGGTTTGGGTGCAGTTTTCACCCAATTGGTGGATGGTAAGGAAAGAGAGATTTCATTTATCTCTAGGGCAATCAGAGTAGCTGAGCAGTATTATAGTACCATCGAGAAGGAATCGTTCGCTTGTGTTTGGGCAGTAGAAAAGTTCAAGAATTTCTTGTGGGGAAGACCATTTGCATTAGTTACTTGACCACAAACCTTTAGTGTACATGATGGCTGGAGTAAGGTCGGGTAATGCATCGTCTAGACTTATAAGACTTATTGCTAGACTACAGGAGTTCAATTTTGAGATCAGACATATATCAGGTGGTAAGAATGTCACTGCTGACTGTTTATCTAGGTTGCCGCCTATGGACATGGAGGCAGAAGCCATTACTCCCCCATTTCTAACAATGAATGTGTGGTAGCCATGGTGGATGTATTAGACACATGTAACACTGTTATTTCGGAGAATGAGTAGCTGGATATGACTACCAAAGATGAATTGTTGACAAAAGTCAAACAGCATATGGTGAATGGGTGGCCACCTAGCAGGTATCTTGATCCACGTCTGCAAAGCTATGCGCAAGTCTCTAATGAGCTAACTATCAAAAATAATATCTTGATGAGGCAGGACTTATTTGTTACTCCAGCTGGTATTAGGGAGAAATTGATTCATTTAGCTCGTTCAGGACATCCAGGGATGTCTGGCACAATTTGTTTTTTTAAGCAACACTATTTGTGTCCAGGTTTGGATGCAAGTGTTGAGTTACATGTGGATAGGTGCAAAGTATGCATACGTTCTGATAAACACTGGAAGGTTTCAGTTGAGCCTTTAAGTTTGAGAGGTGGTCCACAAAGACCCTGGGAAAGAATTTCTATTTATTTGTTTGGGCCATATGATTGTTTGGGTATACAAAACAGATTTTTAATTGTAATTGACAATTTTTTCTGAGTGGATATATCACACCTTTGTTGAACATCCTAGTACTGAAGAAGTAATCACATTTTTGGGTGATATTTTCCAAGTGGTAGGTTTTCCCAAAGTACTTAACGGAGTGCAGTTTATTTCTTCTAAGATGTTGTTTCTCAAAAAGTGTGGCATTGATTCAGAGAAAGCACTAGTTTATTGTCCAAAAGCTAATTTTCAAGTTGAGAGGGCCAACAGATTCATTAAGAAGGGCATTCAAACTGCGTTGGAGAATAAACTGAATGTTTTTAATTTCTTGAGAGTCAGAGTCATGCATGTGTTGGTGTCTGTCAATTTTAAAGGGTGACTGGCACACCTTTGACTTTACATAAACGTGCCGATCTAATACAGTCTTTTCCTTTACTTGAATAATTGTTGTTACTGTGATATTTGTTGTGTGTATGATCATTTATAACTAGACATATTTCAGAAACGTCTGTGCTAATGGTCTATTCATCTAAAAGTTAGGAGTCACTGCCTGACTGTGTGGGATTAAATGCAGTATGTCATGCCACCACCATTTTTGCTTCCCCGTCCAGGGGAACAATCTGTGAAGTGGCAGAAGTGAAGGAAATTCTGGCTACGCAGGAGTATGTGGCACTGATTTAAGTGTGGAGCATAAATATTCCCTACTACTTCATTGTTTGGGAGGGGAAGGTCAGGAAATTCTGGTGAATCTTCCAGAATTAAGTACAGCTGATTAGAGGTCTTTGCATAAATGTGAAATCTGCATTCTGAAACTAGACCGTTATTATTTACCTAAAGTCAGCACATTTATGGAGTAATATTATTTTGGGATAAGAGAGCACGTGAAAAATAAGTAGGTTGAAGATTTTGTGATGGGACTTAAGAAGCTAGCGCCAATTTGCAAGTTTGGGGCTTTTACAGAGGAAAAAACAAGAGACCAATTTGTATTACAATGATAAAATAAGGGAGGAACAGTGGCTAAAAGACTAACCACCCCTGGAAGAGGTGATTGTTATAGCAAAGCGTGTCGAGAATATGGTTAAGTGTGTGGATGAGTTAAGCAAGGAGAATAAGCAGAGTGTAAGTACAAACAAGATTGAGGAACTGGTGTGTCAAGTTAAGCAAACACCTAATGCTAATGTCAACAAGAGTAACATGAATGAGTCAAAAGTGGATTCAAGGCACTTGTTTCAGGTGAGGGAGGTTTGGACACAAGGCCAATGCTGCTACTTGTCCAGTAACTTATGCTTTGTGCAATTCTTTTGGAAAAAGAGACCTTTTTTCAAAATGTTGCAAATAGAAAAACAAAAGGGAGTCAAAGCATGAGACAAAAGAAATCGTATTTCAAGTAAATGATTGCAAAATGATCATCCCTCTGAATGGGTCAATATTCAGAACAGCAAAATTTGGATAAAATTTGATTCCTGTTCACAGCTGATATCCAAAGATATTTTTGATAACCATTTTAGAGAGAGAGTGAAATTATACAAGATGGATGTGAAACCTACCGGGCATGGTGGGTCACCTATTAAGATGTATGGATTTCCTTGAGTGTAACGGGAGGTTAGTGGAGGCAAAACTATATGGGTAGAATAAAGGGGATAATTTACTTAGTTGGCCTCATCAGGGACTGTTGGGTATAACACTTAATCCCAGTGCTGTTCTCCAAGTTCAAATATTGGAAATAGATGAAGATGGGAGTATATATGCAACGAAGTTCAAAGAATTGTTCAGGCAAGAATTCAGTTGTTTGCAAGGTTTCAAGCATCGAATTAAGTTGACGTTGGGTGCCAAACCTATTGTTGCCAGAGTGAGGAAAATACCTCTTAGCGTACAGGAAAGGATTCAGCGAGAAATTACACATCTTGTTGAGTTGGGTGTAATTGAGCCAGTGGAAGCCACTGAGTGGTTGGCTCCTATTGTTGTGGCAAGGAAATCCAACAATGACATTTGCGTGTGTGTAGATCTCAGAGCTCTTAATCAGGAAGTAATAGTGGATAGATTTCCACTTCCTAACATTGATGAGATAGTGACATCTTTGGCTGGTGCTAATTATTTCACTACTCTTGACTTAGCATCAGCCTACCATCAGGTTGCATTGGATAAATGGTGTCAAGAGCTGACGGCATTCATTACTCCTATGGGGGGCTTTCAGGTTTTTAAGGCTGCCATTTGGTTTAGTATTGGCAGCCTCAGTATTCCAGAGGGTCATATCTACTGCCTTCAAAGGAATCCAAGGGGTACGTTGCTATCAAGACAATGTGTTGATTTTTGGGAAGACAAAAGAAGAACATGATGCTAAAGTGGAAGAGGTGTTGGAGAGATTTTTAAAAGCAGGTCTTACTTTGAGGAAAGATAAGTGCATGGTTTGAGTGAGGAAATTTAACTATTTGGGACATCACATATCGGGGAGAGGTATTAAGTCAAAAAAAGAATCAGTTGATACCATCATGTATATGAAGGACACCTATTCTAAGGAATAACTAATATCTTTCCTTGGGATGACGGAATTTTAAGGTAAGTTTATCAAAGGATTTGCAGATAAGACATGTCATCTCAGAGATTTACTAGGTTAGAAGGTGGAGTTCAGATGGGATGAGGTATGTAAAGATGAATTTATGCAGGTAAAAAGATCTTGCCAAGGCACCCAACTTGTAAGCCTTTATTCCAGGTGGGGACACTTACATAATCACAGATGCCAGTAGTAAAGGGATAGGAGCAGTTGTTGTTCAGATGAGAACTGGTGCTAAACAGTTAATTGGTTGCACTTCAAGATGATTAAAGGGTGCAGGGTTAAATTACTCTGTAGTTGAAAAGAGACATTTGCCATCTTTTCCACTTTTGCCAAATTCAGGGATTTCAAAGTAAGATCTGATCATAAGCTTCTAAAAGAAATTTTTTAAAAGAAAGGCTTAGATTCCATATCATCCAGGATAAGGAGGTAGGTTATTGCTCTTCATGAGTATGACTTCACGGTTGAATATATTCCTGGTGTTAAACATTTTACAGCTGACTGCTTATCATGCTTAGTTGACTTGGTGGATTCGCAGATGAGTTGGATAATTTTCTTGAATAAGATGTAAAAAGTATGTGAAGTCACACTTGGTGCTATAAAAGCAGATGAATGGAAGGCTGAAATAGCAAAAGATATCACTCTGCTTAACGCCAAAGAATTGATATTGACAGGAAATTTTTATAAATTAGAAACACCATGGTGAATAGTTAAACAAGAATTAGCAATAAATTATGGTGTTTTAACAAGAGGTACAGGATTAGTCCCTTCAGAATCTTTGAGGAGTAAAATAATTTGTTTAGCACATGAAGAGCACATGGGTATTGCTAAAACAAAGGAGCGTATACGCCAAGACTTTTGGTGACCAGGTTAAAACTTAATGGTAGAATGTGCTGTTGTATACAATGTAATTTGAGTGCTAAATTGCATAAAACCAGGCATGTGCTAATGGTATGTAGAGAGTGCCTAAGTTTCCATGGGAAGAGGTGGCAATAGACATTGTAGGACCTCTACATGGTGAACACTACACATCTTATTTGATAGTACTACTTAATTTGTATTCGCGGTGGGTTAAAGTAAGATGTGTGTGTGATATTTCTTCACATAATGTGATTACATTTGTAGAAGAAGTTTTTAAGAGAGAGAGTTATCCACTGTCTGTCTTGTCTGACAATGGTCCTCAATTTTGCTCACAAGGAATGGAGTAAACTTAATTGAGTGTGGCATATGTCATAAAAGAAGCTCTCTTTACCACCCAGAGACTAATGGCACAATTGAGAAACTTAACAAGACCTTGAAATGAAAGAGAGTGTACAGTTGGAAAGCGTGAACAGTTTAGACTGGAAAAAGGAGCTGCAGGAGAGAATCACAATTTACTGATTGTCATCTCATGCCACTGCAGATAAAACGCCTTTTGAATTATTCAAAGGGAGAGCTGAAAATACCAAGCATTGTCCATGGTGGCTGTCATTAGACAAAGGCTTACAATTCAATGGTATTGGAAATGGAGGGAGAGGGAACTACACTTCAACAAGACAGAAAAAAGTATTTTGAGTCACACAAATGTTTGAAAAATGTAAGATATCAGATTGGTGATTTGGTGAAGATTAGAGCACCATTTGGGTGTCAAAAATGGTCAAAATTCAGGAAGGAAAAACAAATTGACAAGTTATGTAGGAATGCTATAAAGACTGATAATGTGCTGCAGCAACAAATGATGGATGGAATGCTGAATAAATCAGTGTGTTAGTCATAAAGTACAACAAATACACATAACTGTATTGGCACTAAAAAAGTATTTCTAAAAAAAACAGACATATTTGTACCATGTTCAATACTAAGATGGAGATAAAATCCATCACTTCAAATAATAATAGTTGAGAATCCTAAAACGACCTACATTTATTCCCTCCTTCTTGATCGTCTAAATCTAAATAAAAACACCTAGGGAAAGACGGGACTAAAAAGATAATCTATGCCCCACATCTCCTCTAAAAATTGTCATTATAAGCCAGCCTTTAAGATCTTGATATAATAACAAAGATTAAGAAGAAGAAACTCTGCCCTAACCACAGTTGCCAATGGCTAAAAAACTTGGCGACATTTTAAAGTTGCCAAGAGAAAAGAAACAATAGTATTACATACATAGGGATCTGTCAATTGCTGAATAAAATATAAATCTGGAAAACACTGTCTAAAAGCATGTTTACGTGAAAGAGGAATAATATACTTCTTTCTCTCCTGGCTATACAAAGTGCAAAAGAATAAAAAATGCATATTAGACTGGATAGATTTTCCGTCACAAGGACAGGGTGACAATTGATTCAGTGCATAGGTGTTTTCGGGAAACCAATCATAAGAGGAATAACATTTAGACGAAAGCATATCAAAACAAATCAGTGCTGTGGGTTTTGAACAAAGGACAAATAAGAAAATGCACCAGGATTTGCAGGTGGTAGTGTGTGGTATCAAATTACTGTGCTTTTGTCTATATTCACACCCACTTGGTCATTCTGTACCTTTGCCAGGAAAATTTCTTTTAACTTAAGCTTCGGAAAACTAGCGCAGATCAGTGAGGTTTCATACAGATCGTGCAGTTCCAACAATGCCAGAGTGGACTCTACATAACTCAACCACGGGATTCTGAGTGCATAATCCATTTTTAGGATGTCCCTTAGCACTGATTGGTTGAGTCTAACACTATCCCTTTTCCATATTGAGTGCCACAACAGCAGAGGGGACATCTTTATTGAATCACTAATGAAAGGTAAGCCCAGTTCGGTGTGGCAAATAAGGTTCGAGCAAGCAACGAGGGGCAGATAAAAGTCTTTTACAAAAAGCATCCTCCACACGCTGAATTGCTCCAATGTCCGCCATTCCCCAGATTGCCGCCCGATATGAGGCAATGGATTTAGCCTTATCTAAATAGAGTTTTAACAGTTCTGGGGGGGGGGGGCAAGGGTTGAACTTAATTTTTTGGAGAATCTAAAAATTGCGACTATGCTTTTTTCCATGAGATTGACTCTGTTGATCATCATATCCTTCCACTTTAGTTTACAATCAAATAATACTCCTAATCAGGTGAATTTATCTACCACTCCTATATTTCTATTTGCTATGGAGAATCTCAGGGATTTCTTGAATCCAGGCCCTGCAGTTAATACAAATGTTTTGGATTCGTTAACATGTAAAGCCAGGCTAGCCATAAAGCGTGTTTACAACTGTACACCTCTATGAGGCTCTGCAGTGCCAATGAGGTTCTATCTAAAAGCACTGCGTCATCTGCCTAGAGGAGTGTTGGGAGGGGGCCTTCTCGACATCAGGAGTGTCCTTAGCACTCTCTACCAATACAGATTCCAATTTATTTGTATAGAGGGCAAATAAGAATGGTGCAAGGACACAGCCTTGCCTCACTCCTTTTTCAATATTAAAGGGCCTAGTGCACTCCCCTTATTTCCCATAACGAACAATTGCTGTCGCTCCCAGATACAGCTACCTTATAAAGGTAATTATTGATGTATCTACCCCCATGCTCTTCATAATAGCCCATAGCTTGCTATGACCACACAGTCAAACACGGCAGAGAAGTCCATAAAGGCCATACAAAGTGGAGCTTTTTTTTTACCAGAGTGTATTTGGCAGTCACCATCATTAGGTTCAAGCATTGATCAATTGTGCCTTTGCCTTTCCTGAAGCCGCATTGGGCCTCAGAAAGGATCTGCTTTTCCTCTGCCCATTCTTCTAGCCTATTCAGTAAAAGGTGACCCATTAGTTTGGCTGTGCAGTCGATTAAGGAGATGGGCCTATCGTTTTGGGGAATAGATCTATCCCCCTTTTTAAAAATGGGAATGATTGTTGAATGTCTCCAAGAAGTCAGCGGACCTGATCTTGCAATGGAATTAAAAACATTTGCAAGTAATGGACCCCAGAATAACTTATTAGTTAAGAAAATGTCTACAGGCACCCCGTCAGGACCAGGGGCCTTCAGGGTAGATGACTGGAGGAGGGCTTGTTCTATTTCTATCACTTCAAAGGTCATGGAGGAGAATTTTACCAAGCTAACAGTGTCTGCGTAGTTCGCTAACCCTTCATTGTTTTGAAAAATATCTTGAAAAAAGCTAACCCAGCCCTCCTCCTCGATATGAACATCCAACGACGGTTCCCCTATATCTTTTAAAAATGGGGCATTTGCCACCTTCCAAAGCCCAGTACCATTATTAACCTCAGAGGCTTGCCTTAGATTTTCTCATGCTTGTACTCTTAAGTGTTTCAGCCTTTCATCTCTCACTTCTTTGTACATAGAACGAAGAGTTTGTACAAGCTGAGTATTTATTGGGGACTTATTCAGGGTTTTGCGTAGGTTTGCTAGTGTTTTGGAACAATTGCTGTCAAACCATCTCGTCAATGGGCGCTCTTTGGTGGACTACGATTGAGTTAGCTGATAGATATCAATACTTTCTCGAAAGCTCCCACCACTTGTGTTGGGGAGGCCATGTCATCTAGACATATCATAATCTCAGATATATGATGAGACAGAACAGAGGTTACAAGTTTAGCCTCATCCACTCTATCCCACTTTAAAATATAACCATTTTTCCTAGATAGAATTGACTTTGGGGCTCTTGTCTCTTTCAGATTGACATAACCTCCACAAACTAATTCACATGTTACTGGGGCGTGATCACTAAAGTCTATGGCCAGAACCTAGACGTTCTTTATGCTGTCTCTCAGATTTTCCGAGGTTACAATATAATCTATTGTAGACCCTTTCCGTGTTCTTTCAAAGGTATTATCCAAAGAGCCAGTATTCAATTGTATCCTATTACCAACCTCTAAGTTCCAAGTTATCAAAAGCCTATTCAAAGCATTCCCATAGGGTGAGTGGGTAAAATATATCATAGAGTCTCTGTTCAAATCTGTCACTCCACAGATCAGTTTTTTGACTATTTGACAACTCTGTATATTAAAATCTCCAATCCAGAGGGTTTTCAGAGGTTTGGGATGTTGCTGACTGAAGCCATTAATCATGCATTCAACTTCGTCTGCAGCATGTACCAAGTGCCCAAAATAGTTATTATAAAAATTTATGATAAAAAGGTCCCACTCACATTGACCCTCACAAACCAAAAAGTGGAAGTAGGGGATTCATTACCAAATTTTAAAATCTTACTCCTGAGGGTATTTGCTAATAACGTTACTAGTCCTCCATTTGCCCTACCAGCTCTAGAGAAAAGTGCCAGGGTTTGGAACGATCGATAACCATCCACAAAAATGGGACCCTCCTCCCATGTTTGATGGAGGTGAACAATATCAAGTTTTATAATCTCATTTGACCAATCTTTATTATCTTTCTTAGCCCCATAGCCTGCAATATTCCAAGCTATCAGTTTTAGTTCCTTTACCCTCACATGCATTATACCCTCCTCCCTTGTGCCTTGTTGCCTACTAGCCCCCTCATACCTTGCCTTTTCTTCCTTCCCTAGAGAGTGAGTCACAGCCTTCTAGGCTCTCTAAGGGGGCAATCGCTTTAGAGTATGGGTCCCTCTGGTGCCATATGGCACTTTCAAGGGTACAGGGATAATCCGGAGGGTATCCATCTTTACTTCTCTCAGTCTATGCAACCAAGGAATGTCTTGTGGTTTGTAGAAAAACCCCAGAGGTAGAGCATAGATTTGGGAACCTACCGACGGTGCTATGGGGAGTTGGCCTAAAAGGTCCCCAACTAGTCTCTCGTTATTAAAATTAACTACAATACAATCCCCCACAATTTTTTGGGGGCTGGGCCCACCCACGGGGTTCTCCTTACCATAATAAGGTGCCACCATATATGCGTGCCCACTCTCACATGCTTGGTCAGCCAATGAGTTGCCTTAGCCATTAGTTG
Organism: Calotriton arnoldi; assembly: GCA_963921515.1. Taxonomy (NCBI): domain Eukaryota; kingdom Metazoa; phylum Chordata; class Amphibia; order Caudata; family Salamandridae; genus Calotriton; species Calotriton arnoldi. Next base: position 73,054 of record CAWUFW010018062.1, read on the forward strand.
ATCTGTTGTCTCTTGTTGAGAGACCCTTAGCTCCGGTACATTGACAAGTATGAAAACGTACGGGCAAGCAGTTGGAGGGAGGCTTATGGACTGCATCTTATTCCCCCTCTCTATTTTAGATACCTGTCTTTTTCTCAGCCTCTCCTCCCTATCTTTTGACCTAGTATCAATTTTGCTAAAGGAGGGTTGATTTACATTTGATCTCATATCGTGGCTACCTGGGGAAATAACCCCACCCCCTCTTTAGGAGCATGCTGCTGGTGGCTGATGTACGTTTCTACGGCCAAGGGGGAAGAATGAGACCCTTCACCCCTGGCCCCTGCTCCTGCCTTTTCTCCATCATGTGTGGTCAGCAATGTTTTCAAAGCACAAGGAGAGTTAGAAACTAGCTCAGGTGGCCCTACTTTATGTGTTTGCCCGCCCTCCTCCATCAATTGTATCACCTCTTGTTAAATTTTTTCCAGGCGAGTTAATAATGGCTGAACCATGCATTACAAGAGGGTTTGCCCTTTGTCATATATGTCGTCCAAATTTGCGATATGTGGACCCTGCATTTGGGTTTGATAGTCAGACAAGGTTCCCAATAGAGGGCCTTTCCTAGATCTTTTGGCTTTAGTGGGTTGAGGTTCTCTAGTCCCACCTCTTTTTCTTTTATTGGCAGGCTCCATCGATGACATTTCTTCATTGGCAGCTATGCCACGTTGGGGTTAAATCAAGCCCATATTTGGAGCCCCCACAGAGTCGCTAAGGTTGGGCCTCTGTGGCGTATCGCCACAGACCTCCCTTACTCCCAACCCTCCCAATGAAAGCCTCCTTTCGGTGAGTTCTATTTCTTTAGTTAAGACATTTGTTGCCCACACAAGAAAAGAGTCCAAAGTGGATATTCTTTCCCCACCTGTTTCCAGTTGCTTGGACTTCTTTTTTCCCATACTTAACTTTAGTCGCTATGTGTGGAGCCAAAAATGTTAGAAGGGGGGCCTGGCCCAGCCTTCTATGGGCTCCAATGGGCATGGATGGGCCCGTGCTTTGCCTGGGCACTGCCTGCGCGCGTACCTCACTGTGGGAGGTCAAAGCCACTTTTCAGCACATCCTGGCCAGTAGCCCAACCCACTCAAGATGACGATCTCAGCAAGCACGCCTCCTGGCACATTGCGGGCCAGTGCTTGCAGTCTACAGGGGTGCTGTGGGGTTCTTCTAGACAGTCTCCTCCACAAAATGCCACAAAAACGTCCCCTCCATGGTGTATGTTTATTAAAGATTAAATGATTTGAAAAACGTTAAAAAAAAAAATCTTTAAACTAAAGGAAGTCTCTCTTGAAGGTCCTTGAGTAATTGTCAATTTCTCTTCTCCACAGGTTACTAAAGTAGGCAGGGTTTCCCCAGAGTCTCCAAAAGGAAAGAAAACAACAAACAAACACACGGGCGGTAAGTAATAGCTCAAATTAGGGGTTTCCCCTTATTCCCCACACCTTGAGTGACAGGAGTGACTGGGGTTAGGGTTGTTTCTAGAGGAAGAGGGATACCCTTCGATCTATTCAATGCTCCTCTCTCCATCTAGAGGAAAAAGAAGTTCTCTATGTGCCCGAGATAGTGCCAAAATCTCCTCTTTTAGTCTCGTGGGAAATATGTGCCTCAGATAGTACCAAAATTCTCCTCTTTTAATCTCGGGGAAACATATGTGCAAAATAAAATTAATTGTTCAGCGTGCTCCCCTCTCCAGCATGCTCCTCTTATCACCCAGAGTTGGTAAACTCTCAATATCCCCTCCCTTCTCCCACTAAATGCAGGACCCCCACACTCACCCGCCTAGCCGCAACTCTCCAGAGTTGCAGCGGTCAAGGAGCTTCCTCCAGGGCCAACCACTAGTCGTCTGGACCAGTTTCTGCGTCCTCGTCTTTGCAGCTGGACTGACGACCTCCCTCTGCTCCGGCATTTTTCTCTTTGTCCCGGCTGGTTGTTGGATCCCTCTCCACGTCCGTAAGGTCCTCGGCGAGGTCGTGCTGTGATGAGTTCACAGACCGGATCCTCTGGGATGTCGTTGGGCACACTTCTCAAGAGGGACAGTGGGAGTGGGCACTAGCCTGACCAGGTTCAACATAATGGGTATCTACACAGATAGCAATCTTAACGCTTTGGGAAACAATACTTGTTGGCCTGACTGAGCAACTGAGCTCATGGATGCTCAAACCCCAGCTGCCCAAGAGTCTAGATTAGAAGACATAGGCGAGACCAGTAAACATTGAAGGAAGCCAATATTATTTGGATGCCATTCCGTAACATTATGGGATGTGTTCCCCTGTCACCAGATAAATTATTTTCCAATTAACACCCTGTGGTAGCCTCTCTTCAGCAGCAGTTGTAGATTCATAAGACAGTCTAGAAATTGAGGTGCAACTCATGTCAATGGCTTGTTAAGTGCCTAAAGGGTTGTATTAGAGTTTGGCAGCCAGGGCGCTCCCAGGCAAATTCTATGGAGAAGCCTGTTCACCAAATACTTGGTCCGCCCTCCTCGAGACGGCGAGATTCTTATGTTTCCTTTGGCAGAGCCCCCATTGCCTATGTCGAGGGAAAGCTTCTTCCTGCAGCCTGACAGAGTAGGGCCCATCGAAGCAAGGGCATTACACTGTCTGCTCTATATAGAGCGTGTAGTGTGATATTCTTATTTTAGTGTTTATCACCACTTGGAAAAATCTGGTGGTGATAATAATGACTTTCGAATCCTGGGAGTTCTCTACAGGGTGGGGTGGTTATTAGTTTTTTGTTTTTCAGAAACAAACTTCCACTTGAAAAACAAAAAATTGATAAAAGTTTGGTGGACAACCCGCAAACCAACAGCAATTTTTTGTACCAAATGGGGAACTGCCCTGATGTTGGTTCCTTTTTTCAACAGACAGATATGACCGCTGGGCCGTCATCTCTGAATTTTGATAACAGTAGGCCTAAGACATTACCTCAGCCATACCGATGGACAGTACTCTGTTCATCAAAGCACTGAAAGGATTAGACTTACCATTATGAGACTTATTCACATAGCAGTGCATTTGGAAATAAGATATTCACTTTTGTAGGATTACCCAAATTTGGAGACATGTTCAACAATGAGATTTATGAAGAATTCCAGAAATACTTTTGGTTATCTATGCTAGTCATAGTTTTTCTGGAAGGAATTAGCACCAGATGGAAATTTTGTCCTGCTCAAATGTGATGCAAAAGTGCATCTTTAACTTTTTATGGAACAGTTCTGTTTATTGAGGTCCACCACGTAAATAACACTGCTTTTCTGCCTACAACCAGCGGCCGGCATCAAACACAATAGAGGGCCAGTACTACACAGCTGTATGCTGACAATCCGGAGGCTGGCAGCGATGCAGGGACCATTTATCAATAAACAAAGAAAGCAAGAGAACATAACCCCCTCCCCCACCCCCACCGCCCTCTCCTTCGCACCAGATTCAAATATTCATTGTTTGCCATACAGAGTTATTTCCATTGGGGGCCACTGGTAGGTGTCCAATACTGCAGGGAGGGTTTATGCCACTTCAACTTCTCGCGGGGGAGCAAGCACAAGATCTGAAAATATTTGGGGTAGGTCACTTCCCTAAATTCTATGGAGAGAATTCGGATGAAGGGGCCCATAAACCAGGGTAGGCGGATGCTCTGTTCTGCACTGTGAGAGATAGTCGCTCCATTGCTAAGGAAAACTAAAGCTTATGTAGCCAGGAAACATGGTCCGGGATGCTCTCAGATCCCCAGTGTGCAAGGATTACTTGGCGCGTAGCATTTAATGCTAAGACAATTTGTCAACCCCGCAGCAAATGCAATGGGAAAGTCAGGGGGTTTGACAGCCCAAGTAAAGTGAACGCGGGGAAGCGTGGAAGCGTGGTGTCAAATGATAAGTCAATGTCATCTAAGACCTGCTTCAAGAATCTGGACAGTTTGGGGCAGTGCCACAAGAGATGAAGAAGAGAACCCGTCTGCCCACAGCCCCTACAGCATTTCTCTGAGCGCCCCTTGTTCCATCTATGAATACATGCTGTGTGAGATACCAGTAGGAGGCAATTTTGTAGTGCTGTGTGGTGTATTCTATAATACATGTCATTTCACTCTTTTGAGGAGAGAGAGCACCTCAATTCCTCCTCCCAGCGTAGCTGGCCTTTGGCTTTACACAGAGCCACTGTCAGAAAGCAGAGCATAGAGTTCAGAGATAAGGTGCTTATTGCTCTCCTTATGGACCAGCCATTTCTCAAAAACAGTAAGTGGGTGGGTGGCTGCCGTCTTATAACCCAGAGAGCTCACCCAGTGCCGCAGCTGCAGATAATGAAACCCATCCGATGAGGGGAGAGAATAGTCCTGTTGAAGTTGGTCAAAGGGGATAATCCCAAAGGGGTTGAAACAGGAGCCCACCTGTTTGCACCCTTGCTCGTACCAGCGGCTGAACACTTTTGAGCTGCAATGAGGGCGGAAGGTAGGATTGTCAGCAATCGGCGACATCGGGGAGGGGAACGTCGTCAGGCCCCCCTGAGGGCAAAGCAATGCCATACTTTCATAGTCGTAGCAGTCACCGGTGAGGAGTACAATCACTAGGTTCTGTGTTTGCGAGGCAGCCACGCTTCCCACCAAATATTCACGGCTGTGAACGTCTGGTCCATAAAGGACCAGTGCTTTTCTGAGAGAGGTCTATTCCACTCTACGAGATATCTGAGATGTGTGTCTTGGAAATATCGAGTGATCAATGGGAGCCCTAAGCCCCCCTCTCCCTTGGGCCAGGAGAGTTGTTTATAATGGAGTCCCAGTCCTTTCCCACACCAAATAATTTTTTTATTTTTTTATTAAACCATTTTATTGGTTTTTCTATTTCGTACATTATGTTCAACAGCAACATCATATATGAGTAATATACAGTGAATTACATTACAACTCTGAGATGTGACCATTTTGGATTTTGTTTGTGTTTGGGTGGGTTATCTATTTGTGTGGCCAGGATGAAGATGCGTTGGGTCCACATGTACTGCCTTAAGTTCGGAGGCTTAATCATTGCAAATGAATTTTTTGATAGCAAGTTGCAGAGAGCGCAGCACCAAGGGTGAAGGAGTCAGCGGTAAGGTCTGAAAGATTTGGAGAATACGCAGAAGTACAGTCATTTTAACTACGGCTATATGGCCCGACCAGGCCAACTGCAGACGACTCCAAGAGAACAGCGACTTATTCGTCTGGTCAAGAAGGGATCCATAATTTGCTGCTAACTTCTTTACTATAGTAGAAGCGAGCTGGATGCTCATATACGATATGGCGTCCGTCGTCCAAGCCAAAGGAAACCGGGTGCGGAGTGCCGCTTCATGCGGGAGAGTAACCAACAGGTTTAGGATCTGAGACTTTTTAAGGTTGGCCTTGAATCCCAGACCTCTCAAAATAGCTGCAACTCATCAAGTAGGGACGGCAAGGATGCCATAGGGTCTGCCAGCAAGAGGATAACATCATCACCGTACAAGCTGATAGTATGAGTGCTAGAGCCAAATCAGATGCTGGAAATCTGCGAGTTGTCTCTAATTCGCTGTGCCATTGGCTCCATGTAGAGCACAAAAAGGAGTGGCGAGAGAGGACACCCCTGGCAGGTGCCACACGCTGTCTGGAATATAGAGTATGATGTCCCATTGACCTGGACAGAGGCTCTGGGGGCGCTATAGATACAGCAGATCCACTTGATGAATGTGTCCCCAAAGCCAAAGTGGCAGAGAGCTTTAAGCATGTAAGGCCAATGGACGTGGTCAAACGATTTCTCTGCATCAATGAAAATTAGAAAGTGACTCTTTTCATGAACTCCGAAGGATATCAAGTAGGTGCAAAAGCCTTTTAGTATTGTCGCTGCTTTGTCTCGTGGGGATAAAGCTGGCTTGGTCAGGATCGACCAGCCCCAGTATGACCGGGTTCAGACGGGAAGCCAGGATCCTGGCAAAGAGTTTGGCATCTATGTTGAGAAGGGAGATGGGTCTATATGACCCACAGTCTCCAGGATCCTTTGATGGCTTAAATATCACAGATATGGATGCCTCCATCATCAAGTCCGTCAACGCACCCGAGTCGAGGAAAGAATTAAGGAGTCGAGTGAGAAGGGTAGCTAGCTCTTGACAGAAGATTTTATAAAACTGGGCCATAAACCCGTCTGGCCCCGGTGCCTTGGCGGTCTTCAGACATGCGATTGCGGCAACCACCTCAATAATGCATATTGGCTGATCCAGTTGGAACGCAAGTGACGCCGGCAATCGGGTCAGGGGGATCCCTGCAGATAGAGTCTCGGGTCACCCTGAGGGCTGTCCGAGTCAGAGTATAGGGTGCTGTAGTACTCTTTGAAGGTTGCAGTGATTTCCTCATCCGTGTGTACCCCCTCCCCCCTTGCCATCTGAATCAAGCTTACTGAACCAGAGAGGGTCTTTTGCAGAGCCTATGAGCCAGCATGTGTCTGCAGTGGTCGCTGCTCAGGTAGAATTTGTGTATGGGCATACTCTGCCCTATCCAGGTCCAGACGCTTCAAAAGAAGCATCTTTTGCTCCAGGTCTCGCCAGAGCCTGGGGGCCCCCGTTCGCTTATGAGTCACCTCTAACTCGGGGACTGCTTGCTCCAAGTGCTGGTGCTTCTCCTAAGAACCCAATTTTCCACCGCCGAGATAGTGATGAATTTGCCTCTTACTACCAGCTTCAGTGCCTCTCACACTGATGATAAGGGAGTGCCCTCTATGTCGTTGGTGCGGAGGTTGTCTGGCAGCACCGTGCACACTGTGGCTATCGTGGAAGGGGATTGCAACAACGCGTCACGCAGTTGCTGCCAGGAGGCACAGGGTGAGAGTCTCCCAACCTGAAAGTCAGAGATCATGGCGTGGTCCGAATGGGATTGGGGTTCTATGCTTGATTTTCCAACCATAGCCATAGTGGGGGACGTAGGAAAATGGTCAATGCGCCTGTACAATTTATGCGCTGCAGAGTAGAAAGGGTAGTCCCTCAAAGAGGGGTGCAGGTGGTGGCAGATATCGCAGAGCCACCCATCTGCCAGCCAGTAAAGGCCATCAGACGTGAAAGCTCCTGCTTGTGAAGAGCGCTGGCAGGAATGCTCTAGAGTGGGGTCCATGATCAAATTAAAATCCCCCCCTATAAACACTGCCACATCTGGAGTCACAAGGGCCACTGTAAGAGCATTAAGAATAAAAAGGTTCCTGTTGCTCATTCGGGGCGTAGATGTTGGCCAGGGTGACATGTAGAGAGCCCCACTGTATGCACACTACTAGGAGACGCTTCTTTATTTCAGCTATCGTGGATATTAGCTTGCCGTTAAATTTCTGGGAAAAAAGGATAGCTATCCCGTTTTTCTTAGTGGGACCAGTGGACCAGGTCTGGTGGGAAACCAGCAGGAGCACGTGTGAGCAGTGTCCTTGGGGACCAGGTGAGTCTCTTGGAGCAAATATATGCCCCCATGATTTCTCCAAGAGACACAGTATTGTTGCATGTTTCACAAAAGTATTTAACCCCTGAACATTAAGGCTGAGTATCTTTATTTCCTTAAGCATGGGTCATGGGGAAAGTGGGTTGCGTGGCGCGCCTCAGATTAAGATGTAATAGAAAATGCAAGCCGTCCATGCAGCTGGAGATTTCGAAAGCACTTCTACATTGACACGCTGCGGGCAACTGGTGCGGAGGAGTGACAAGAAACAAAAAACCCCATAACAAACACAAATCAACAACAATCAGTACAACATGTGGTGACATCAGTCCGTCATGGTGAGAAAACTGGAACAGGACGTTGGTCAGTCGAGGCATAGGCAGCCAGTCCAAACTCTCCAACTGGGGGTCACAACTCCCAAAGGAGAGGGTAGAAGAAGAAATGACTGCACGCGCCTCTCAGACTCCGCCAGGTCTGTGCCCTCCTGCCTTGCATTCCTCCACGATTTCAGGGAGTCTACGGCAGCACTAGCATGCTGGCTAAAGTGGTGAGCACTGCCTGCCTTTCTTTGGCCATGGTGGCTGTGTCCAGTTTGTGTCTCCTGAGGGTTCCTTTCTTCTTGTGCCAACGATGCTGGTTGTGTCGTATATTATCCGGTAAGTCAGACCTCCCCTCCGCAGCCTCCTCTTCTTTAAGGCCCACAACCTCGAGAGCCTCCCTCAGGGATCGCAGTTGCTGCAGCCTGCCCTCGTAACGGAAGATGAGGCGAAAAGTGTGACCCCATGAATACAATATCCCTTTCTCTCTGAGGTGTGCTGTGACAGGGCTGAAGTCTCTGCGCTTTTGGAGGGTAAACGCGGAGAAGTCCTTGTACAGCACTGAAGCATGGCCCCTGAACTGGACTGGATGGGTCTATTACCATCAATTCCAAGGTTGAAGGGATCAAAAACCATCAACTTGAACAATGCACCCGTCCTCCCATGGCAACTTCATATGTCTTTGGTTCTGATGAATGTACCACCCCTGGTTAAAGGTGTGACAGAAAGCTGGACTAAATGAAAAAATAAGTCTGTGCACTACTTGGGGAAGTAAGTGGGACTTACAAATTAAATTTCCCAGGACATCATGTTTGTGAGAAGGGTGAATTGGGTGGGGCGAGGGCTTAAAACAGCTTGAGGGGATTGTGTGGTTATCAACTTTAGGGCCCCAAATTTGAGTGTGAGGATTATATCAAGGCTTAGATCTTTCCAAATAGACAACAATTAGATTTTACCTGTCCCACTACTCTCTTTTTATAAACCCCAACACCTCGTCCCACAATCACTCCCAAAGGTCTAACGTTATACTTCATACCTAGACCGGTATCACAGTGATCATTTTACCAATTTTGCCTTTCCTACTGCCAACCACTTTAGCTGCTTAAATGATTGGGTGGACCCTGTTTGACTCAGACATCTCTAGTTGACTGGAAATAGGGTTACTAGAGTGGGGGCAGCTGGTGATATCACAAAGCTTCCAGAAGGGAATCCCAATTCTGCTGCAAGGCAACAGGGCCTGCCATTAGATAATGTACATTCCTGGTCTAGTTTAATCTTTTGGAACGTGGCAGGCCTGCAAAACACATTAGATTAAGCTGAGTAGTTAGAATTTATAATAAAACACCCAATTTTTTGTCTGCAAGCTACTTGGCAGGTGGAAGCCCTCCATGTTAATGGCTATGTGACATCCCATTTACATGCAGCTCGCAGTAACTGAGAGAGGCCTATGATAGGATTAGCCATTTTTATCTCTAACTTATTAGAAGGATGTGGCCATAAATACTTGATTGATGAGCCTTCCTAACATATTATTGGAATAGAAAGCCTCCAAGGGTGTGCAAATAGTATGCATGAACTATCATAATAATCTTCTCAATGAGGGGAAAACTGGTGTGAATGAAAGGATAGATAAAGATGTAATCGCACTCAACAGGATTGGCTATGACTCATCTAGGGGTGGGATTTCAATACCCATTTATGCCATCTCCCACCTTGGGACATTTGTCCTTTCTGTGATGCTAAGGATAACGATCAAACACACTTCACTCACGAGGATATGGAGGCATGATTAACCACATCTTTGTTAAACATTTTCTGGTGTTTGTAAATAAAGTGAGCAGACTGACAGCCCCCTTCTCAGCCATCTTTACAACTAAAGGGGAGGGAAGTCTCATTGATTTTATTTTAGAATAAGAAAACTTCAGTCATTATATCTATAATTTTAAAACTCATGCTAACTGTAATAGCGGCCATTGCCCACAAAACCTTCAGGTTAACAGTGACGTATGGAATTCTCAGCCTAAATCACAAAAGGTGAAAAGGATTGGGGTCTTAAGGAATAATTCCCCTCAAATTAAAGTGGGATGCGGAACCCTGTTCTCTTTTAGGCCGAATTAATAAAGGAGAACAAATTTCTGGTAAATATTTGTCTGGATGAGAACGCTGACGATATAAAAATAGAAGATGCTTTTTTGAAAATTCAACCTGCATAAGATTGCTTACTAGACCCCCCCTCCCCAAGTGGCAGGGCCAAAAAAGCAGAAGGTTGTTTTGATCATGACTGCACTAAGGCACACAAGGAATGAGGCCGCACTTGGCAAAGCAGATCAATCCATTACTGAGATCGGTGTAGGAGAAAGTATAAACCTGCACCATCTATGCCAGTGAGGATGGGAGGCCTAACTTTGAGGATAGGTATTATGTTACCTATAGTAATCATTTCTATGACGATGGGACCTTGAAACCATTCTACAAGAAATAATCAATGCAGTCAATAAATGTCCTAATTCCAAAGCCCCAGGTCCAGGTTGGGTACTATCAGACATCTTTAAGGCCAAAATAGACTTGGGGTATTTACTGACTAATGTGAGGGCAACCTGTAGACCCCAGAAGATGAACACTTAGGGTCCTATTACGATGTCGGTCATAAGGCCTCTGACCTCAGGTCAGAGGCCTTACGGCCGACATCGTCAGTTTCAATTCCAACGGGTCGATTTTGATTCAGCCGGTCGGAAATGAAACCGGGCAGTCATTCCGGCTGGCTTCCGATGGGCTCATGGAGTCTGTCGGCCAGTCAGACCGGCACGTAATCCAAATGGAAGGTGGTTTACACCGTCTGGATTACGATGCACGGTTTCTGGCAGGGTTTCCATGCCGGCCTTGCCGACATGGAAACCCTGTCGGAAAGCATGTTTGGGGGCCCCTAGCAGGGCCCCATTTCTTGTGCGACCTCCGGTTGGGGGCTGAGGGGGCAACTATGGTGCCCCCCCTGTTAATCCCTGCACCCCGTGGCAGGCACCTTAAGGTGCCTGCCTCAGGGTGCAGGGATTAAGAACACGTCCCATTTCCCTATGGGTGCATGTACCACGGCCGGTTTACAGCCGTGACACATGCTTCCATAGGGAAATGTCGGAATGCAACCGAACAGTGTTCAGTCGCATCCTAATCAGGCGGTCGAGACCATCGATCAGAGGTCGTCGGTCCCGTTTCCGATGGGGTGTTGGGCGGGTGTCCGCCCGACATATAATCAGCACCTTAGTTCCAGTCACTAATCATCCACATCTTTAAGAATAGGGATTGTAATGACCTGCAATCCTTCTGTCCAATCTCTGTATTGGATTCATTGGTCAAGGCATTGGGGAAGAGTCTTCTTAGTTGGGTTGGAAGAATGGGCAAAAGTACAAAATATACTGACGGACATCCAGTAAGGTTTTCCGAGAGGCATAGGTATGGTAGAAAAGTATCTAAAATTGTCCCTATTAATTTCAAAATACACAGTTGCAAAAAGGGGAACCATCTATCTAGGCTTCATGGACCTCTGAAACACATTTAACTGCATCTTCCATAGTAGGACATGTTGGAGGGCATGGGGATGGATGTTCACATAATACCTGGTTGATCATTATAACTAGGATTGGCATGATGTCCGATGATTAAAGATACCAGAATGACTCAGATGGTGTGTCTAGTTGGAAAAGGCATTTAAGGAGGTGTCAAGAAAAGAGCCTTTCATTTATTTAACTATTGCCGTTTCCTTTTCTTCCATACGTCTGAGGTAACATGAGGATTTAAAAAAGTACATCAAACAAAGCTTCCGGTATTTAATGTAAACATTCTTGGATTTTAGGAAAGAAACTAGTGTGGTCTTATTCTCCCTCACACTCATCTCTCTAATTGGTGTTTGCAAGTGCTGGTGTCCCCATCTCCCTCAGACATGTTCACCCAAACACACATCCATCAGCAGTCTTTCTGTATCCTGAGTCCAAGGTTTTTGTGCTTTTTGTAAACCTTTGCATGCTTGTGTCCCTATCAGTGACAGATTTAGGAAGTATTCAGTCATATGGAGTAGAAAAAACACTCCATTAGAAGATTGTGTGCAGCTTTCATGCAAACACTTACTATGCAGGTGCCAACTGCTCAGCCAAACCTGTAAATCAGTTGAGCTGCTACTAAACTAAGTGAGTGTTTTGGTAAGTGCCTGCAACCTTACCAGTTTAAGTTAACAGCTCAGCTGCCAATCTGACTAGACCTCCTCGGCCTCCATCATTCTTCCTCCCTTGTTGATGTTTCTATACACTTTATTGGCCTTGAAACCTTCCAGTAGGTTCTAAATTCTTAAAATCCTTCAAACAATTTGTAAAATCTCTTGAGAGTTTCATTGTTTTCTCAAAAGGAATGCTGCGATCTTTCATTGTCTAACCCTGCCTATATTTTATTCCCAAACCTAGCTGGCTAAAGACTACATTGCCAAAGCATTAAGTATGTCGCCATGTTCCTCTGGTGAAGTGAAACCTGTCTAAGATATGGCCAGCCATAGTGAACAAAGGAATTGCATGATTGGTGCAGCTACTTCTCCACTGCAGCTTCTTGAAACACAATAAGCAACAAGTCCATTCCACTGAATGGAAGGTTTTCTCCACATCTAGAATGGAAACCACTTAAGAAAGCCATGGGTATAGATAATGTAGAATCATCAGCAGACTTTGTAAAATGTACTCTGTGCAACACCAATGGATACATTTGGATAATGGATGGATTAGGATCCATAATAAGCAGGGCCACTGGAATTATGCAGCAGAAAAGGGCCAAAGTATGTGGTGGGTTGAGTAAATTGAGAAAAGTCAAATAATTCTGCACAATGCAGCCCATTTTGTGATAGTATCGCTTTATTATTTTGCCATTTTTACATTTGTTAACACCGTCTGGGCATTGGTTACACCTCAATAGTACCAGTTTACCACTCAAATATAGAAATATATATAAGCACCAGAAAGGTGACCACTCAACCTTTACAAAGGGACTTTCACTGCACAGTAACACATGTTGCTGTATTTTTAGTGACTTTTGAACCGTTTGAGTGTGAAACAAAATGTCTTTTGTTAAAATCTGCAAATTATGCAGCAGATGATGAATTATATTGCAAATGCAGAAAATCTATGATTATGCGAAAAATGCTGTGGCTGCATCTAATTTCCCTAACAAAAAGTCTTCCAGGCACCATAGATCCGATTCTTCTTTTAACCACGCATGTGTGCAGAGTTCTGACATTTTCAAATTCATTGAAGTATTCTAACTTAAATGTTTCCAGACGGGGGCATGGCCTGACAAGATGGCTGATCGAACGCTCTAAGCGGCCCAAAGTAAAAACCCTTATCAATCCTCTCAGCAGCAAAGATATTATGTGATCGGACTGAAAATATTAGCCTGTGGCAACAACAACATACCTTTTATTGGAGATTTGAGCTGTATTTGTCATGAGAAAAGCCCCTCTGTATAATCTGAGGCGAACAGGGTGCAGCTGACATTGAGGACATTGAGGACCTGCTGTCGAAGCGGCGATCCAGTTTCACTGAGGGCAGCTGTGTACTGTGGGGGTGAAGGCAACTGGAGGAGGAAGGTGCTAGATTGCGCATATACTTGTGCGTGGAAAATATACTTGTGTGTGGAAAATAAGAAAAACTGCCCCCTCACGGTACGAGGGCCTACGAGTGGCACGAAGGAAAGGCATGTGGCGTCCTTGTTGTGCAGTGCAATTTGGAAGTGCACCCTTAGCTGATGTGAATAACGAGGAACCCGGCGGGAGAGTGATGTGGTGGCAGAGGCCGCGATCCTGTTGCGGCAATAAATGCCCTGGCCGACCACACGGAGTTCTGGAAGAGAGGCACCGGCTGAGTGTGGAGACGGAGGCTGCTGAATGCATGCAGGTGATCGGCACAACTGAGGAGTGGCTGCGGGACGGTGTGGAGTTTCCTTACCGAACGACTTGGTGAGCCTGGCGGGACCTGCCTGAGGGAACCTCTAATGTGGTGAGAGCATGCTATTGCAGGACTTGGGGAGCCTGTAGTCAGCGGTAGCAGGGAAATTGGCTGCACATCCGCGGAGGAAATTAAATTAGACTTGAATGGATGGCAGTTACGGCGAAAACATAGCATTAAGGCCCCGGAGACAAATGCCTTCATGTAAGGAGGTACGCAGCAGGGTATTGCAGCGTGACATGGGAAGGCGCACTGTGGGGACAAGGAGATACTGTGTCTCCCGGAACTGCTGAGCAGACATGCTCGAGTCTCCACTTGCAGAGAGGACAAGAAGGGGCAGTCCTTGCTAGAGGATGGTGTATTGCCCTCTGGGACTGAAGTACCTTAAGGACAGTGCTGCATTGAAATACAGAGGATAACCAGGGGCAAAGGACATAGTGTATTGGATCTATGTGAGGCACGGTAGACCTGTGAACAGTATATGATGCACATGGGGAAAAGGCTGAATCCTGCTTGAAAGTGGGAACCGGAAGGTGGTGAATGAACACAGATTGAGGTGCCCATACTTGTGATACTAGGTACGGCGGATAGAGGGACACCTGGCAAGCGTGACAGCACAGCAAGAGATGGAGACGCTCTGGTGGGAAGCTGAGGAAATGCAAGGCCTCAGGGATGGTTACCAGCCGCCAAAAGGCAACTGCCCTGAGAACGACTTCTAAGACATTAGAGTAACGCATCTCAGCTGAATCATAATGGGAAAAGATAACGCAAACACAGGACACCAAAGCAATACGATAACTCAGTATGCGCAGCCGTGGTCACCACGGCAACAGCTTACAAGACAATCGCAGGATGCAGAACGAGAAACAGAGTCATCGAGAGCAGAGCTCGTGGCAGCAATACAGGGTACACCCAATGCCCTTGAGGGCAAAATAGACACCGTGGGCCCGATTCACAAAAGTAATCTGAGACAAAATCCTAACTTTACGACTTTCGGTATTCACAAAAGGCAATTAGGAGTAGTAAAGTTAGGATTCCTAACTTTACTACTCCTAAACTGAGACAAAATCCTAACTTTACGACTTTTGGCATTCACAAAAGGCATTTAGGAGTAGTATTAGGATTCCAACTTTACTACTCCTAAATGCCTTTTGTGAATACTGAAAGTCATAAAGTTAGGATTTTGTCTCAGTTTAGGAATAGTAAAGTTAGGAATCGTAACTTTACTACTCTAAATGCCTTTTGTGAATACCGAAAGTCGTAAAGTTAGGATTTTGTCTCAGATTACTTTTGTGAATCGGGCCCTGTATCAATAATAAGTGAGACTGTTACGTGCAGATCTCTGGAGAAAGTGACGGTACATGAACAAAGGATTGACAACATTACCCAGGAGGCTAGCACCTTGAAAGAGCAAATGGTGAAATTGACAGCCATTGTAAAAACACTGGAAGACAGGGTGGAGGATGCCGAGGGCAGGTTCCGCAGAAATAACCTCCACCTCATGGGATTGCCAGAGACCGCAGAGGGCGATTCGGCTGAATCTGTTTTGGAGAACCGGTTAAAAAGCACACTGCAACCTAAGGGATTGTTGGCAACGTTTGCGGTGTAAATGGTGCATAGAGCATTGGTGAGGCGTCCTCCATCTAGAGCTCCGCAGCAGGCTCTAATTGCGGGAATTTTCAATTTTCAAGATAGGGCTAGTATCCTTAAAGCAGCAAGAGAAGCAGGAACGTGTACATTTGAAAATCGCAACATCACAATTTTCCCTGGTTATACGGTGTGAGAAGTTGGCCTGGTATATGCTGTCCACTAGTTAAAGTGGGCACCCTGTACCAGTCCAACCAACCCTTATGGTGATTAGGTCAAAGATAACCTTTATTGAAAGCTATCCTAGTGGTAGCTATGGAGAGCAGCCTTCAGGCTAAGTCTTGAAGGAATGTTAAGCACCTTGTTTTACCAGAATACAATCTTATAGTATTGGTTAAATGAAAGGGAAACCACACAGTAGTTATAAAAATATTTATTTATTATATATAACACTCTCTAATATCCTCTACCCGAGGATAGAACACAAATCAAATAATACAGTTGCAAAGAATCAAACGTAAGTAGCACAATATACAGTGGGCTCCCGGGGGAGACCAAACCATATACTAAATAAGTGGTATAAGAACCACGACTCGGGTCTAGACCTAGTCTAGAAGGTGTAGAATCACTGGGACCCCAAGGAACTACCCAAGGTGAGTGAGTAGGGACCCCACGAAGGACGTGTGCAGAGTGAGAACATGACCGCGTGATCTGTACAATTCAATGGGAAAGTCGCGGTTGGAAAATTAGAGATTAAGGACCCTTCCCAGCAGATTACGAAGACAACCCTTGGAACTTAAGAGTTTGGAGAGCCACTCCACCCGTGGATACCTTTGTACCAGAGTTACCTATCCCAGAGGAGCTGGGTGCATAGGTACGAAGTGGCGTCGGAAACCCTCGTCGTTCTCTATGGACGTTGACAAAGAAATGCTGCTGCTGGAAGTAAGAAAAGTGTCCGGTGGAATCCCAACGTGGATTCTAGAGGAGAAGAACCTGAAAGCAGAGGGGACAGAGTCTGGGTCACTTTGGAGTGACCAGGGGCTTGGTAGACGATTGCCCACCGATGTCGGGTGCTTCAGGTGTGATGACAGTGATCTTGACTCTTCAGCTGTGAGGTCCAGGAGATGTCTAGGATGACCAGGAGCTGGAGGCGAGCTGTCCCATGATGGATGTCAAGTGCTGAGGGGTCGGTGTCCAGCGGGGGCACCAACAAGCCTTGGCAGTGGCAAGCAACGCAGATGGTCAAATTCGGTGTCAATCTGGCCCAGCAAGGACCAGGAGACTCACCACAGCAAGGTGAGTCAGGACAGGCCTGGAGCAATCAGGGGAGCCCAAATAAAGCAAAGTTGACCCTCAAGTGGACCCACAGGCCAAAGGCACAGGAGTCGCGAGGGGACCTCAGGTGGTTTCACAGGATACCAGCTAGCAGCGCACAGAGTGTGAGGATGCCAAAGTCCTTCTCAGAAAAGATGCGCTGGGGTCAGAGCTACAAATGTCCCAATGCACAGAATTGTTGCATGACAACAAGCATGTGCAGCTGCAAATAAACACGGTGCCCAGGGGTACGGGTATATGGTCCCCACAAGGGATATCTGCCTCAAACTTAGTGAGAGGGCAGCTCAACCTCAGAGACCTTCAGAAACCCACCTCCTGTGTTGCTAGAGCCTTCAGAGTCTGCAGGAGCTCAGGGTCAGCAAACTGGTCAGATGCATTATGGTGCCTGCGTTTGCAGGGGAGTTACTCCTTCACTCCAAGGGAGATTCTTCTGTTGTCTTGGAGGTCCACAGGGTCCTGCACGGAGCCTGTATGGATCACGGACAGTGGCGAGACTGGGGACGGCAAGGGAAGATGAAGTCGAGCCCAAGGGAGGTCCAGCTAAGTCCAGCGTGTCCAGACGGTCGAAGTGTAGTGGTATCTTCTTGCAAAATCTTGTACACGTAAAATCTAATGTCCTGTAGGCAGGTAACCCATTTTATACCCACGGGAGAGGGTTGGACAGATTCTAGGGACCCTCCTAGGGGAGGGACAGGACAGGGGGGAGGCTACTCCCTTGTCCTTTGCCCAGTTTTGCGCCAGAGAAGGAGAAAATGGCTCCCAGAACTGGTTTGGGCTGGACTATGCACAGGGACACCAAATGTGCCCCTGAGCCAGACTTTCTGGCACTGTGACAGTGCACCCACCCAGCCCCAATACCCTAAATCCTGTCTGGGAGGTGGTCACACCTCCCTGTGACAGGATGCCTATTGTGCTGCCTTCCCCTGCTCAAACTTGGCTCAGCAGCAGGAGGGCAGACTCATGTCTGTGGCTGGCAGCATCCATTTTGTGCTGTAAGGCTCGAGAAAGTTGGTACCGGTAGACTTAGGTACCCCAGAACCTCGGTCCTGAGGCGAGGAATCATACTATGATTCCAAGGTGTTTGACACCAAACACGACATACTTCGTTGCAGTCGTTTTCGAGATAGCATTTACCGCGAGGTTATAATGCACCTCTACCTATATGTCTGGTAGTATCACGTACAGCCCGGGAGAATGGTCTCCGAAGACTGCAGAGGGGCCCTGCTCATGCAGGAGCACCCTCTCACGAAAAACCCAGCACCCTGCCTTCAGGATTATTAAGGCCTTCTATAGGGATGACTTATAAAGTTTTAAGTGTAATGATATATATAGATATAGTGAACCTATATCTCTCGTAAGTGGTGCAAGCACCAGCTTACACAGGCTGCAGTAGCAGACCTGAGGTTCCATTTTGCATGGCCTCCCAGGGGTGGCATAATACATGTTTCAGCCCCTGGGAGGCCTCTGGGGTACCTTTGCCCTGGGTACATGTGTACCATATACTAGGGACTGATAAGAGTACCCCAGTATCCAATCTGGAGTTGTACCAAAGTACATACATGTCAATTTAAGGGAGAAAGCAGATAGTCTGGGGTCCTGAATAGCAGGATCCCAGCCAGAGTAGTCAAAACAGTGGGTGCAAAAAGCAAAAAGTCGGGGTAACCATAAGAAGCAGATCCTACTTTCCTACACAACCCCCCCAAACGAAAGGAGATGAGACTAACCTTGCCCAGTTGAGTCTTCATGTTCTAAGTGGAAATATCTGGAGAGTCCATCTGCATTGGCATGGTTACTCCCAGGTCTATGTTCCACTGTATAGTCCATCCCCTGTAGGGAAATCGACCACCTCAAAAGTTTGGGGTTTTCACCCTTCATCTGTTTTAGCCACAAGAGGGGATTGTGGTCAGTCTGAACAATGAAGTGAATTCCAAACAAATATGGCCTCAACTTCTTCAGAGCCCAAACCACATCAAAGGCTTCCCTCTCAATAGCTGACCAACGTTTCTCTCTGGGGGTCAGCCTTCTGCTAATAAAAGCTACTGGCTGATCCTGACCCTCTGCATTCAATTGTGATAACACAGCCCCTACCCCCAACTCAGATGCATCAGTTTGAACAATGAATTGTTTGGAATAGTCAGGACTTTGCAGAATGGGAGCAGTGCACATGGCCTGCTTGAGGTCATCAAATGCCTTTTGACAGCTAACTGTCCACTGAACTTCCTTGGGCATTCTCTTTGATGTAAGATCATTCAAGGGAGTCACTATGGACCCATAATCCTTTACAAATCTGTAGTACCCAGTCAGGCCCAAGAAAGCTCTGACCTGAGTCTGGGTAGTTGGAGCAACCCATTCCATGATGGTCTGGATTTTGCTCTGCAATGGTTGAACCTGGCCTCCACCCACAAGGTGGCCCAGGTACACAACCTGACTCTGCCCTATCTGGCACTTAGTAGCCTTGATAGTGAGGCCTGCCTTTTGCAAGGCCTCCAAAACATTTCTCAGGTGGACCAGGAGATCCTCCCAGGTGGAACTAAAGACAGCAATATCATCTAGATAAGCTGTACTATAGTCTTCCAGGCCTGTGAGAACTTTGTTCACCAACCTTTGAAATGTGGCAGGTGCATTCTTCAAGCCAAAAGACATCACCACAAATTGGTAATGCCCACTAGGGGTTGAGAATGCTGTTTTTGGCTTGGCATCCTCAGCTAGTCTGATTTGCCAGTAGCCAGCAGTAAGGTCAAAAGTACTCAGAAACTTGGCTGAGGCCAAAGTATCTATGAGTTCATCTGCCCTTGGAATAGGATGAGCATCAGTCCTAGTGACTGCATTGAGTCCTCTGTAATCAACACAAAACCTCATCTCTCTCTTACCATCGTTGGTGTGAGGTTTTGGTACCAATACCACTGGACTAGCCCAAGGACTAGTTGAGGGCTCAATGACTCCCAATCCTAGCATCTTCTGGACCTCAGTCCTGATGCAGTCCCTGACATGGTCAGGCTGCCTATAAATTTTATTCTTCATAGGTAGTGTGACTTGGAGTCAGTGCGAACATGTGTCTAAACTGATTGAGGACCTTCCTGTAATCAGACTGTTGCTGCTCAGTGAGGCTGCTTGCCAAAGCTACACCATCTACTGAGCCATCATCAGGGTTCTGTGAGAGGAGATCAGGGAGTGGGTCACTCTCTTCCTCCTGTCCCTCATCAGTAGCCATGAGGAAGCCCATGTCTTCCCTGTCAACATAAGGCTTGAGCCTGTTCACATGGAGCACCCTGTGGGGGCTCCTGGGAGTTCCAAGGTCCACCAAGTAGATGACATCTCCCTTTTGCTCAAGTATGGTGTGGGGCCCACTCCATCTGTCTTGGAGAGCTGCTGGGGCCACAAGCTCCAACACCCACACCTTCTGTCCTGGCTGGTAAACAGTCAAGACAGCCTTTTGGTCATGCCAGGCCTTTTGCAATTCCTGGCTAGCCTCAAGGTTTTTGGATGCCTTCTTCATATACTCAGCCATCCTGGAGCGTAGACCAAGTACATAGTCGACAATATCTTGTTTGGAAGGTCTGAGAGGTAACTCCCATCCCTCCTTCACCAAACACAGTTGACCCCTAACTGGGTGACCAAACAAAAGTTCAAAAGGGCCGTAGCCAACACCCTTCTGTGGTACCTCTCTGTAGGCAAAGAGAAGGCAGGGCAACAGAACATCCCATTTTCGCCTGAGCTTTTCTGGGAGCCCCATTATCATGCCCTTTAGGGTTTTGTTGAACCTTTCAACCAACCCATTGCATTGAGGATGATAGGGTGTGGTAAACTTGTAGTTTACACCACACTCTTTCCACATTGCAGTTATGTAACTAGACATAAAGTTTGTACCTCTGCCTGTTAAGACCTCCTTAGGAAAACCCACCCTGGAGAAAATCCACAGGAGGGCCCTTGCCACCACAGGTGCTGTGGTGGTCCTAAGGGGAATAGCTTCTGGATACCTGGTAGCATGGTCCACTACCACCAGGATGTAAGAATGTCCAGATGCTCTTGGAGGGTTCATGGGACCAATTATGTAAATCCCAACCCTCTCAAAGGGAACCCCCACCACAGGTAGTGGTATCAGGGGGGCCTTTGTAGTACCACCTGCCTTACCACTGGCTTGGCAAGTGATACAGGAGCGACAAAACTCCTTTGTGTCCTCTGACATATGAGGCCAGTGAAAGTGAGGGACAAGCCTGTCCCAAGTCTTGCTTTGGCCTAAGTGTCCTGCTAGGGCAATGTCATGTGCTAGGGTGAGTAGGAAGCCCCTAAACTTCAGAGGTATAACCAACCTCCTGGTGGCACCAGGCTTGGGGTCTCTACCCTCTGAATATAGGATTTCCTCATCCCAATAGATCCTGTGGGACCCACTGACATTCCCTGCAGCCTCAGCAGCAGCTTGCTGTCTGAGGGGTTCAAGAGAGGGGCAGGTTTGCTGCTCCTGGCTCAGATCTGCCCTAGAAGGTCCTCCTGTCTCCAAAAACTCAACCTGATCAGGTTCAAGTTCATCTGAGATAGTTCCTTCTGCAGGACTGGAGTCATCATCCTCGCAAGACTGACCCTCACTCTGAGCCTGGGGGGAAGACACAGCCTTACCCCTCCTGCTCTTCTTCTTGGAAGGCACCTGGTCCATCATTTCAGGATCCAGGGCCTGTTCAGTGGCTCTCTGTTTGGCCTGTGACCTAGTCACAGCAAACACATCTGCAGTGATGCCCAACATTGCTGCATGAGTCCTGAGGTCCACTTCAGCCCAGGCTGAAGTCTCCAAATCATTGCCCAACAAGCATTCCACAGGGAGGTTTGAACTTACCACAACCTTCTTAGGGCCAGTTACCCCTCCCCAGGTGAAATTAACATCTGCCAAGGAATGGTCTATCATGACATTGCTAGCATTGGTCACTTGGTGCATCTCACCAAGTATGATCTGGTCAGAGTGCACAAGATCTTTTGTCACCATGGTGACACTTGCTCCTGTGTCCCTGTATGCCATGGCCTCCTTACCATTTATTAAAGGCTGTTGTCTGTATTTGCCCAGGTTACTGGGACTAACAAATAAGGAGGCAATATCCATGCCTCCATCACAGACTAGAACAGCCTGAGCTGGAGTTCTGACTAGGCCAGAACCCACCTCAGAGCCCAAGGTTAACTCCACTAATCCCTTGTTCTGTGTACCACCACTTGAAACTGTGCTAGGGGGAGCAGTTGCCTTAGGGGCAGTGGTGGTAGGAGTAGAATCCTTGGCCCTTGGACAATTGGCATCTTTTGTCCAATGGGTCTTTTCTTTACATATGTGACACCAAGGTTTCCTTTTGCCTTTTCCCTTGTTGGATTGTGACTCCCCCCCAGATGCAGGTTTTTGGGGCCCTGATGAAGACATTTGATCTTTACTTTTGTCCCCACCCTTATCTGAGTTCTTAGAGTCTGGTTTCTTTTGGTCACCTCCATTGGTCTGAGTTTTCTGCTTCACCATTTATCTTCTGTCTTTCCCAATTCTTGGGGAGAAGTCAGATCAGAGTCAACCAGGTACTGATGCAACAACTGTTTTTGGCAATTATTAAGGATCTGCTCCCTCATAATCAAGTTGTACAATCCCTTAAAATCATTCACCTTGCTACCAAGTAACCAGCCTTCCAGAGCCTTAATGGCACAATCAACAAAGTCTACCCAGTCCTGAGTCTGTGCCTTCTGGGTGTCTCTGAACTTAATCCTGTACTGTTCAGTGGTTAAGCCAAACCCTTCAATGAGAGCACTCTTCAGGACTGAATAATTGTCAGCATCCTCTTCTCTAACAGTGAGGAGCTTATCTCTACCTTTGTCAGCAAAGGAGAGCCACAAGATAGCTGCCCACTGCTCTTGAGGGACCTTCTGTACTTTACAGGCCCTCTCCAAAGCAGATATCCATTTCTGGATGTCATCCCCTACATGGAAGGGAGGGACAATCTTGCTCAGGTTCCTTTGATCAAAGGTCTGTTCCCTAACCCTAGGGACACTATAGCTGCCACCATGGGACTCTAGTCCCAATTTCTTTCTTGCCTTCTGGACTTCTAGGGACTCTTTATCCAGGGCAAACTGCTGTTGCCTGGGCCTAAACTTAGCTTTCTCAAGCTCTAGAAGTTGGTACTCCCTGTCATAAGAGTTGTCCCTCTTGCTAGAAACAGAGGTCCCTATAGAATGTCTAGAATGATCTGACTCAGCAGAGGGAGACCTAGATCTCCTTGGTAAACTCTGCACTCTCCCTGGAGGAATAAAGTGATGGTCCTCATGACCCTCTTCTTCTTCTTCCTCCTGGGGATCTGAGTTGTTCAGGGTTGGATCGTTTTGATCCTCCTGTCCAGGGTTTGAGTCCAGGTCATAGAAGGTGTCCCCTCCTGACCTAACTTCTTCCCCTGTACCACCCACTCTATCCTGCTCATCTGACCCAGGAGTCTTCCTAATGTCATCTAGCAGTAATGCATCAATGAGACGTTGAGTGTTGGCATTTCCCCTGTCTTCAGCTTCCTAGATACACACATGGCTTTCAATTCAGTGAATGCAAAGCTATCATAATTAGTAGGCAGGATGCCACCAGTGGCATTCCATTAGAAGACATACTAAGTGAGGTGTGGTGTAGGCACCTACCTAACCTAGTGGGAATTAAACTCTCTTAGGTTGGAGAAAGGGTGTGCTAGACCCTTGACTTACCCAACCCCAAGTTAAGTAGAACTTACTATCTTAAGCTAGTATTATATGTTCTTAGATACTAGTGGTTTTTCAGTTAATCAATACAAAAGATTGATCTGGTAAAACAATGCAGGCTTGAATCCCAACCGCTGCACACCAATGTGAGAAGTTGGCCTGGTATATGCTGTCCATAAGTTAAAGTGGGCACCCTGTACCAGTCCAAACAACCCTTATGGTGATTAGGTCAAAGATAACCTTTATTGAAAGCTATCCTAGTGGTAGCTATGGAGAGCAGCCTTCAGGCTAAGTCTTGAAGGAATGTTAAGCACCTTATTTTACCAGAATACAATCTTATAGTATTGGTTAAATGAAAGGGAAACCACACAGTAGTTATAAAAATATGTATTTATTATATATAACACTCTCTAGTATCCTCTACCCGAGGCTAGAACACAAATCAAATAATACAGTTGCAAAGAATCAAACGTAAGTAGCACAATACAAAGTGGGCTCCGGGGGAAGACCAAACCATATACTAAATAAGTGGTATAAGAACAACGACTCGGGTCTAGACCTAGCCTAGAAGGTGTAGAATCGCTCGGACCCCAAGGAACTACCCAAGGTGAGTGAGTAGGGACCCCACGGAGGACGGGTGCAGAGTGAGAACACGACCGCGTGCTCCGTACATTTCAATGGGAAAGTCACAGTTGGAAAATTAGAGATTAAGGACCCTTCCCAGAAAATTACGAAGACAACCCTTGGAACTTAAGAGTTTGGAGAGCCACCCCACCCGTGGATACCTTTGTACCAGAGTTATCTATCCCAAAGGAGCCGGGTGCATAGGTACGAAGTGGCGTCGTAAACCCTTGTCGTTCTCTATGGATGTCGACAAAGAAATGCTGCTGCTGGAAGTAAGAAAAGTGTCCGGTGGAATCCAAATGTGGATTCTAGAGGAGAAGAACCTGAAAGCAGAGGGGACAGAGTCTGGGTCACTTTGGAGTGACCAGGGGCTCGGTAGGAGAATGCCCACCGATGTCGGGTGCTTCAGGTGTGATGACGATGATCTTGACTCTTCAGCTGTGAGGACCAGGAGATGTCTAGGATGACCAGGAGCCAGAGGTGAGCTGTCCCACGATGGATGTCGAGTGCTGAGGGGTCGGTGTCCGGCGGGGGCACCAACAAGCCTTGGCAGCGGCAAGCAACGCAGATGGTCAAATTCGGTGTCGATATGGCCCAGCAAGGACCAGGAGGCTCACCACAGCAAGGGGAGTCAGGGCAGGCCTGGAGCAACCAGGGGAGCCCAAATAAAGCAAAGTTGACCCTCAAGTGGACCCACAGGCCGAAGGCACAGGAGTCACGAGGGGACCTCAGGCGGTTTCACAGGATACCAGCTAACAGGGCACAGAGTGTGAGGATGCTGGAGTCCTTCTCAGAAAAGATGCACTGGGGTCAGAGCTACAAATGGCCCAATGCACCTAATTGTTGCACGACAACAAGCATGTGCAGCTGCAAATAAATGCGGTGCACAGGGGTATGGGTATACGGTCCCCACGAGGGATATCCACCTCAAACTTGGTGAGAGGGCAGCTCAACCTCGGAGACCTTCAGAAACCCACCTCCTGTGTTGCTGAAGCCTTTGGAGTCCGCAGGAGCTCAGGGTCAGCAAACTGGTCAGATGCATTATGGTGCCTGCGTTTGCAGGGGAGTGACTCCTTCACTCCAAGGGAGATTCTTCTGTTGTCTTGGAGGTCCACAGGGTCCTGCACAGAGCCTGTATGGATCACGGACAGTGGAGAGACTGGGGACGGCAAGGGAAGACAATGTCGAGCCCAAGGGAGGTCCAGCAAAGTCCAGCTTGTCCAGACGGTCGAAGTGTAGTGGTATCTTCTTGCAGAATCTTGTCCACGTAAAATCTATTTCCTGTAACCAGGTAACCCATTTTATACCCATGGGAGAGGGTTGGACAGATTCTAGGGACCCTCCTAGGGGAGGGACAGGACAGGGGGGAGGCTACTCCCATGTCCTTTGTCCAGTTTCACGCCAGAGCAGGAGCAAATGGCTCCCAGAACTGGTTTGAGCAGGACTATGCACAGGGACACCAAATGTGCCCCTGAGCCAGACTTTCTGGCACTGTGACATGGCACCCACCCAGCCCCAATACACTAAATCCTGTCTGGGAGATGGTCACACCTCCCTGTGACAGGATGCCTATTGTGCTGCCTTCCCCTGCTCGAGCTTGGCTCAGCATCAGGAGGGCAGACTCGTGTCTGTGGCTGGCAGCATCCATTTTGTGCTGTAAGGCTCGAGAAAGTTGGTACCGGTAGACTTAGGTACCCCCAGAACCTCGGTCCTGAGGGGAGGAATCATACGTCCCACACCAGTTACTGGTGTGGAGGTATGATTCCAAGGTGTTTGACACCAAACACGACATACTTCATTGCAGTCGTTTTCGAGATAGCATTTACCGCGAGGTTACAATGCACCTCTACCTATATGTCTGGTAGTATCACGTACAGCTCGGGAGAATGGTCTCCGAAGACTGCAGAGGGGCCCTGCTCATGCAGGAGCACCCTCCCACGAAAAACCCAGCACCCTGCCTTCAGGATTGTTAAGGCCTGCTATAGGGGTGACATAAGGTTTTAAGTGTAGTGATATATATAGATATAGTGAACCGATATCTCTCGTAAGTGGTGCAAGCACCAACTTACACAGGCTGCAGTAGCAGACCTGAGGTTCCATTTTGCATGGCCTCTCAGGGGTGGCATAATACATGCTTCAGCCCCTGGGAGGCCTCTGGGGTACCTAGGCCCTGGGTACATGTGTACCATATACTAGGGACTGATAAGGGTACCCCAGTATCCAATCTGGAGTTGTACCAAAGTACATACATGTCAATTTAAGGGAGAAAGCAGATAGGCTGGGGTCCTGAATAGCAGGATCCCAGCCAGACTGGGTCAAAACAGTGGGTGCAAAAAGCAAAAAGTGGGGAAAACCATAAGAAGCAGATCCTACTTTCCTACATACGGGAAAGTCCAGGCACAAAGAAAATCATTTGTTGAAGTAAAACAGAAACACAGAGAAATGGGACTGCTGTACGTGTTTATGTTTCCAGCAAAACTCCTTGTGGCAGCGCAGGGGAGGGCTAATTTCTTTGAGAGCCCTGATGTAGTCTAGGCATGGCTGGAAACATGGGATAAGCTGCCTCCAAGAGTGCTGGGCACCCAGAGACCTGGTAGGAGGCTACAGGGGAAGCACGACAAACTGTTAATTGGAATATGTCCCTGAAGAAGTCAGCGGAAGAGGACACGGAAACACCCCGGCTAGAGGTGCGGGACGATGGCTCCCTAATGGCGGTACAGCCAGTGGATGATGACTCATGTAACATGCAGGATGATAGTGGTGAAATTCCAGCTACGGTAACATCGGAAACGTCTTTACTAGAGGATGTAAGCTAAGGATGTACTCCTTTCTTGGCACTGCACAGACCCTGGTGGAAGAACACAGGAGAGACAGGATCTGCAAGTATGAGAAGTAGAAGGCGGGATATTTACACTTCTAGGAATGTTGTTAGTATAAGTCAGAAATTAATGGTAAATGTAATGTTAACGGCTGCTGGGATATTAACAATTGGACTGGATAAGGAGGCTGAGGTGAGACCTGGTGTGGTACCCTAGCTCTTTGGGACGGGGGTCCTGCTGGATAACTCACCTCTAAATGAAGATGGAGAACTTAGTAGACAGTTGCAGAGACTTGAAGTACATCTGTATAGTCTGGTAGGGAGGAATTTGGGTTACCCTGGGTATTGGATGTCCAGGTTGGTGGGTGGGTGATCATCAATGTTGCAGTTAATGTTGCAGTTAATGTTTTTGTATGATTGTCTGGGGAGGTATGAGGTGGGAAGTTTATTTAATGGTTATTGTTTCTTTTGTTACAGTGCAGTGCAACACACATCACATTGGGTCGAGAAGGGCAGGAATGAGGGAACATAGGCAGAAAGAGTGTATTCCACGTCAGGAGAGGACATATCACGAACAAAAAATAGGACAACTATTATAACATGGTACAACACTTTAAGATAATATCATGGAATGTTAGAGGCCTCGGGAGCTATGTGAAGAGGTAAGGAATACACTCTTATTTGAGACAAGTATGGGTAATCTTAGCCTCCCTGCAAGAAACACACCTTATGGCTGAGGAAGCAATTGAAACTAAAGAAGAAATGGAGGGAGCAGTTATACACATCTACTTTTTCCTCTTATGCCTGGTTAGTGGCAATATGGGTCGCGCCGGAGATCCCTTTCCGACTGATGTATTCGGAGGCAAACCCACAGGGCAGATATGTTCTGGTGCAGGGGATGTTGGATGGTGATGATGTGACTATTCTTAACACATATGCACCGAATGTGTATGATAGAGACTTCTTCCCCAAAAAGCAAGCATTAATACTAGAAAATTTGATAGAAAGATTGCTTTGGGTGAGAGATTTTAATTGTGTATTAGATGCAAATATGGACAGGCAACCCCAACGTGCTACAACTAAGACGGGTATGGTGCTTGAACTTATTGAAGTAATGCAAAATTTGGGTTGCAGAGATCTCTGGAGGGAACGTTACCCAACACACAAAGAATATTCCTGTTATTCAGCTAACCATGGCGCCTATAGTAGGCTGGACAGAGCGTTGGGTACCGCACATCGACAGGCGGAAATATATAAAGTGGGTTACCTGGACAGATATTTATTAGATCATTCCCCAATGCTGTTAGGTTGGGGTAGAACTCAAATGGGGTGTGGGGACAGATATTGGCATCTACAGACCGATATGCTGCTGGATGCGTCCATTAGGCAGGATCTGGCTAGCAAGATCAATAGGTACATGGAAGGCAACTGGGGCACAGCAAATAGTAGGGACATAGAGTGGGAAGCACTCAAGGCAGTTGTGAGGGGAAAATGTATAAGCAAAACCTGTGGTGTGCGTCAACAACTGCAATTTGAGCTGGGGTCTCTGGAAACTGAATGGACTGAGGCTCAAAGAAGGGGGGAGAGAGAACTAGAAGAGCGGGCACGGTGGTGCGTATTAAATGACGACTAGAACACACGTGGGATCAATTCGAGAAATTCACAAGAAGGGAATATAGACAGAAATTACACAGAGAAGGGGACAAACCTAGCAGAATGTTGGCTTGGTTGCTTCAAAGGGAAACAGTTAGAAATCCCATAGTTTTGTTACATAGGCGGGATGGAACGACTGCCACCACTGAGTGACTGATCAATGACGCTGAAAGACCATCTGCAAGAAGTGTATACAGGGGGCAGAGAACTGGAAGGGTCGGAAATAACGGAGTACTTGGAAAGAGCAGGGCTTCTATGATTAAATGCTCTAACCCAGGGTGAACTCGATGCAGATATCACCCTAGAAGAAGTTAAAGGGGCGATAAAAAATCGAAACAGAGGTAGGACTCCAGGGAGCGATGGCTTCCCTGTAGAATTTTGCCAGACGTATGCAGAGCAGTTGGCAGGTCCACTGTTTTAGGTGTACAATGACGCCGGGAGGAGGGCTACCCTGCCTCAGGCGTTTAGAGAAGGAGTGATATGTATGGTGCCTCAAGCAGGAGGTGATGTGGTAGATTCATCAGCCTATTGGCCCCTTACCATGCTGAATGTGGATGTTAAGGTGCTATGCAAGATACTGGCTGGCAGGCTGACAGCAGTGGTGGGGGCATTGGTACACAAGGATCAGCGCGGATTCATACTGGGACGGAGCACTGCACTTGCACAGGCTTGTACATGTCATACATGCTCTGAAGGGGAGTCAGGAGGAAGTGGCCCTAGTATCATTAGATATTGCAAAAGCATTTGATACTGTTGAGTGAAGTTATTTGCAATAGGTACTACACCATATGGGTTTTGATCCACTATTCTGCCATTGGTTTAGGATACTATGCATCTCACCTAGAGCCAGGGTGCGCAGTGGAGGCATCATGTCGCAAGACGGCGTACGGAGAGGCATGAGACAGGTTTGTCCACTCTCTTCACTATTATTTGCACTCACAATTGAACCCCTGGCGTCCAAACTCAGGAAGGAGAGAGAGACTGCAGGAAAAAGAGTGGGAGAGATGACACACCTGATATCTTTATAAGCCGACAATGTATTTTTTTACCTGCAGCAGCCAGCAGAGATGGTACCGCAATCTTGCAACATTTGGATCCATTTGGAAAGATAGCGGAGCTTTGTGTTAACAGACAGAAATCGTTGTTGTTTCCCTTGGGGGCTTTGGAAGAAATTCCGGAGGCGGAACTATCACAGTTGGGTCTCCGCTGGGAATTGTCATCCTTTCGGTACCTTGGTATCATGGTTGGCCACAGAATGGATGACCAAGAATGCTTTGGTATAGAACCATTGGTGATTGAGCTATCTAGATAGATTAAGTTTTGGAACATGCTGCCACTCTCCACAATAGGGAGGGTGGCAGTGGCCAAAATGTTGTTCCTCCCCAGATGTTTGTATATTCTTCAAAACGTATTGTACACTCTGTCCTGTAGTCTGTTTCGGAAACTGGACAGTCTCTTAAAATTATTGGTATGGGTGGGAAAGAGAAGTAGGGTTGCGTTCTCACAGCTGAAATAAGACCCCCAGAAGGGAGATTGGGTCTTCCAGACCTGGAATTGTATTATGCCTCCAAGCTGCAATATGTAGTGCAGTGGGCGTCGGGTAAGATAATGATGAGCTAAGACTGTTGAGGGGCACACATGGTCCACACCCCCTAATGGAACTGCTCATGCATGGAAAGAGAGCCCCACCAGGAACTCCATACCTGATAAGACAAATCGCGGAGATATGGAAACAAACAAGCATGAGTGTTTAAAAAAATGCCCTTTGCAAGGAATCTGAATATATGGACTCTGCTTCTGTTTTACCGCATTGATCAAGACATGACTATGGTTAGGTGGAGGGAGGGTGGCTTCATGACTCTGGGGGATTTGTACCTGGGGGAAACATGTTTGACATTTGAGGAAGCACATACGGCGTTTGAGTTGGGACGGGGACATTTTCTGCAATACGCTAAAATAACGCATAGAGCAAGGGGAATATTGGCAGATTTCCAGAATACTCTGAGGGAAACTGCCACATTACAATTATTATTAACAGCAGGAGCAACGAGACATATGGTGACTTTCCTGTATAAGACATTGCAGGAAGATAGGGTGTGGGTGGAGACACCTGCTAGATGAGCGTGGGGGGGAGGATTTGGGCATCCCCTTTGCGGACTCTGCCTGGAACACGACATGTGAACTAGTTAGGAAAGTGTCTTGCAATGTCCATTTCAAATTGACTCATTTTAATTACTTGCACCGCACATACTTAACTCCAATTAAACTTAGCAGGTTGTATGTAGGAAGAGGTGCGAATTGTCCCAGATGTGAAATGGATGGTGCACCATTCCTTCACATAGCATGGGAATGCCAGATAGTTCAATAATACTGGCAAAGAGTGACAGAAAGGATGAGGGAATTGACAGGCCTGATACAGATGGCAATCACACAGGTGTGTTTATTAGGTATTGTTAAGACCTCCCAGGGGGCAAGATGCGCTGGAATTCCTGCAGTTGGCACGGTGACCATTGGATGGTTGAGGACGCGAGCCATAGAATTATGGCATAAAGATGTAAATGAATGGGCCTTGGCAGAAGAAGTGAACATAGAACGTGTCAGCACGGATGCTAAATTGGAAGAAGACCTAGTGGATTGGGCGGCCCTCATGGGGAACATGACTCAGAGCATGAGAGAGGAAGGAGATGAAGTAACGGGGAGAAAGCACGCAGTAAAGAGGTACACAGGATGTTTAGGTGTACGAATGAAGACAGGTACTTCTGAAAATACTGCAGACATGATTAGTGTAAGAGTGCTGTGGGTCTGAACTTACATGACGTGGACATGAAGCTGAGGTAAAAACAAATGTGTCTGGTTCCCTAATATCAACGGAGGGCAATACTCGAGATTGTGTATTAGTTATTGGTTTATAGTTCATTTTTTCTGCAAATACAATATGCAAGTCATTACTACTGGAATATGGGTCACTTGTATGTATGCTGAATATACCAGTGTATTATGCTTATTGAAGGATACTGTACAATATAATAACTAATAAAAAGAACTTTGAAAAAAATTCTTTCCAGGCATGATTAAGGAAACATTTTTGAATTCTATTTTATCATACATTAGTATGTTCACCTACATTTTTTCATGAGAATATCAGCAGCCCAAAAGCGAATTTGCTTGTTAAGCTGTTTTTCTACTACACTGCACAGAGTCTGCAATGACACGAGGGTTTACCTTATTACATTATTAAGTGATGACTTTTGTTTGTGAGCAGATAGGAATGTCATGTTCGGTGTCTAAGGAATTGCAATTTAAAATCATCTTTAAAGGCAAAATCAGATTTTAAATGACAACTCTGAAAATGCCACTTTTAGAAAATTGTTTTTTTTGTCCTAACCTTTTGGTGCCTGCAGCCTGTTTCTGGGTCACATGACTAGGTGTAATTGGCAGTTTGTATTTGTGTATTACTCCCAGACAGCCACACAATAGAAGGACTGAGTGTTGACAGGTTGCGCCATCCAAGCAAGATAAAGGGGTAGAGCTGTGCCCAGCTCCATTTGCACCTCAACGACACTGCCTCAGCACACACGCAAAGAACTTCACACTAGCCTATTGTGCCCCAGACATCATGCGACGAGGGCAGGGAAGCAGAAAATTCCAGACACTTCTGAGGAGGGAGGATTCCAGAGGTTTCATCCATTTCAAAGGTGGCACCAGGTATAAAACTAGAACCCTCAGACCCACTCTTAAGTACACTACTGGACCTGTGGACACTCCAGAAGAAGGACTGCTGTGCTGCCAGAGGGCTGCCCTGCTACCTTCATCCCAGGCTACCTATAGGACTCTAAGTTAGCTGACCTCCTGTTCTGAGCTACAGCGACACAACAAGCTCTAGAGGCCTCCCTAAAACTACCCAGCTGACCTACTGAACCTTCAACTGGAACTGTCTGAGCCCTGTTGGCCTCTGCTTGAATGAGTTCCTAATCCCCAAGACTTGCCTCCCAGGTACTGGACCCTTTGTTGGCATCAGTTGAAATCCTCCTGTTAATAAAAGGAGAAATCCTGAAATTTTGGTCTCTTTGCGACTGCAAACCTGCCTGTTCGCACCAAAATCTTCCCACCCGTGACAACCTCCAACTTAAAGCTTCGGTGAACCCAACTGTGTGTGCTACAGCAACTGTCAGTGACAACCGGCAACATAAGATCTGCACTTTGTGCTACAGCATCAACAGCCCACGGTGACTGCCCATGCAGATCTCTAGCAACGACCATCCACGATGCCTGATAGGATCTTTGTGTTATAGCATAGACTGTCCACGATTAACGGCCTGCTGCTTGCACTACAGCGACGACCTTCCACGATGCTTTCCCTGCTCCTTGTGGCCTCCTCCACTGTGAACTGGACTGTTCGCGCTGGACTTTGAGAAGGTAACTTTTTCAGCCACACTAACCTGGTCCCTGTATCTGGCCCACACTCCATTGCGGTCGGCCTGGCATGATCAGATAACTGTGAGTGGCGATTCATACTTTTAGCTTTGAAGTTGCATATCTCCATTTCTACTGATTGGATTTTTGTCATTTTGGTGTCAAATAATGTATTAAATTTTACTCTATTTGTCTAAATTGATGTGAGATTTTAGGTTGTGTTTTCACTTTTGCTGTTGAATGCTTCATAAACAATTTACTCGTTGCCTCTAAGTTAAGTCTGACTGCTTTTGTCTCAAGCTACCACAGGATAAAAAGATAGGACATATGACAACGATTGTGGCTATTGCATGAGTTGGGTTTCACCCCCCTTAACCAGCAACCCAATTTCTCACGTTCTCCTAGGCTGTTTATGTTATTTTGTGTAACCTGCGGTAACAGGAGACTGATTTGAGAAGAAAATATCTTCTAGAGGCCGTGTGCCTTAAGGCACTTTTCTGTTCAAGTCAGTCCCCCTTCAGTGTCTTGTGTGCCTTTTGCACGTTAAGCATACAATCAAGGAGAAAGTCATAAGACGTGATATAAAAAATTCACGACTCTGCAGGCGCAAGCTTCTATATTGATTTTTTGGAAAGGATGACCAATATGTTTTCATGTCCTGCTGTGCATCTGCTCATTAGCTGTGAAATTGGTCCCTGGCTCAGTTCATTTTCTTACCTTCAGAAAGGTTGTACTTCTTTAATCTCTAGCAACTGTGCTGTGTGACATCTTTCTTCACACTAACCCTAAAAAGGCACAGGTTGCTGTGCTTTGTCTGCAAAACCAAATCAAGCAGCCCATGAAGACAACAATGCAAAAACAAGAAATTGATCTATCACATCAGGGGCCCTATTATGTAAAGGGCACGAGCGGCCTGTGCAGGTAAGAGTGGTGGGGTGGTAGGGTGGTGTGGTGGGGCGGGGGAACTCGACAGATGATCATGAGGGAAAATTAAATAAACATTTAATTTTCCCTCATTGTCTGTTGAGAAACCCCCACACCTGCTCCACCTGTCTGCACTTTTAAAGGGGATTAGAGAACCCCTTGCATTCAGGTGCATTGAGTGACTGCACCCACCTGCAAGGGGATGTTTGGGGGATCCAAGTGACCCCCTTTCTCCACTCCAGAGGGCTGCACTCAGGGGGCTCACTGACAGTGCACCACCTTTTAGAAGTCGCTCTGTCAGTGCGCCACCTGAGAGCTTCTTTGCCTCTGCTCCCGTGTCTATAATACGGCACGGGGCAGAGGCAAAGGAATTCCCTCATTTGCATGGGGCTATGCCCCTATGCAAATGAAGGAACACCCTCTTGAGGAAGCGCTGTATGTGCACCAGCGCTATCGGTATTACAGAAGGGGGCGCACAAGCGTCTGCGGCCCCTTCTGTAATACTAAAGTGCTTCAGTGCACGCAAAGCAGACGGAAATGCCCGTTGCGCCCCTGGGGCACGTCTATAATACATAGAGTAACCAGACATTCCGGATTTGTTCAGACAGTCCCGGTTTTTCCAAGACTATCCTGGTGTCCTGACACTTTTTACAAAAACAAATAAATGTCCCGGTTTTGAGAGAGGGTCGGGTGAACAGCACATATACCACTGTGCTGTACACACAGGCCCTCTCATGACACCAGGGACAGAGTGTTTGAAAAAGTCTCCTGCTGTGCTGCCTGATTTAATTCAGGCAGCACAGCCAGATTTAATGGGGAGTGAATCCCCTGCAGAGCACCCGAGGCCAGAATTACACAGCTTCCCTTGCAACACACCCCAGCTTGGCCAAGGAAGTCTTTAATTTTCATGCTACAGAGGTGTATGAGACCTTTGTAGCATAGAAATTAAAGACTCACTTGACCATGGTGTGGTGTGTTCCATATGGCTGCCCTCTATCTATCTATCTATCTATCTATCTATATATCTATCTCTCTCTCTCTGTCTCTCTCTCTCTCTCTCTCTCTCTATATATATATATATATATATATATATATATATATATATATATATATATATATATATATATATATATATCCTTCACCACTTCCGGTTGCCACTGTTCCACCAGAAAGACGACACAGCAAATCGAAGGTAAGGTACCAATCGTTTTATTTCATAAGAAAGGCTGCTACGCGTTTTGGCAGGATCCCCTGCCTTGCTCACACCTCTCTCTCTGTCTCTCTGTCTCTCTCTCTCTCTCTATATATATATATATATATATATATATATATATATATATATATATATATATATATGTTAGAAATGGGATCTCTAGTTGGCAAGGGTTTGCACCTTTGTCCAAGTAGGGACCCTTCTTCCTAGTCAGGGTAAGGGTGTTACACTCGTGAAGTAACCCCTGCTCACCCTCGTGGTAGCTTGGCACGAGCAGTCGGGCTTAATTCAGAGGCAGTGTGTAAAGCATTTGCACATAACCAACAGTAATACAGTGTAAGCACTACAAACGGACACCACACCAGTTTAGAAAAATAACCAATATTTTATATACTCAAGACAAGACCAATTACGACAAAAATCCACAATACTGTACTTTAAAAATGAATACTTGATAAGGTAACTTCTTCTTTGCAGGAATAGTCCAAAAACAAAAGTTCGTACGAGTCGGTAGCTCCGTCTGAGCCTACCGCGATGCTGAAAACCACAGAGTCTAACAGTTCCAGCCGACCGCGTCGATACGGGCCAGCAGAGTCGTGAACAGACTCAGTTACAGTACCTTTCTCGTTGTGGCTGGTACGGAGTGTACGAGCCGGTCGGCGTTCGTCGCGGTTGCGGTGCAAGACGGAGCGATGCAAGGTGCGGTGTCCCTCGATGCGGTGCAGGCAGCGGCTCGATGAGCGTCGTGCAGACGGGGTCGGTGAGTCCAAGGCGTGCGATGCAGGGTGAGACGATGCTCGATGCGGTGCTGACAGGTTGCGATGCAGGCGACCAAGCCGGAGTGCGGGAGCTGGCGTCGGACAGCGGTGCGAGTCGGAGCGGTGCGTCGCAGACGTGCGAGCGGTGCCCCAAATGCGGTGCGGTTACGACTCTTGAGCCAGTTGCAGCGACCGCGTCGGTCGGGTCCGGCTGGTTCAGTGAAGCGATGCGATGCGAACTGCGGTGCCCACAGGTCACGGTGCAAGCAGCGGCTCGATGTTGGCGGCGTTGGACGTCGCCCACGGTGAGACCAGGGTTGCGATGCGAAGCGGGGCGATGCGGTCTGCGGTGCAAACAGGTCATCGGCCAGGGATGGATTCGGTTGACGGAGTCGGTTGCAGTTCCCTTCCTCTGTGGCAACTGAAACAGCGACCCAGAAGTGGTACCCAGAGGCTTGTGAAGTCTTTGCAGTCCCTGAGACTTCTTAACAGGAGGCCAGCTCGGTTCCAGGCCCTTGGAGATACTCAGCACAAGTTTGTAGAAAGTTCAGTCCAGTCCTTTCACTGCCCAAGACAGAAGCAGCAACTGCAGGCCAACCCAACAAAGCAACAACACAGCAAAGGGGCAGTACTCCTCCTGGCAGCTCTTCCAGCTCTTCGTCTTGGCAGGTTCCTTGATTCCAGCGAGATCTAAATTCATGGGGTCAGGGCCCCAATATTTATATCCCAAATTCCTTTGTTCTCTGAAGGCAGAGAGGCCTTTGCCTAGTCCAAACCAGTTCTGGAGCACTTTGTTGAAAAGTCTCCGTCCCTTCTTTCAGTGAGTAGGCCAGGGACATCAGACGCACCACAGGAGGTGGAGCCAGCATTGTGGAGGGAAGACACTGTCCTATTCAGGGCCCAGGTGCGACCCCTCCCACCCATCTACATGTAGATCTTGCTATTCAGCCCTGCGCTGACTCACCCTGTCTCCTGGCATCCCCCAGCCCCTGTCACTCACACTCCAGACAAGGAATACACAACCTCGCAGAGGCAGGCTTGGATGGTTAGACAAGAAAATACCCACTTTCTAAAAGTGGTATTTTCAAACACAGAATGTTAAAACCAACTTCACTAAAAGCTGCATTTTATCATTCTGAGTCCAGGCATACTAAACTCGAATTTCTACCATGTTCCCGGGGTCAGTTAGGATTATAAGCTGTAATAATCAAAACTGCCCGTTCTGGCCTAGGGGGAACAGGTAGCCTTGCAATAGTGAAAAACGAACTAGGCTGTAATTCACTATCAGGACATGCCACACACACCAGGGCATGTCCTACCTTTCGCATACAACGCACCCTGCCCACAGGGGTACCTTGGGCCTACCTTAGGGGTGACTAACATGTAGAAAAGGGAAGGTTTTAGGGACTTGCAAGTGTGTGCACTTGCCAAGTCGACATGGCAGCCCCAGGCTGCGCACAGGCTCTGCGATGGCAGGCCCGAGTTACACTTTACGGGCTGTTTGCGTGGGTGGCACAATCCAGTGCTGCAGCCCACCAACAGCATTTGGTCTATAGGCCCTGGCACTCGCAGTGCACTTTACAAGGGACTGATACATAAACCAAATAGGCCAATCATGGAAACACCAATCCATAACACATTTTATACAGGAGCACTTGCACTTTCCCACTGGACAGCAGTGAGGAAAGTGCGCAGAATCATTACACCAGCAAAAACAGAGTCAAAACCGGGAGGTCAGAAAGCAAAAAGTCAGGGGAAACACGCCAAAAGATGCCAAGTCTAACAATATATATATATATATATTATCTGCTGGCGGTCGCCAGTAGATAGTTATAGTTAGGACCTAGTTTCCATAGGAAACTCGTTTTTTGTTTTCTCAATATCTTTGGCGCCGGTTGACGAATCTTCATGAAATTTTCAAAACTCGTAGCCCGCTCTGGTCAGCTCCTGTCTTGAAAGTTTCGGAGTGATTCGGCAAGCGGGGGCCGAGAAAAAAGGGGGGTCCCAAAATGTGTTTTCTCCATGTTAATTCACATAGGAAACTTTAGACACGGCTACCGCCCGAACTGCTAAACGGAATTACACCAAATTTAGCAAAAAGGTAGCCCTTGGTTCAGAAAGAGACCTTTTTTTTAAATGGTGTAAATCCGTTCAGTCGTTCCTGAGAAATTAAAAAAATAGAGGTCGGAAAATCAATTTCCCATAGGAAACTTTAGACACGGTTACAGCTGAAACTGCTGAACGGAATTACACCAAATTTGGCAAAAAGGTAGCCCTTGGTTCAGAAAGAGACCTTTTTTTAATTGGAGTAAATCCATTCAGTAATTGCTGAGAAAATCCAAAAATAAAAGTTTCGATATATAGAGGCACGGTGGATCCGCGCACCCTCCCGATCACGCGCTTTATTCTAATTGGCTGACATAACTCCACACCAGGAAGTGTTGGCAGCCATCTTGTGATTCGGTAGAACCGAGTCACAAGAAAAGAGAAAAAGAAACGCGAAAAAAAAGAAAAGGGGGCAGGGTAGAAACACCCTGACCCCCTAGGCCTGCTCAGGGGGTCCCACAAGGACCCCTAGGGCCCAAAAAAGCATTTTTTTTTAAAAAATCAGCCGAATTCGCGCTGAGTGCGCGAATCCAGCCGAGAACATTTTAAAAAATGAAGCGCGGACTCCCGCGCTTCGTTCGATTGAAGCCCCCGGGTGGGCCAGGTCCCGGGGGCAGTGAAAAAAAAGTGTGGGGGGGGCCCCAATTCCCCCCACACTGCCCCAGGGACCGCCACCTCCCCGGGGCTTGATTAATGAGTTGCGGTGGGGCACACAGCCCCCCCGCAGCCCCGGGGACCGCCACCCCCCGGGGCTAATTTGGAAATGTGTGGGGGGCCTCTAAGGCCCCTCCAAGCCCCGGGGACTGCCACCCCCCGGGGCTTTCATTAATTATTTGCGGGGGCACACAGCCCCCCGCAGCCCCGGGGACCGCCACACCCCGGGGCTTCTTTTTAAAAAAAAAATATACCTGTGTGGGGGGCTCGAGCCCCCACCACATGTTCCGGGGACCGCCACCTTCCTGGGGCACTAAAATGCTACTTTGGGGGTCCATTACGGACCCCCGAGCCCCGGGGACCACCACCTCCCCGGGGCTGTGCATGTGATGGGAGGGGGGCCACGTGGCCCCCCTCCTGGAGCCCGTGATGGCCCTGGTGACCGCCACCCCCCCAGGGCCGGCTCCTGCAGTGTCCCGGGGTGCCCACCCCGGGACACTGCTGTTTGCAATGACAGGGCGGGAGCCTCGCGGCTCCCGCCCTGTCATTGCAAACTGCTTTGCTTCATTGAAGCGAGAGCAGGGAAACCTGCTCTCGCTTCAATGAAGCAAAGCAGAATTGCTTTTCAACATGGGGAGCTGCATGTTAGCAGCTCCCATGTGGAAAAGCAATGCCAGCTCCCGCAGGACGTGGGGAGCCGGCGGGACCTTGGGGGCATTGGGGCTCCCCCCACGGTCCCCAATGGAGAGGGCCAGCCCCGGGGGATGGGGTCCCCGGGGCTAGAAGTGGCCCAGGAGGGGGGCCACGCGGCCCCCCTCGCCAAAATTAAAAAATTAAATAAAAAAAATAAAATTAAAATAAAGGCCCGGGCCAGTAGAGGCCTCAGGAGGGGGGCCACGCAGCCCTCCTCCATAAAAAAAAGAAAACAAAATCTGGCCATGGCCCGGGGATGGGGTCCCCGGGGCCGGAATTGGCTACGGCAGGGGGCCAACTCGGCCCCCTTCCCGTTCATTTTTTTTTTTATTAAAAAGGGGTCAGGCCCTGGGGGATGGGGTCCCCAGGGCCCCAAAAAAGGGAAAAGAAGGGGGGCCACACAGCCCCCCTTCTATAAAAAAAAAAAAAAAAGACGCGATCGTGTCAGAGGCCACGCCCCTTTTTAAAACCTCTCTGCAACGCAGCTCTGTGGCGCTTACTGGAGGTACCTGGTGGGCTAGTTGGACTCCAGGGACCCTCAGGATTCAAGGGGACTTAATCCCCCAACTTAAAACGCGCCACGGGGCGTGTTTGCACAGTGGTGAAGGGAGGGGGCGGGGCCTGATGTGACAAGTGTGCAAACGCGCTCCGTGGTGCGTTTTAAGTTGGGGGATTAAGTCCCCTTGTATCCTGAGGGTCCCTGGGGGCCAACTAGCCCACCAGGTACCTTCAGTAAGTGCAACAGAGTTGCGTTGCAGAGAGGTGTAAAAAGGGGCGTGGTCTCGGACCACCTCTCTGCAACGCAGCTCTGTGGTGCTTATTGGACGTACCTGGTGGGCTAGTTGGGCCTTAGGGACCCTCAGGATTCAAGGGGACTTAATCTCCCAACTTAAAATGCGCCACAGGCGCTTTTGCACACTTGTCACATCAGGCCCCACCTGCTCCCTTCACCACTGTGCAAACAGGCCCTCTGGCGCGTTGTAAGTTGGGGGATTAAGTCCCCTTGAATCCTGAGGGTCCCTTGGGTCCAACTAGCCCACTAGGTACCTCCAGTAAGTGCCACAGAGCTGCGTTGCAGAGAGGTGTAAAGAGGGGAGTGGCCTTGGACCACCTCTCTGCAACGCAGCTCTGTGGCGCTTACTGGAGGTACCTGGTGGGCTAGTTGGCCCCCAGGGACCCTCAGGATTCAAAGGGAATTAATCCCCCAACTTAAAACCCACCAGGGGGCGTGTTTGCACAGTGGTGAAGGGAGGGGACGGGCCTGATGTGACATGTGTGTACTTATCCAATCACTCCGCCAAAACCCAAGCACTTATAAATTCACCATGCACTCTCCTTGCATTACTCTAATCATCCAGTCAGTACCCATGCACTCATGCAATGACCCATGCACTAACTCATGCACTGCTACAATACCCTGAGCACTACTGATGCAGTCCAGCCATCGCCCTGTCACTACCCATGCACTCCTCCAATCACCCAGCGAGCACCATGTACTTATCCAATCACTCCGCCAAAACACATGCACTTATAAATTCACCATGCACTCTCCTTGCAGTACTCTAATCATCCAGTCACTACCCATGTACTCATGCAATGACCCAGGCACTAACACATGCACTGCTACAATCCCCAGAGCACTACTGATGCAGCCCAGCCATCTCTTTGTCACTACCCATGCACTCCTCCAATCACCCATCCAGCACCATGTACTTATCCAATCACTCCGCCAAAACCCAAGCACTTATAGATTCACCATGCACTCTCCTTGCAGTACTCTAATCATCCAGTCAGTACCCATACCCTCATGCAATGACCCATGCACTAACTCATGCACTGCTACAATACTCTGAGCACTACTGATGCAGTCCAGCCATTGCCCTGTCACTACCCATGCACTCCTCTGATCACCCAGCGAGCACCATGTACTTATCCAATCACCCTGCCAAAACCCAAGCACTTATAAATTCACCATGCA
Source organism: Calotriton arnoldi (assembly GCA_963921515.1). NCBI lineage: Eukaryota > Metazoa > Chordata > Amphibia > Caudata > Salamandridae > Calotriton > Calotriton arnoldi. The sequence continues at coordinate 114,223 of CAWUFW010018062.1, forward strand.
CTCCCCTTGCATTACTCTAATCATCCAGTCAGTACCCATGCACTCATGCAATGACCCATGCACTAAGTTACGCACTGCTACAATACCCTGAGTACTACTGATGCAGTCCAGTCATTGCCCTGTCACTACCCATGCACTCCTCCAATCACCCAGCGAGCACCATGTACTTATCCAATCACTCCGCCAAAACACAAGCACTTATAAATTCACCATGCACTCTCCTTGCAGTACTCTAATCATCCAGTCACTACCCATGTACTCATGCAATGACGCAGGCACTAACACATGCACTGCTACAATCCCCTGAGGACTACTGATGCAGTCCAGCCATCTCCTTGTCACTACCCATGCACTCCTCCAATCACCCAACCAGTTCCATGTCCTTATCCAATCACTCCGCCAAAACACAAGCGTTTATAAATTCACCATCCACTCTCCTTGCAGTACTCTAATCATCCAGTCAGTACCCATGTACTCATCCAATGACCCAGGCACTAACTCATGGCAAATACAGAGGAGGTCATGCTAATCACAGGGGTACCCCAACGCATAGTGTTCCCTAGTGTATGTAGGTGTTTTCACTGTATTCTAAGTGTCTTTTAGCATAGCACTGGCTCTAGGGCCGGTTAGTCAGAGTCAGTTACCACCAGTACCCATCAGCAAAAAGTTGGGGGCACAGGAGGACTTTCTGCTCCTCTGTTGGTTCTTTCTGCACATCTCTTGCTTCTTCTTGCACTTTTCTTCGTCTTTCTGGACGTCTGTTGCCTCTTTCTGCATTTGTCTTGCTTCTTTGTGCGCTGTTCTTCCTCTTTCTTCACATGTCCTACCTTTGTAGGCATAGTTAGAAATTAGCATTTAAAAAACCTTTGAAATTCACTGAAAAAAACATAGGTTTCAGGGACGTTATAGTTAGAAATTAACATTTAAAAAACCTTTGAAATTCACTGAAAAAACCATAGGTTTCAGGGACGTTATAGTTAGAAATTAGCATTTAAAAAACCTTAGAAATTCACTGAAAAAACCACAGGTTTCAGGGACGTTATAGTTAGTTGGATATTTCACTCATACAAAACCATAGAAATTCCCCCGTTATAGTTAGTTCAGCTAACTATAACTCGCGCCCCCGCAATGCACTGCTGATGACGTCACATATTACATCATTCATGACATGGTCAGTGACATCACTGATGACATCACTGATGACATCTCAAATGACATCACTGATGACATCACTGATGGCATCATCCACGTGAAAATCTGATGCACCTCCTCACACTCTAATATAACCTTTGATACACCCACTGTAAAATACAGACTACCATTTTCGAAACCATCGACACACCAATACCAGTTACTACATGCGCACTCACTGATTCCTAGGTCTACACACACATCCACTCATTCACCCATACAATCACTCATACATGCAGTCACTCATCAATACAACACTATCATATGCACTCATACACCTAAACAGACACTCACACACCGCCACTCATCCATGGAGTTACTCACACACCTAGTCAGTCATGCAAATAATCAATCACACTCCCATTTACTCACCTATACAGGGTAAACACCCACTACAACGCATGCGTTATGTCGCATGCGTTTACGTCGCGAGCATTACAACGCAAGCGACGCTACGACGCGGCCCATTACGCCGTGTACCATTACATCGCATGTGCATTTAAAACGCATACGCTTTTACATCGTATGTGGTGTAATGGACGCGAGGCGGGCGGCACGGACGAGCACCGGGACAGAGGCGGAGGAGCACCGGGACAACGCGAGGAGAAAGAGGTAAGGGGGATTATGCTTAGAGTGTAGTGTTTAGGGTTTAGGGCAGTGTCTGGAGATTGTGCTTACAGTGTAGTGTTTAGGGTTTAGTGTAGTGTTTAGGGTTTAGGGCAGTGTCTGGAGATTGTGCTTACAGTGTAGTGTTTAGGGTTTAGTGTAGTGTTTAGGGTTTAGGGCAGTGTCTGGAGATTGTGCTTACAGTGTAGTGTTTAGGGTTTAGGGCACTGTCTGGTGGTCGTAGTATAGGGCAGTGTGTTAGGCGTAGTGTATTAGGGTTTAGGGAAGTTTAGGGTACTTTTTTAGGCTTTAGGGTAGTGTGTGTTATGTAGGGCAGTGTGTTAAGCGTAGCGTATTAGGGCTTAGGGGTCAGAGGAGTGTGGGGTACTTTTTTAGGTTTTAGGGTAGTGTGTTATGTAGGGGGGTATTTGAGGGAAAATCGCGATGTTAAAGCATGCGGAGTGTTTGTGTGCGTTGTAAATGTGTTTTGCATACATTTCAATACGCAAGCGAAGTAATGGTTTGCGTGGTGAAAACTTGCGTTGCAAATGTGCATGCGATGTAAAGGCGCCGATGTAAAGGTATGCGATGTTATCGTTTGCGATGTAGCATCATACATCCCTATACAGATACTAACGCATACTTACTCTCTTATATAATCACTGATACAAGTACACACTCATCCATACAGCCACTCTCACAATCACTGACTCTCACGTATAGTCATTTATACTCCAACTCTCACATACACTGCCTTTTCCCTATGTAGTTACTTGGACATGTACCACTGAGACATCCATTCACTCACCAACACACCCATACACACACTCACCCACCCATACAGCTGTTTCCACATGCACTCTTGAACCCATACACCCAGTGAATAAACCACTCACACATCTATGCGCAGTCACACACCTCCCACCCACCCACACACACACTCAGTCTCCCATACAAATTCTCAAGCAACCAATCAATAACCGATATACACACTCATGTAGCTACTCACCAACACATGCATTCAGTAAGACACATTTAATCACTCACTTATACAGTCAGTCACGCACCTATTAAATCATCCATCCAGACACTTATACACCCACTCATTCTTCAATACACCTTGGCATATATATAAAACATATTTAAACTTTACAGAAACACACAGTCACTGGATGATGTCATCAGTGATGTCATCAGTGATGTCATTTGAGATGTCATCAGTGACGTCATCAGTGATGTCACTGACCATGTCATGAATGATGTAATATGTGATGTCATCAGCAGTGCATTGCGGGGGCGCGAGTTATAGTTAGCTGAACTAACTATAACGGGGGAATTTCTATGGTTTTGTACGAGTGAAATGTCCAACTAACTATAACGTCCCTGAAACCTGTGGTTTTTTCAGTGAATATATATATATATATATATATATATATATATTCACTGAAAAAACCATAGGTTTCAGGCCCGTTATAGTTAGAAATTAGCATTTAAAAAACCTTAGAAATTCACAGAAAAAACCATAGGTTTCAGGGACGTTATAGTTAGTTGGACATTTCACTCGTACAAAACCATAGAAATTCCCCCGTTATAGTTAGTTCAGCTAACTATAACTCGCGCCCCCGCAATGCACTGCTGATGACGTCACATATTACATCATTCATGACATGATCAGTGACATCACTGATGACATCACTGATGACATCCCAAATGACATCACTGATGACATCACTGATGACATCATCCACGTGAAAATCTGATGCACCTCCTCACACTCTAATATAACCTTTGATACACCCACTGTAAAATACAGACTACCATTTTCAAAACCATCAACACACCAATACCAGTTACTACATACGCACTCACTGAATCATAGGTCTACACACACATCCACTTATTTACCAATACAATCACTCATACATACAGTCACTCATCAATACAACACTATCATATGCACTGATACACCTATACAGACACTCACCCACCGCCACTCATCCATCGAGTTACTTACACACCTAGTCAGTCATGCAAAGAATCAATCCACTCCCATTTCCTCATCTATACAGTTATACACACAACACCTCACTTATTCATACATATACTAGCACATACTTACTCTCTTATACAATCACTGATACCAGTACACAATCATCCATACAGCCACTCTCACAATCACTGACTCTCACATATAGTCATTTATATACTCCAACTCTCACATACACTGCCTTTTACATATGTAGTTATTTGGACATGTACCACTGAGACATCCAATCTCTCACTAACACACCCATACACACACTCACCCACCCATACAGCTGTTTCCACATGCACTCTTGAACCCATTCACCCAGTGAATCAACCACTCACACATCTATGCACAGAGTCATACACCTCCCCCCCACCCACACACACACTCAATCTCCCATACAAATACTCAGGCAACCAATCAATAACCCATATAGACACTCATGTAGCTACTGACCAACACATGCAGCAGCTTACACAACAACAGACATACTGATACACACATTCAGACAGTTTAGTCACTAACCCATGCATTCAGTAAGACACATTTAATCACTTATACAATCAGTCACGCACCTACTAAATCCTTCATCCAGACACTTATACACCCACTCATTCTTCAATACACCTTGGCATATATATAAAACCTATTTAAACTTTACAGAAACACACAGTCACTGGATGATGTCATCAGTGATGTCATTTGAGATGTCATCAGTGATGTCATCAGTGATGTCACTGACCATGTCATTGCGGGGGCGCGAGTCAGGCGCGGTCAGTGGTAGGAGTGCCGGTCGGGCTGTGACGTGGGGCGGGGGAGGGGCAGGGGCAGGGTGGGGGGTAGTAAACTACGGATTAAGGCCGAATACAGGTAAGTAAACATTTAAATAAATAAAATGAATTTCGTTGTGAGCGCTGCATCGCCAAATGCGATGCAGTGCGCGCAACGAAATTCGTTTTATTTATTTAAATGTTTACTTACCTGTATTCGGCCTTAATCCGTAGTTTACTACCCCCCACCCTGCCCCTCCCCCGCCCCACATCACCGCCCAATCGGCACTCCTGCCACCGACCGCGCCTGGTGCGAGTTATAGTTAGCTGAACTAACTATAACGGGGGAATTTCTATGGTTTTGTACGAGTGAAATGTCCAACTAACTATAACGTCCCTGAAACCTATGGTTTTTTCTGTGAATATATATATATATATATATATTACCTACTGGCGGTCGCCAGTAGGTAGTTATAGTTAAGACCTAGTTTCCATAGGAAAAGCATTTTTTGTTTTCCCAATAACTTTGGCGTTGTTTGACGAATCTTCGTGAAATTTTCAAAACTAGTGGGGTGCTCCGGTCAGCTCTTGTCTTGAAAGTTTCGGGTGATTCGTCAAGCGGGGGCTGAGAAAAAAAGGGAATCCCAAAACGCGTTTTCCCCATGTAAATTTCCATAGGAAACTTTAGACAAAGCTACAGCTCGAACTGCTGAACGGAATTACACCAAATTTGGCAAAAAGGTAGCTCTTGGTTCAGAAAGCGACCTTTTTTTTTTAAATGGTGTCAATCCGTTCAGTAGTTTCTAAGAAATTCAAAAATAAAAAAATATCGATATGTGGGCGGAGCCTAACCACACATCTAATTGTGAGATCTGATTGGCTGTCAGCACTTCATCCTGGAATTGCTGGCAGCCAGCGTGGGACCAATATACATGATAGCACCCCATTGAAATGCATTGTAGTGAATAGAAGATTTTGAGGGTCACCAAAAGGAGAATTATAAAGGGTGATAACAGACTTTAGTTACATTAGAATTCATTTGTTGATGGTACCATACTAATTTTAGGAATTGTGGTGTGTTCTAAGGTGATTTTACCCTGTGAAAAACCTTTTGTTGGGATATCATGAATCATGCTTGAGAGAAAACTATTTTCTCATGCTTGTCCCATAGAGGTTTGGAAGGTGCTCCAGAAGCTAAAATGAGAGCATATTTTCTGTAAATTCACATTATCTTTCTCAGTCATGTGAGAATGAAGTCTGACATTCTCAGTAAAACATGTACATCCAACAAGGGCAGAGACTGTCAGTTGATTCCTTTGTGTTCTACTGCAGCTTCCCAAAGTGTTCTAAAGAACAACTAGAGCGCTAACAGTCTTACATATGACAAAATTATGGCACACCTGAAGCCATCTTGATTGGAATAAACTGGTAACACTTAAAACATTTAATTTAAAAAGGAACAAAATGAGGGGGTTCATTTTGCCATAGAAAGTATGGTTAGTGCTGCAGAAAGAAAAATGAGGGCATGTTTTAAGTGAGATCTCAAATCCTCTTCTATTTCATTAGAAAAGTCTGACATGCAGACTGAAACAATCTCTTTCAATACCAGCAGTAGACTGCCAGTTAACTCCCTGGTGAGCAGTAGCTTTACTACAGTGATCTAATGAGCAACTAGAGTGCTAACATTCTGAATTTATGGCAAATGTGTGACACATCTGAATGCCTTCTTGATGGAATCAAAGTAAAAAACTGAAAGCATTTCCTACTGAGGAGACTGCAGTAAATGAGGAAATTAGGAAACTTGATAACAAATAAGTCTCCCAAGATGGCCACCAGAGAAAAAAAGAGCCCAAATGTAGCACAAATATCACCCAGATGTAGTCCACATATAACCCAATGACAGAAGTGTGCAAAACACTTTTTATTTTTTGTTTTTTTGCAGTTTTATATAGTGCAGACTGGTCAGGTATTGGAGCGTTGCTCTTACTTGGACCCCTTATTGCGTATTTTGTACGAAGTACATGAGATTGATCTTGCGAAACATTGAACTTTACTATTCTGTTAACCTGAAGTTGCTCTGAACCGGTCTTTGTAACACCCGTTTTTACCTACTGGTATTAATTAATTCTCACTGTATAGTATTAAGAAAGAGGATTTACTGTTTTTATGTACACTTTTATGATTTATGTTTCTAAATCAGATCGAATAAAGTTTAATGAATTTAATTGAAGTCTCCCAAGATGGCCACCAGAGAAAAAGGAGCCCAAATGTAGCACAAATATCCCCCAGATATAGTCCACATATAGCCCAATGACAGAAGTGTGGAAAACACTTTTTATCCTTTTTTTTGTGCAATTTTATATAGTGCAGGGTGGTCAGATATTGGAGTGCTTTACATGAGCATTGGTTACATCATACAAGGACAAACTCATTTTGGTTGTAGGCATGGGGAGCTTAAGTGATTTGACCAGAATCACAGAATGTCGAGCTGAAGCAGAAACTCCAACTTGGTTCCCCAGTTGCAAAGTCTACAGCTCTGGAAGTAACACCACATTCTCTCCCTAAGCGTAACATTTAATCAAGTGGTCAACTGGATAAAAAAACATAAAGATAACAAATAATTTAAAAGTGCTTTGTCGCTATTTGAGAACTCAGAAAATATGTCCTCATTTTAGTTTTTTAGAGCACTAACCCTTATTTCTTTGCAAATAAGACCCTCTCATTTCTATAGTTTCTAAAGGAAATGCTTTAGGTATTACAGTTTTGATTACATCAAGATGACGTCAGGCGTGCCACACTTTTGTAATAAATATAGAATGTTAGCAATCTAGTTGTCTCTTGTCTCTTTCTGCACGTCTCTTGCCTCTTTCTGAACCTCTCTTGCCTCTTTCTGCAGCTCACTCTCATCTTTCTGCACCTCTCTTGCCTCTTTCTGCACCTCTCTGCCCTCATTCTGCAGCTCACTCTCTTCTATCTGTACCTCTCTTGCCTCTTTTGCAGCTCTCTTGCATCTTTCTGCACCTCTCTTGCCTCTTTCTGCACCTCTCTTGCCTCTTTCTGCACCTCTCTTCTTACTGTACCTCTTTTGCCTCTTTCTGTACCTCTCTTGCCTCTTTATGCACCTCTCTTGCCTCTTTCTGCACCTCTCTTCTTTCTGCACCTCTCTTGCCTCTTTCTGCACTTCTGTTGCCTCTTTATGCACCTCTCTTGCCTCTGTCTGCACTTCTCTTGCTTATTTCTGCAGCTCACTCTCTTCTTTCTGCACCTCTCTTGCCTCTTTCTGCACCTCTCTTTCCTCTTTCTGTAGCTCACTCTCTTCTTTCTGCACCTCTCTTGCCTCTTTCTGCACCTCTCTTCCCTTTTTCTGCAGCTCACTCTCTTCTTTCTGTACCTCTCTTGCTTCTTTCTGTACCTCTCTTGCCTCTTTCTGCACCTCTCTTGCCTCTTTCTGCAACTCACTCTCTTCTTTCTGCACCTCTCCTGCCTCTTTCTGCACCTCTCTTGCCTCTTTCTGAACATTTCTTCCTCTTTCTGCACCTCTCTTGTCTCTTGATGCACCTCTCTTGACTCTTTTTGCTCTTCTCTTGCCTCTTTCTGTAGCTCATTTGCTTCTTTCTGCACCTTTCTTCCTCTTTCTGTACCTCTCTTGACTCTTTCTACACCTCTTACCTCTTTTTGCACCTCTCTTGCCTCTTTCTGCACCTCTCTTGCCTCTTTCTGCAGCTCACTCTCTTCTTTCTGCACCTCTCTTGCCTCTTTCTACACCTCTCTTCCTTCTTTCTGCAGCTCACTCTCTTGTTTCTGCACCCCTCTTGCCTCTTTATGCACATCTCTTGCCTCTTTCTGCACCAGTCTTGCCTCTTTCTGCACCAGTCTTGTCTCTTTCTACACCACTCTTGCCTCTTTCTGTACCTCTCTTGCCTCTTTCTGCACCTCTCTTGCCTCTTTCTTCACCTCTCTTGCCTCTATCTGTACCTCTCTTGGCTTTCTACTCCACTCTTGCCTCTTTCTGCACCTCTCTTGCCTCTTTCTGCACTTCTCTTGCCTCTTTCAGCACCTATCTTGCCTCTTTCTGCACCTCACTCTCTTCTTTCTGCACCTCTCTTGCTTCTTTCTGCACCTCTCTTGCTTCTTTCTGCGCTTCCCTTGCTTCTTTCTGCACCTTTCTTCCTTTTTCTGCATTTTTCTTGCCTCTTTCTGCACCTTTCTTCCTCTTTCTGGACCTCTCTTGCCTCTTTCTGCACCTCTCTTGCCTCTTTCTGCACCTCTCTTGTCTCTTTCTGCACCTCTCTTGCCTCTTTCTGCACCCCACTTGCCTCTTTCTGCGCCTTTCTTCCTCTTTCTGCACCTCACTCTCTTCTTTTTGCAACTCTCTTGCTTCTTTCTGTGCCTCTCTTGCTTCTTTCCGCACTTCTCTTGCTTCTTTCTGCACCTCTCTTGCCTCTTTCATCACTTCTCCTGCTTCTTTCTGCACCTTTCTTCCTCTTTTTGCACCTCTCTTGCTTTTTTCTGCACTTTTCTTGCCTTTTTCTATACTTCTCTTGCTTCTTTCTGCACTTCTCTTGCTTCTTTCTGCACCTTTCTTTCTCTTTCTGCACCTGTCTTACCTATCTAGGTGTAGTTAGAAATTAGCATTTAAAAAACCTTAGAAATTTACTGAAAAAACCACAGGTTTCAGGGGTGTTATAGTTACAAATTAGCATTTAAAAAACCTTAGAAATTCACTGAAAAAATCACAGGTTTCAGGGACGTTATAGATAGAAATTAGCATTTAAAAAACCTTAGAAATTCACTGAAAAAACAATAGGTTTCAGGGACGTTATAGTTAGAAATTAGCATTTAAGAAACCTTTGAAATTCACTGAAAAAACCATAGGTTTCAGGGACGTTATAGTTAGAAATTATCATTTAAAAAACCTTTGAAATTCACTGAAAAAACCATAGGTTTCAGGGACGTTATAGTTAGAAATTAGCCTTTAAAAACCGTAGAAATTCAATGAAAAAACCATAGGTTTCAGGGACGTTATAGTTAGTTGGACATTTCACTAGTACAAAACCAGAGAAAAGCGCCCGTTATAGTTAGTTGAGCTAACTATAACTCGCGCCCCCGCAATGCACTGCTGATGACGTCACATATTACATCATTCATGACATGGTCAGTGACATCACTGATGACATCTCTGATGACATCTCAAATGACATCACTGATGACATCACTGATGACATCATCCAGTGACTATGTGTTTCTGTAAAGTTTAAATATGTTTTATATATATATATATATATATTCACTGAAAAAACCATAGGTTTCAGGCACGTTATAGTTAGAAATTAGCATTTAAAAAACCTTATAAATTCACTGAAAAAACCATAGGTTTCAGGGGTGTTATAGTTAGTTGGACATTTCACTCGTACAAAACCATAGAAATTCCCCCGTTATAGTTAGTTCAGCTAACTATAACTCGTGCGCCCGCAATGCACTGCTGATGACGTCACATATTACATCACTCATGACATGGTCAGTGACATCACTCATGACATCACTGATGACATCTCAAATGACATCACTGATGACATCACTGATGACATCATCCTTGTGATAGAGTGGCAGACCTCCTCTCACCCTAATATAACCTTTGATACACACACTCAAAAATACAAACTAACATTTTCAAAACAATGGACATTCCAATACCAGTTACAACACACCTATTCAGTAATTCCAAGATCTACACACACACATCCACTCATTCACCAACAGTCCCTATACAGTCACTCATACATGTACTCACTCATCATATGTACTCATACACCCATGAAGATTGCCATTGGCGCCTGGGGTGGTCCTCTGCTACGGCGGGTGAACTGGACAATTGCGGACACACCTGCACCTGGATTGCCATGTATTCTCCAGACTCTGCCCCCACGCCCAGGGCGGCCTACTGGGAGTCGCCTTTCTTGGCCTCCCTCGAGTAGGTCTACTGAAGACCCTATGAACCTTTGGGGACGCCTGGACGGGCCTCTCCTGACGACCCAGCCCTTGGACGACAGCTAAGTGCTAAAACGATGTTTGCTAGGTTGTATGATATTTGCACTGTTTGTTCTCAGGTGTCTTTGATGACTACGAGGCTGCATTCTCGTTGTTTGATTGCTACTGTTTGTTCTTTGAGCATCTCCCCCCCTGACCCCGTCTTTCCAAAGGGAGGTACCCCGGGGCGTCCGCTGACCACCCTGGGCCTGCGTTACTTCCCCTCTTATCCCTTTTTGGTACCTGTACAAGTGCCTAGCCTTCTCCTGACCCCTCTCTCGGGCCGCAGAGCCCCGAACACATTGGCGTAGGCTGAGTACGCACACCTGTTGCGCTTGCCCCCGGCCCCTGGACCTCTGGACTCTCCTCCCGCGGCTGCGCTGGGGTGGGGCGGCCGCCTTCGTGCTGGGCCCCGGTGGTGCTGGGCCTTGTTCCCCCTGCCGATCCTTGCTCTTGTGATTGGCTGGGTCTCTGCGGAGCCTCTGTCGGGGACCCTGGCCTTGCTCGATCCGGGGCACCCGCTGTGGCCGCTCTTTCCTGTGCAGGCCCCGGGCTGGGATTCTGGTGGACTCCCGCGCCCTTTCCATGATGAGGTGAATGGGTCGATTCCCGGGGGACGGTTGTGAACCCTCCTTCTTGAACTCCACGGTCCCCCCTCACCATGTCCTTAGTCCCCAAGAGGAGTGACTTCCTCAGAGCCACCCTGGTTCTCACCACTGGGCCGCTCCAGGACTGGACTGGATTCTTTGGGCCCCGTTGGCCAATTGGTTGCTGGTTATTCTTTACACTTTCTGACTCCTTTTCTTGCTTTCCTCACTCCTTTTTCTTCTTAACTCTCTGGCTCTGGGGGGGGGCTCTGTTTGCGGGGGGTTGGTCTGGCCTTCTGGCATGAGTCCCTGGAAATGATAGATGCACCGCATGCCCGCGCGGGGGGGGTTGGGACTGGACACGTTCCGCAACGCCTGGCCAAATACCCACCCACAGGGAGATACATATCTACAGTGCGGAAGGGGGAGGGGGCGTGACTGTACTCGAGCGTGCTTCATCCTGCCTGATCAATGACACATCTTAAATGTTTGTCCCTTAATGTTCGGGGCTTAAACTCACCGAACAAGAGGCGTACAAATCTGGAGGTATCTCCTCTTAAACGATCCCGATGTTATCTTCTTGCAGGAAACCCATCTTCTCCGCGGGGACTCTCTCCGCATGCAACACCCTAAGTACCCCCTGCAGGCATGGGCCTGTGCGCAGACAAAGACTGCGGGAGTGGCTATTATGGTTAAGGCCGGTCTTCCGGTGCAGGTCGTCCGCACCAAGCGCGATGGAGAGGGGAGATACCTTAAACTGGCGGCCACAATGCAGGGCAAACCCCTTATCCTACTCAACGTCTACGCCCCTAATCAAGCACAGGACACCTTCCTTAGGGATCTTCTCCGGCTTCACCTCTCCCAGGAGGCAGACCCCGTCATCCTTGGGGGCGATTTTAATTTGGTGTGGGACCCGGGACTAGACCGCACTACCTCTCTGTATCAGGGTACGGGGGCCATGTCGGCATCACTTAAGCATGATATCACTGCCCTGGGGCTTGTGGACGCTTGGCGTTACCGGGAGCCCGATGCACGGGACTACTCCTTTTACTCCCATGTTCACCGGTCTTATTCCCGTATTGACTTCTTTTTTATCTCCCAATCGCTTGCTCGTTCTTTAGAGTCTGCGGCGATCTCGGACATCTCGGTTTCGAATCACGCGCACCTAGAAATTAGCTTGTCTGGAATAGGCAGACCTCCGGGGTCTGTTCCCCGATGGCGTCTTCCCCCCCAGGTTCTGCGTGACCCAGTAGATGTGGCGGAACTGAAACAAGCCATCCAAACCTACTTTACTCACAATGACCTCCCGGAAACCCCTGTCCCCCTTTTATGGGATGCTTTTAAGGCTACGATCCGGGGCACTATCACCTCTATCTCCATAGCCCGTAGGCGGGAGGCCCGATTAGTGGAGGACAACCTTGGACGAAACATTAAAGCACTAGAGAGACAAACGCACTCAGAGCCTTCTCTGTCTGCAAAAAAGAAGCTCGCATCTCTCCGGGGCCAACTCAAAGCCCTCCGGGTGAATAAGGCGGAAAGCTCACTCCTTGCGCTGAAGCAGAAGTTCTACGGAGGGGGTAATAAGGTGGGCTCCATGTTGGCGCGTCGACTCCGCCTTCAGATCTCCCGTAACCACATCGCCCGAATTGCCAGACCAGGGGGAGGGTGGGCTATCTCGGAGCGAGATAAACAGATGGAATTTAGGGCGTTCTTCTCTACTTTATACGGCAAGGGCGATGCCTGTCCCGATCGCGTGGCACCTTTCCTGGATTCCTGCGACTGGATGCCGTTAACCCCCCACCACCGGGATCAAATGGAAGAACGCATCACAGCGGACGAGCTTTCGAAAGCTTTGAAGAGTATGCCGACTGGGAAAACGCCGGGTCCGGATGGGATCACGCTGGCATTCTACCGTCTCTTTCTTCCGGAGCTCCAGGGCCCCCTGCTACGCCTTTTTAACTCATTTGCTGAGGCTGGATCCGTCACCCCAACAATGGCTGAAGCAGAGATTGTGCTGCTCCTGAAGCCCGGGAAGGATCCCTCCGCCTGCGCATCATTTCGCCCCATATCCCTACTTAATGTAGATGCTAAACTCTACACTAAGATACTGGCACAACGCCTGGCGCCCTTCCTGCCGAGCCTGATAGACCCCGACCAGGTGGGCTTTATTCATGAGCGTCAGGGGGCGGATAACCTGCGCCAGGTGGCTCACCTGGTACAGAAGGTCTGCCACCAGGGAATCCCCGCCTTCCTTCTCTCCCTGGACGCGGAGAAAGCCTTCGACCGGGTCGACTGGTCTTTTCTTCGGGCGGTCCTCCTCCGCATAGGCCTAGGGCCTCTCATGGTTGCCCGCATAATGGCACCATATGCAGCCCCCTCAGCGCGCATCCGCGTCAACGGCGCCTTGACTCCGTCGTTCCCCATCCGCAGGGGCACCCGCCAGGGATGCCCACTCTCACCGCTGCTCTTCGCTCTGACGGTGGAACCCTTGGCGATTGCTATCAGACAATCGCCAGATATCCGGGGTATCCGCATGGGGGGGTGGACCATAAGATAGCCCTTTTTGCGGATGACCTTCTGTTGACGCTCACGGAGCCCGCGACCTCTCTCCCGACGCTCCTGGATCTTCTCTCTCAGTTCGAGTTGACGTCGGGTCTACGAGTCAACCTTCCTAAATCAAGTGCGCTTAATCTCACTCTTCCCCCACAGCTGTTGGAAGACTTGCGGACCATTAACCCCTTCCGGTGGGCCCCCACTTTTATACGCTATCTGGGTATTAACATCACAGCTGACCTTTCCACCTGGACGCAGGCTAACTGGCCGGTCTGTAGAACTTCCATACGAACGGACCTCCGCAGGTGGAAGTCACTACCCCTGTCCTGGCTAGGACGCCTCAATGCGGTCAAGATGACCCTTCTGCCAAAGGTTCTCTACCTCTTTCAGGCACTCCCCACGCCAATCCCGCACAAGGATATTCTGGGCCTCCAGAGAGAAATGGTTGCCTTCATCTGGGGCGGGGGAAGACCACGACTGTCGACCAAGGTTCTGATGCTACCAAGAGACCGGGGGGTTTAGCATGCCCGGACCTTATGACCTATTATTGGGCTTCCCATCTGAGGTATGTCTCAGAGTGGTCGGTGCGAGCTAGTGAAAAGCACTGGTTCCACATGGACCGGGCCGCGGCGTGCCATCCACTCTGGGACTTGGCCTGGCTGGGTAGACCTGCTAGACACCCTAGTGCTTATATCGCTATCCCCACGCACACTGTGTTGGAGATCTGGGACAGAATCGCGATCCCCCGAGGCCTTACTACCTTTCCCTCCCCCCTCACGCCGGTGCTGCTTAACGCAGATTTTCAGCCAGCATCCCGCCCACCAGACTTTCCGACCTGGGCGACAGGCGAATGTCATATCATAGAACAGCTCTTTGAAGATGGATCCTTCAAATCTTTTGAACAATGTCGAGAAGATTTCAATCTCCCCAAGACGGCGCGGCTAGAATACTTTCAAATCCGCCACTGGTTGCGGGCCCCATCGTATATGGAGGGCGCCACGCGCCAGCTTACACCTTTTGAACTCCTGGTTCGGTCGTTCGACGGATCCAGGGCACTGATCTCCCAGACCTACAAGGTCCTCCAAACCTCCCAGGCGATATCACCCCACACGTACCAAAACCAGTGGCAGAGAGACCTTGAGACGGATATTCCTCCAGGCCGGTGGGTGCAGCTCTGGCGGGACATACAGCGTAATTTTAAATCTTTAACACAGCAGGAGTCCGCGTACAAAATTATGACGCGCTGGTACTATACACCTCTTCGACTCCAACGAATGTTCCCTGGATATGCTCCTGTTTGTTGGCGATGCTTGAATTCTCTGGGCTCCTTCCTCCACATCTGGTGGGCCTGCCCGCTAATTGTGCCGTACTGGGCAGAAATTCTTGATCATGTTAAAGCAGTAGTGGGTTACCCCCTGCCTAATGAACCGGGAGTTGTTATTCTGGGCCTCCGTCCCACCTCTCTTAAAGCCATGAAATCTGCGGACTGGCGCCTGATTTTCCACATGCTCACTGCTGCAAAGCAGGTCATCGCATTGCATTGGAAAAAGGCCTGTACTCCTCCGGTCCCGGTATGGATCACGCGCCTATGGCAGGTCATGGCAATGGAACTCTTAACCCACAGATTGGCACATACGGACGCCAAATTTCAGCGCACCTGGCAACCTCTGATCCAATACCTAACACGGTTGGAGCACGCTCGCTATGTACCTACTCGCCTGCTCGCCCTACAACTTTTTGCGGACCCACTATTGCCTAGAGGGGGCACCCCCGACACAGACCACGACTAATAAGACCTGCTCCTGACCCTCTCCGACAGTGCCGCTCATCAAGGTCAAGACTGACTACTCCGTGGTGAGCCTTTCACTCCTCCCAGGCTCTCCTTTCCCTTCCTACCAGCTGGCCAGAGAACTGTTTTTTCTCTTCTTCCTTCTCCTTTTCTTTCTCTCTCTCTCTCTCTTCTTGGTCACGCCACTTTTCAAGTTCCCCGCAGATCAGCGCTCACGCCAACTCCCAGGGCACTCCTCGGCCAGCGTCGAGGGCTCTTGCCAGCCGAGGCAGCCTAGGGTGGTCGGCTCCCGACCAGCCAGTGCCCATTTAATGCGCACAGCGCATGGTCCTCAACGTCGATGGGGTACTGCCTTCCCACTCCTATCCACTACTCACTTGAAGCTGGAAGAACAAGTGGGACATGGCACATGACCCCCCCAGCACTTACCCATTGCACGCCTGGCCATGTCAGCTCCAGACCATCGGGGCCTACTAACCTTCCCAATCATTAGCGAGCGGCCATATACCGCATAACATATGACACCACTTCGCCTGAACTCTCCTGCAATGTTACAGCTCTCCGCTAGCGGGCTCAGTGCCGCTTTCCAGGCCAGAACAACGGTTTCCTTACACTGACAAGATTATGCATATTACACAGTCACAGGGTGCTATGTTCTGTTTGCAGATGCGCTATTGCCCTATCGCTGATGATTTCCCCCAACGCGGCCGGCCCGAAGTGGTTGTAGGCGGCATGCTGTGTGTTTCCTCACCCGGTTTAGCCTTTGGCTGGCATTGACAACCGCGCTGCCGGCCCGACTGGGATGTAGGCAGAACGCTGTGGATGTGACCTTTCTACTTCTCAATACAGGTTTTTGAAACTTAAAAAAAAAAAAAAAAAAAAGTTTAAGATTTGAAATATGAAAAAAAAAAAAAACATATGTAGTTACTCATAAAGACACTATTGAGACAGTCATTCACTCACTAACACACCCATAAACATATTCATCCACCTATACAGTCCTGCACACATGCTGTCTTCAACACATACAAACAGTGAGTCACTCATTCATGCATCTATGCACTAAGTAATACCCCCCACCGAATCATACAGACACTCAGACACTCATACTGATACTCAAAAAACCAACTAATAACCAATATAGACACTCATGTAGCTACTCACCAACCCATGCAGCCACTTATACACAAAGTGAGAGACTGATACAGATATTTTCATATTTAAACATTACTCACTAACCCATGTATTCACTAAGATACACTTAGTCAGTTATACAATTAATTTTACAAAATAAAATCATCCATTTAGACACTTATATACCCATTTATTCTTCCATCCACCTTGAGATATACATATATAAAACATATTTTATTTTCAGAAAAACACACATTCACTGGATGAGATCATCAGTGATGTCATCAGTGATGTCATTTGAGATGTCATCAGTGATGTCATGAGTGATGTCACTGACCATGTCATGAGTGATGTAATATGTGACGTCATCAGCAGTGCATTGCGGGTGCGCGAGTTATAGTTAGCTGAACTAACTATAACGGGGGAATTTCTATGGTTTTGTACGAGTGAAATGTCCAACTAACTATAACGCCCCTGAAACCTATGGTTTTTTCAGTGAATTTCTAAGGTTTTTTAAATGCTAATTTCTAACTATAACGTGCCTGAAACCTATGGTTTTTTCAGTGAATTTCTAAGGTTTTTAAATGCTAATTTCTAACTATAACGTGCCTGAAACCTATGGTTTTTTCAGTGAATATATATATATTTATTATACTATGTATACATGTGAAAATGTCTAGGTCCCCTGTTTGCCTCTGTGGCACGGAAAAAATGGGTGGAACTGACATCAGCACGCCGACGAGGTCCTCTTATAGCTCCGATGACGTCATACGGTGTCGCGAGCGGAGCCGTGCTATTATGACGTCCTCGTTGATGTGGGAGAGCTAGGAAAGTATTTCCGTGGAATGCTGGTGCAGGGGATATTTATTTATTTATTTATTTAATGCGTTTTTATAAAGCGCGGACTTTACCCGAAGGTGTCAGAGCGCTGTACAATAGAACCAGTTACGTTACATGAGAAAAATGGTATAAAATAGAACGTTACAAAAATAAACAGGAGAGGTAGAGTAAAAACCATATAGGCAATAACACAATATCAGACACAGCAATCAAGGGTGGGGACTGAACAAAAAGATGTTACAAATTTACAGTGATGAACTAGCTTCCTGGAGGGGTCTGAGAATGAGGGTATTAGTTCTGGAAGTGTCTTTGAAGGAGAAGAGATTTGAGGTCCGCTTTGAAAATCTGGATGGAGGTAGTGGCACGGAGCAATGGCAGAAGCGAGTTCCAGATTCTCACCGCATTACCTGAGAACGATTGAGCCATCGATCTTTCCTTTTTGAAGGAGGGGGCTCAAGCAGAAACTTTGCTGCATTCCGAGAAGGTCTCGAGCCTCCTGACATTTTCAGTTTATTCGCCAGGTAACGAGGGGAAGAAGTGTGCAAGGCTTTATGGGTGAAGCAGGCAGTTTTATAAATGGATCTTGCCTCGATGGGAAGCCATCGAAGAGAAGACAGGATAGGAGTAATGTGGTCACTACATTTGGATCCTGAAATAAAGCGAGCTGCTGAATGGAGGACGGATTTGAGGGGGAGAGGTGAGATTTGGGTACGCCAGTCAGGAGAGAATTGCAGTAATCCAGTCTAGAGAGAACTAGCGATTGGACCAATGTTTTTAGGTCTTTCTCTGGGAAGAACCGACGGATCCCCCACAGAAGTCGCAGCTGGTAACGTGCGTTCTTAGCAATGGAGTTGATGTGGGAGATTAGGTTGAGTCTTTTGTCAAGTATGACACCTAGGGATTTAGCGCTGTCGACAATGACAAGGCTAGTCCTTTGGGAGCAACTGTTTATGTTGCCACTCCAGAAACCGAAACCAGTGATTCGAGGGCAGAGGCCCTGCAGATGGCACACGAGGTGGGGTGCCCAGTCGTGTGCACCGGCGGGGCAGCGAAGTGACAAGCACCACAACCCACAAAAAGGTAACGAGGGCACTGAATAACATAGGATCTTCTCTTTGTATCTGGCAGGAACAACAAAGTTAAAATGCCCTAGTACCAAAATGTAGAATTAGTGCTACAACGGTCTTCAAGAGGACCTGCGATGCCGCTTCTGCCTCCCGTACCCTGGAGGTGGCACATGGGTCACGCGGTGCGGTCATACTGCGGTGGGATGCACACTCGTTGACCTCTCATGGCACTGCTCCACACTTCAGGGAGGACGCTTTCCATTAGCTATGTTTTCTGATGACATGTCGTGCCGGCCCCGTCCAACAACAGAACTCCTTTAGATCCAAACAGACTCTTCCACTCTCTCACCGGAAGTGAAACCAGGCCACGCGGACACTTTCACAATACAACAGCCGGGAATGCACTTTTCGGTAAAAAAACCACATTCCTTCCTCCTAATTAATCAAATAAACATCTCACTGAAGAACAGGGGCCAGCTTCTATCGGTAAACAGCCGTTACAACGACTTTTTTACTTTGCGATACCATTACAACGCATGCATTACCACGCATGCGTTGTACATCACGAAGTCATTACTATGCATTTTTTTAGAACGCATGGTCATTTACCACGCATGCCTTTACAACGAATTTTGTTGTAAAGGTATGTATGGTAAATGACCATGCGTTCTAAAAAACATGTAGACGATCCATGTCGTTGTAAGGAAACAGAGGCTGTTCCGTTTCCTCACAACGACGTGCACTGCCCCTCAGAGACGACGTGAAGCAGGAAACCACTAGGAGAGAGGAACCATGAGGAGTGAGAGGTAAGGGGGATTGGGCATGGGGTGGAGGTTTCTTTTCTAGGGTTTAGGGTAGTGCAGTGGTGTTTGGGTGGTGTAGGGGGTCGTGCTGGGGGTAGTGTTTTAGGGTTTAGGGTAGTGCAGTGGTGTTTGGGTAGTGTAGGGGTCGTGCTGGGGGTAGTGTTTTAGGGTTTAGGGTAGTGCAGTAGTGTAGGGGGTCATGCTGGGGGTAGTGTTTTAGGGTTTAGGGTAGTGCAGTGGTGTATGGGTAGTGTAGGGGGTCGTGCTGGGGTAGTGTTTTAGGGTTTAGGGTAGTGCAGTGGTGTTTGAGTAGTGTAGGGGGTCATGCTGGTGGTAGTGTTTTAGGGTTTAGGGTAGTGCAGTGGTGTTTGTGTAGTGTAGGGGGTCATGCTGGGGGTAGTGTTTTATGGTTTAGGGTAGTGCAGTGGTGTTTGGGTAGTGTAGGGGGTCGTGCTGGGGGTAGATTTAGGGTTTAGGGTAGTGCAGTGGTGTTTGGGTAGTGTAGGGAGTCGTGCTGGGGGTAGTGTTTTAGGGTTTAGGCTAGTGCAGTGCTGTTTGTGTAGTGTAGGGGGTTGTGCTGGGGATAGTGTTTTAGGGTTTATGTTAGTACAGTGGTGTTTGGGTAGTGTAGGGGTAGTGCTGGGGTAGTATTTTAGGGTTTAGGGTAGTGCAGTGGTGTGTGTGTAGTGTCGGGGGTAGTGCTGGGGGTAGTGTTTTAGGGTTTAGGGTAGTGCAGTGGTGTTTGGGTAGTGTAGGGGTTCATGCTGGGGGTAGTGTTTTAGGGTTTAGGGTATGGCAGTGGTGTTTGGGTAGTGTAGGCGGTCGTGCTGGGGGTTGATTTAGGGTTTAGGGTAGTGCAGTGGTGTTTGTTTTGTGAGGGGGTCGTGCTGGGGGTAGTGTTTTAGGGTTTAGAGTAATGCAGTGGTGTTTGTATAGTGTAGGGGTTTAGGGTAGTGCAGTGGTGTTTGTGTAGTGTAGGGGGTCATGCTGGGGTAGTGTTTTAGGGTTTAGGGTAGTGCAGTGGTGTTTGTGTAGTGTAGGGGGTAGTGTTTTAGGGTTTAGGGTAGTGCAGTGGTGTTTGTGTAGTGTAGGGGGTCATGCTGTGGGTAGTGTTTTAGGGTAGTGCAGTTGTGTTTGTGTAGTGTAGGGGGTCGTGTTTTAGGGTATAGGGTAGTGCAGTGGTGTTTGGGTAGTGTAGGGGATCATGCTGGGGTTAGTGTTTTAGGGTTTAGGGTAGTGCAGTGGTGTTTGGGTAGTGAAGGGGGTCGTGTTGGGGTAGTGTTTTAGGGTTTAGGGTAGTGCAGTGGTGTTTGTGTAGTATGGGAGGTCATGTGGGGGTAGATTTAGGGTTTAGTGTAGTGCAGTGGTGTTTGGGTAGTGTAGGGAGTCATGCTGGGGGTAGTGTTTTAGGGTTTAGGGTAGTCCAGTGGTGTTTGTGTAGGGTAGGGAGTCGTGCTGGGGTAGTGTTTTAGGGTTTAGGGTAGTGCAGTGGTGTTTGGGTAGTGTAGGGGGTCATGCTGGGGGTAGTGTTTTAGGGTTTAGGGTAGTGCAGTGGTGTTTGTGTAGTGTAGGGGTCATGCTGGGGGTAGTGTTTTAGGGTTTAGGGTAGTGCAATGGTGTTTGGGTAGTGTAGGGGGTAGTGCTGGGGTAGTGTTTTGGGTTTACGGTAGTGCAGTGGTGTTTGTGTAGTGTAGGGGGTCATGCTGGGGGTAGTGTTTTAGGGTTTAGGATACTGCAGTGGTGTTTGTGTAGTGTAGGGGGTAGTGTTTTAGGGTTTAGGGTAGTGCAGTGGTGTTTGTGTACTGTAGGGGGTTGTGCTGGGTTCTAGTGTTTTAGGGTTTAGGGTATTGCAGTGGTGTTTGTGTAGTGTAGGGGGTCGTGGTTTAGAGTTTAGGGTCATGCAGTGGTGTTTGGGTAGTGTGGGGGTCGTGCTGGGGGTAGTGTTTTTGAGTTTAGGGTAGTGCAGTTATGTTTGGGTAGTGAAGGAGGTCGTGCTGGGGTAGTGTTTTAGGGTTTAGGGTAGTGCAGTTTTGTTTAGGCAGTGAAGGGGGTCATGCTGGGGGTAGTGTTTTAGGGTTTAGGGTAGTGCAGTGGTGTTTGTGTAGTGTAGGGGGTCATGCTGGGGTAGATTTAGGGTTTAGGGTAGTGCAGTGGTGTTTGTGTAGTGTAGGGGGTCGTGCTGGGGCTAGTGTTTTAGGGTTTAAGGCAGTGCAGTGGTGTTTGTGTAGTGAAGGGGTCGTGCTGGGGGTAGTGTTTTAGGGTTTAGGGTAGTGCAGTGGTGTTTGTTTAGTGTAGGGGGATGTGCTGTGGGTAGATTTAGGGTTTAGGGTAGTGCAGTGGTGTTTGGGTAGTGTAGGGAGTCGTGCTGGTGTTAGTGTTTTAGGGTTTAGGGTAGTGCAGATATGTTTGTGTAGTGTAGGGTGTGGTGCTGGGTGTAGTGTTTTAGGGTTTAGGGTAGTGCAGTGGTGTTTGGGTAGTGGAGGGGGTAGTGTTTTAGGGTTTAGGGTAGTGCACCCAACCAGCCACAATATCCGTGGACAAAGGGGATCCTGACTCTTTGGAACGCTCCGTCAATTGAATAATTTGGGTCAAGGGCCCTACCACGTCCAAGACCTATCAATTCCTTTCTTGGGATCCCTCATATACTTGGAGAAAAAGGTACATAGTTTCTCATCAATTTCAGGCGTGTGTGCCACCTTCCCCTTCAGTGAGGGCCTGGGGCATTCTCCCCTCATCCTATTCCTGACCTCCCTATCAAGGGGTTGATGGATTTTCCCCACCACATACTCTGCCACTTTGGCGTCAGGTGTCCACTCCGCTGACCTAGGATGGTAAATTTGGGTAGGCTCGAACATGTCCGAGTGGACCCCGTCCCCAACCGGGGACTGAGAGGAGTGGGACTCTGGATGCCAGGGACGCCCCGAGTCCTTATCCTCATCGGAGGAGAAATTGTCCTCCGATACACCCTCTCCCTCTAAGTGAAACCCGCCGTCGGGGTCTACAATAGTGGTGACAGTGTTGCAGTTTTCTCCGGGCCCCTCCTCCTCCCGGCAGGGTGCATGTTTTAGCGTTTGCGCACTCTTGAGGAAGGTCTCAGTAAGTTTATCAAATCCTTCCAAATGCCCCGCGTTATGCTTAACGGCACTTTTATTCCCCATCTGGGAGCTACTGGGACCCGCCACCACCAGATCTGGGTCACTGAACACCCCAGGGATGCTTTTCGCCAGCTTATCAACCTGATCCCTAAGAGGAGCCAGCACCCTAGAAATAGCCAGAGAGAGGGCTTGGTCCACTGCTGGAGGGAGAAGTTGGGGGGCCATTCCTCCTCCACTTCCTGGTAGGAGGAGTAAAAATGGTCTTCTGGAGAAGACATGATAGCAGAGGGTGTGAGCACAGAAAAAATGCCCTTAAAATCCTTAAGGCAGCCCCCTCGCCGGTGCTCCAACAGCTGGGCTTTCCCGAAGCTGTTATAAGAATAGACTGAGGCCCAATACCAATTACCACCACCAGGTGGCACTGGTCACTAACGTGGCCGTGTGGGGAAATCACCGCGTAGCGGTGTCAAAATTAGGCGAGGTTGGTCGGGAATCAGCGGACACTAAAGGAGTGACCGGATTCCCAAACGTGCGTAAAGACCAGCGGGAGCGCTCGACGGAGCTGCCTCGCTCGGACCAGACACGCCTGACAGGATCTCACTGCGTGCAGAGCACACAGCGGGAGAAACTGCGAGGGGAGAACGCGCTCGGGCAAGAGCCTGCTGCGCAGGGAATATGAAACAATACCAAGGCAATAATGCTAATAACGTGCACAAGAAACCGCTATACAAACAGCAACAACGTCAGATTAAGCCAAGAATGTAAGGAATGCACTTAACTGACGAGCAGTGAAGAAAGAGGAAGCGGAAGGGAAGTCACAATATTATATACGATGGACTGTGATATGATTGGACTATAGTTGCCTTGGAGACTACCCCCCTAATGGTTCATGGGTTGTGTAGTCTTTCGTTTAATGATTGTTGTGTTACGTTTTCTTTGAACTGCTATGCAAATAAAGTGATGAAAGATATGCATAATCCTCGCCTCCGTCCTGCCATAGAATTCATTAAACTTTATTTGATCTGATTTAGAAACATAGATCATAAAAGTGTACATAAAAACAGTAAATCCTCTTTCCTAATACAATACAGTGAGAATTAATTAAAACCAGTAGGTAAAAACGGGTGTTACAAAGCCCGGTTCAGAGCAACTTCAGGTTAACAGAATCGTAAAGGTCAATGTTTCGCAAGATCAATCTCATGTACTTCGTGCAAAATACGCAATAAGGGGTCCAAGTAAGATGTAACGCTCCAATACCTGACCAGTTTGCACTATATAAAACTGCAGAAAAACTAAAAATAAAAAGTGTTTTGCACACTTCTGTCATTGGGCTATATGTGGGCTACATCTGGGTGATATTTGTGCTACATTTGGGCTCTTTTTTTCTCTGGTGGCCATCTTGGGAGACTTATTTGTTATGAAGTTTCCTAATTTCGTCATTTACTGCAGTCTCCTCAGTAGGAAATGCTTTCAGTTTTTACTTTGATTCCATCAAGAAGGCATTCAGATGTGTCACACATTTGCCATAAATTCAGAATGTTAGCACTCTAGTTGTTCATTAGATCACTGTAGTAAAGCTACTGCTCACCAGGGAGTTAACTGGAAGTCTACTGCTGGTATTGAAAGAGATTGTTTCAGTCTGCATGTCAGACTTTTCTAATGAAATAGAAGAGGATTTGAGATCTCACTTAAAACATGCCCTAAATTTTCTTTCTGCAGCACTAACCATAATTTCTATGGCAAAATGAACCCCCTCATTTTGTTCCTTTTTAAATTAAATGTTTTAAGTGTTACCAGTTTATTCCAATCAAGATGGCTTCAGGTGTGCCATACTTTTGTCATAAGTAAGGCTGTTAGCACTCTAGTTGTTCTTTAGAACACTCTGGGAAGCTGCAGTAGAACACAAAGGCATCAACTGACAGGCTGCTCCTGTTGAAATATAACAGGAATATATTTGAGATCTCACTTAAAACATGTCCTAATTTTTCTTTCTACAGCACTAACCATACTTTCTATGACAAAATGAACCCCCTCATTTTGTTCCTTTTTAAATTAAATGTTTTAAGTGTTACCAGTTTATTCCAATCAAGATGGCTTCAGGTGTGCCATACTTTTGTCATAAGTAAGGCTGTTAGCACTCTAGTTGTTCTTTAGAATACTCTGGGAAGCTGCAGTAGAACACAAAGGCATCAACTGACAGGCTGCTCCTGTTGAAATATAACAGGAAGATATTTGAGATCTCACTTAAAACATGTCCTAATTTTTCTTTCTACAGCACTAACCATAATTTCTATGGCAAAATGAACCCCCTCATTTTGTTCCTTTTTAAATTAAATGTTTTAAGTGTTACCACTTTATTCCAATCAAGATGGCTTCAGGTGTGCCATACTTTTGTCATAAGTAAGACTGTTAGCGCTCTAGTTGTTCTTTAGAACACTCTGGGAAGCTGCAGTAGAACACAAAGGCATCAACTGACAGGCTGCTCCTGTTGAAATATAACAGGAAGATATTTGAGATCTCACTTAAAACATGTCCTAATTTTTCTTTCTACAGCACTAACCATAATTTCTATGACAAAATGAACCCCCTCATTTTGATCCTTTTTAAATTAAATGTTTTAAGAGTTACCAGTTTATTCCAATCAAGATGGCTTCAGGTGTGCCATAATTTTGTCATAAGTAAGACTGTTAGCGCTCTAGTTGTTCTTTAGAACACTCTGGGAAGCTGCAGTAGAACACAAAGGCATCAACTGACAGGCTGCTCCTGTTGAAATATAACAGGAAGATATTTGAGATCACACTTGAAACATGTCCTAATTTTTCTTTCTACAGCACTAACCATAATTTCTATGACAAAATGAACCCCATCATTTTGTTCCTTTTTAAATTAAATGTTTTAAGTGTTACCAGTTTATTCCAATCAAGATGGCTTCAGGTGTGCCATACTTTTGTCATAAGTAAGGCTGTTAGCACTCTAGTTGTTCTTTAGAACACTCTGGGAAGCTGCAGTAGAACACAAAGGAATCAACTGACAGTCTCTGCCCTTGTTGGATGTACATGTTTTACTGAGAATGTCAGACTTCATTCTCACATGACTGAGAAAGATAATGTGAATTTACAGAAAATATACTCTCATTTTAGCTTCTGGAGCACCTTCCAAAACTGTATGGGACAAGCATGTGAAAATAGTTTTCTCTCAAACATGATTCATGATATCCCAGCAGAAAGGTTTTTCACAGGGTAAAATCACCTTAGAACACACCACAATTCCTGAAATTAGTATGGTACCATCAACAAATGAATTCTAATGTAACTAAAGTCAGTTATCACCCTTTATAGTTCTCCTTTTGGTAACCCTCAAAATCTTCGATTCACTACAATGCATTTCAATGGGGTACTATCATTTATATTGGTCCCAAGATGGCTGCCAGCAATTCCAGGATGAAGTGCTGACAGCCAATAAGATCTCACGAAGCTAAAATGAGAGCATATTTTCTGTAAATTCACATTATCTTTCTCAGTGATGGGGTTCATTTTGTCATAGAAATTATGGTTAGTGCTGTAGAAAGAAAAATTAGGACATGTTTCAAGTGTGATCTCAAATATCTTCCTGTTATATTTCAACAGGAGCAGCCTGTCAGTTGATGCCTTTGTGTTCTACTGCAGCTTCCCAGAGTGTTCTAAAGAACAACTAGAGCGCTAACAGTCTTACTTATGACAAAATTATGGCACACCTGAAGCCATCTTGATTGGAATAAACTGGTAACTCTTAAAACATTTAATTTAAAAAGGAACAAAATGAGGGGGTTCATTTTGTCATAGAAATTATGGTTAGTGCTGTAGAAAGAAAAATTAGGACATGTTTTAAGTGAGATCTCAAATATCTTCCTGTTATATTTCAACAGGAGCAGCCTGTCAGTTGATGCCTTTGTGTTCTACTGCAGCTTCCCAGAGTGTTCTAAAGAACAACTAGAGCGCTAACAGTCTTACTTATGACAAAATTATGGCACACCTGAAGCCATCTTGATTGGAATAAACTGGTAACACTTAAAACATTTAATTTAAAAAGGAACAAAATGAGGGGGTTCATTTTGCCATAGAAATTATGGTTAGTGCTGCAGAAAGAAAATTTAGGGCATGTTTTAAGTGAGATCTCAAATCCTCTTCTATTTCATTAGAAAATTCTGACATGCAGACTGAAACAATCACTTTCAATACCAGCAATAGACTTCCAGTTAACTCCCTGGTGAGCAGTAGCTTTACTACAGTGATCTAAGGAACAACTAGAGTGCTAACATTCTGAATTTATGGCAAATGTGTGACACATCTGAATGCCTTCTTGATGGATTCAAAGTAAAAAACTGAAAGCATTTCCTACTGAGGAGACTGCAGTAAATGACGAAATTAGGAAACTTCATAACAAATAAGTCTCCCAAGATGGCCACCAGAGAAAAAAGAGCCCAAATGTAGCACAAATATCACCCAGATGTAGCCCACATATAGCCCAATGACAGAAGTGTGCAAAACACTTTTTATTTTTAGTTTTTCTGCAGTTTTATATAGTGCAAACTGGTCAGGTATTGGAGCGTTACATCTTACTTGGACCCCTTATTGCGTATTTTGCACGAAGTACGTGAGATTGATCTTGCGAAACATTGACCTTTACGATTCTGTTAACCTGAAGTTGCTCTGAACCGGGCTTTGTAACACCCATTTTTACCTACTGGTTTTAATTAATTCTCACTGTATTGTATTAGGAAAGAGGATTTACTGTTTTTATGTACACTTTTATGATCTATGTTTCTAAATCAGATCAAATAAAGTTTAATTAATTCTATGGCAGGACGGAGGCGAGGATTATGCATATCTTTCCTCACTTTATTTGCATAGCAGTTCAAAGAAAACGTAACACAACAATCATTAAACAAAAGACTACACAACCCATGAACCATTAGGGGGTAGTCTCCAAGGCAACTATAGTCCAATCATATCACAGTCCATCGTATATAATATTGTGACGTCCCTTCCGCTTCCTCTTTCTTCACTGCTCGTCAGTTAAGTACATTCCTTACATTCTTGGCTTAATCTGACGTTGTTGCTGTTTGTATAGCGGTTTCTTGTGCACGTTATTAGCATTATTGCCTTGGTATTATTTCATATTCCCTGCACAGCAGGCACTTGCCCGAGCGCGTTCTCCCCCTCGCAGTTTCTCCCGCTGTGTGCTCTGCGCGTGGTGAGATCCTGTCAGGCGCGTCTGGTCCGAGCGAGGCAGCTCCGTCGAGCGCTCCCGCTGGTCTTTACGCGCGTTTGGGAATCCGGTCACTCCTTTAGTGTCCGCTTGATTCCCGACCAACCCTCGCCTAATTTTGACACCGCTATGCGGTGATTTCCCCACACGGCCACGTTAGTGACCAGTGCCACCTGGTGGTGGTAATTGGTATTGCGCCTCAGTCTATTCTTATAACAGCTTCGGGGAAAACCCAGCTGTTGGAGCACCGGCGAGGGGGCTGCCTTAAGGATTTTAAGGGCATTTGTTCTGTGCTCACACCCTCTGCTATCATGTCTTCTCCAGAAGACCATTTTTACTCCTCCTACCAGGAAGTGGAGGAGGAATGGCCCCCAACTTCTCCCTCCAGCAGTGGACCAAGCCCTCTCTCTGGCTATTTCTAGGGCGCTGGCTCCTCTTAGGGATCAGGTTGATAAGCTGGCGAAAAGCATCCCTGGGGTGTTCAGTGACCCAGATCTGGTGGTGGCAGGTCCCAGTAGCTCCCAGATGGGGAATAAAAGGGCCGTTAAGCATAACGCGGGGCACTTGGAAGGATTTGATAAACTTACGGAGACCTTCCTCAAGAGTGCACGAACGCTAAAACATGCACCCTGCCGGGAGGAGGAGGAGCCCGGAGAAAATTGCGACACTGTCACCACTATTTTAGACCCCGACGGCGGGTTTCCCTTAGAGGGAGAGGGTGTATCGGAGGACGATTTCTCCTCCGATGAGGATAAGGACTCGGGGCGTCCCTGGCATCCAGAGTCCCACTCCTCTCAGTCCCCGGTTGGGGACGGGGTCCACTCGGACATGTTCGAGCCTGCCCAAATTTACCATCCTAGGTCAGCGGAGTGGACACCTGACGCCAAAGTGGCAGAGTATGTGGTGGGGAAAATCCATCAACCCCTTGAAAGGGAGGTCAGGAATAGGATGAGGGGAGAATGCCCCAGGCCCTCACTGAAGGGGAAGGTGGCACACACGCCTGAAATTGATGAGAAACTATGTACCTTTTTCTCCAAGTATATGAGGGATCCCAAGAAAGGAATTGATAGGTCTTGGACGTGGTAGGGCCTTTGACCCAAATTATTCAATTGACGGAGCGTTCCAAAGAGTCAGGATCCCCTTTGTCCACGGATATTGTGGCTGGTTGGGCGCACTACCCTAAACCCTAAAACACTACCCTCTCCACTACCCAAACACCACTGCACTACCCTAAACCCTAAAACACTGCCCCCAGCACGACACCCTACACTACCCAAACATAACTGCACTACCCTAAACCCTAAAACACTACCACCAGCACGACTCCCTACACTACCCAAACACCACTGCACTACCCTAAACCCTAAATTTACCCACAGCATGACCCCCTATACTACACAAACACCACTGCACTACCCTAAACCCTAAAACACTACCCCCAGCATGACCCCTTCACTACACAAACACCACTGCACTGCCTTAAACCCTAAAACACTACCCCCAGCACGACCCCCTACACTACACAAACACCACTGCACTACCCTAAACCCAAAACAGTACCCAGCACTACCCCTACACTACCCAAACACCATTGCACTACCCTAAACCCTAAAACACTACCCCCAGCATGACCCCCTACACTACACAAACACCACTGCACTACCCTAAATACTAAAACACTACCCCCATCACGACCCCCTACACCACCCAAACACCACTTCACTACCCTAAACCCTAAAACACTACCCCCAGCACGACTCCCTACACTACATAAACACCACTGGACTACCCTAAACCCTAAAACACTACCCCCAGCACGACTCCCTACACTACCCAAACACCACTGCACTACACTAAACCCTAAATCTACCCCCAGCATGACCTCCCACACTACCCAAACACCACTGCACTACCCTAAACCCTAAAACACTAACCCCAGCACGACCCCCTACACTACCCAAACACCACTGCACTACCCTAAACCCTAAAACACTAACCCCAGCATGACCCCCTACACTACCCAAACACCGCTGCACTACCCTATACCCTAAAAAACGACCCCCTACACTACACAAACACAACTGCACTACCATAAACCCTAAAACACTACCCACAGCATGACCCCCTACACTACACAAACACCACTGCACTACCCTAAACCCTAAAACACTACCCCCTACACTACACAAACACCACTGCACTACCCTAAACCCTAAAACACTACCCCCAGCATGACCCCCTACACTACACAAACACCACTGCACTACCCTAAACCCCCTACACTATACAAACACCACTGCATTACTCTAAACCCTAAAACACTACCCCCAGCACGACCTCCTCACAACACAAACACCACTGCACTACCCTAAACCCTAAATCGACCCCCAGCACGACCCCCTACACTACCCAAACACCACTGCCATACTCTAAACCCTAAAACACTACCCCCAGCATGAACCCCTACACTACCCAAACACAACTGCACTACCCTAAACCCTAAAACACTACCCCCAACACTACCCCCTATACTACACAAACACCACTGCACTACCCTAAACCCTAAAACACTACCCCAGCACTACCCCTATACTACCCAAACACCACTGCACTAACATAAACCCTAAAACACTACCCCCAGCACAACCCCCTACACTACACAAACACCACTGCACTACCCTAAAACCTAAAACACTACCCCCAGCACGACTCCCTACACTACCCAAACACCAGTGCACTACCATAAACCCTAAATCTACCCCCAGCACGACCCCCTACACTACCCAAACACCACTGCACTACCCTAAACCATAAAACACTACCCCCAGCATGACCCCCTACACTACACAAACACCACTGCACTACCCTAAACCCTAAAACACTACCACCAGCATGACCCCTACACTACTCAAACACCACTGCACTACCCTAAACCCTAAAACACTACCCCAGCATGACCCCCTACACTACCCATACACCACTGCACTACCCTAAACCCTAAAACACTCCCCCAGCACGACCTCCTACACTACTGCACTACCCTAAACCCTAAAACACTACCCCCGGCACGACCCCCTACACTACCCAAACACCACTGCACTACCCTAAACCCTAAAACACTACCCCCAGCACGACCCCCTACACCACCCAAACACCACTGCACTACCCTAAACCCTAGAAAAGAAACCCCCACCCCATGCCCAATCCCCCTTACCTCTCAATCCTCGTGGTTCCTCTCTCCTCGTGGTTCCTGCTTCACGTCATCTCTGAGGGGCGGTGCACGTCGTTGTGAGGAAACGAAACAGCCTCTGTTTCCTTACAACGACATGGATCGTCTACATGTTTTTTAGAACGCATGGTCATTTACCATACATACCTTTACAACAAAATTCGTTGGAAAGGCATGCGTGGTAAATGACCATGCGTTCTAAAAATGCGTAGTAATGACTTCGTGATGTACAACGCATGCGTGGTAATGCATGCGTTGTAATGGTACTCGCAAAGTAAAAAAGTCATTGTAACGGCTGTTTACCGATCGAAGCTGGCCTCTGTTCTTCAGTGAGACGTTTATTTGATTAATTAGGAGGAAGGAATGTGGTTTTTTTTACCGAAAAGTGCATTCCCGGCTGTTGAATTGTGAAAGTGTCCGCGTGGCCTGGTTTCACTTCCGGTGAAAGAGTGGAAGAGTCTGTTTGGATCTAAAGGAGTTCTGTTGTTGGACGGGGCCGGCGCGACATGTCATCAGAAAACATAGCTAATGGAAAGCGTCCTCCCTGAAGTGTGGAGCAGTGCCATGAGAGGTCAACGAGTGTGCGTCCCACCGCAGTATGACCGTACCGCGTTACCCATGTGCCACCTCCAGGGTACGGGAGGCAGAAGCGGCATCGCACGTCCTCTTGAAGACCGTTGTAGCACTAATTCTATATTTTGGAACTAGGGCATTTTAACTTCGTTGTTCCTGCCAGATACAAAGAGAAGATCCTGTGTTATTCAGTGCCCTCGTTACCTTTTTTGTGGGTTGTGGTGCTTGTCACTTCGCTGCCCCGCCGGTGCACACGACTGGGCACCCCACCTCGTGTGCCATCTGCAGGGCCTCTGCCCTTGGATCACTGGTTTCGGTTTCTGGAGTGGCAACATAAACAGTTGCTCCCAAAGGACTAGCCTGAACACTTAGGTGAATATCCCCTGCACCAGCATTCCACGGAAATTCTTTCCTAGCTCTCCCACGTCAACGAGGACGTCATAATAGCACAGCTCCGCTCGCGACACCGTATGACGTCATCGGAGCCATAAGAGGACCTCGTCGGTGTGCTGATGTCAGTTCCACCCATTTTTTCTGTGCCACCGAGGCAAACAGGGGACCGAGACATTTTCACATGTATACATAGTATAATAAATATATATATATTCACTGAAAAAACCATAGGTTTCAGGCACGTTATAGTTAGAAATTAGCATTTAAAAAACCTTAGAAATTCACTGAAAAAACCATAGGTTTCAGGCACGTTATAGTTAGAAATTAGCATTTAAAAAACCTTAGAAATTCACTGAAAAAACCATAGGTTTCAGGGGCGTTATAGTTAGTTGGACATTTCACTCGTACAAAACCATAGAAATTCACCCATTATAGTTAGTTCAGCTAACTATAACTCGCGCGCCCGCAATGCACTGCTGATGACATCACATATTACATCACTCATGACATGGTCAGTGACATCACTCATGACATCACTGATGACATCTCAAATGACAACACTGATGACATCACTGATGACATCATCCAGTGAATGTGTGTTTTTCTGAAAATTAAATATGTTTTATATATGTATATCTCAAGGTCGATGGAAGAATAAATGGGTATATAAGTGTCTAAATGGATGATTTGTTTTTGTAAAATTGATTGTATAACTGACTAAGTGTATCTTAGTGAATACATGGGTTAGTGAGTAATGTTTAAATATGAAAATATCTGTATCAGTCTCTCACTTTGTGTATAAGTGGCTGCATGGGTTGGTGAGTAGCTACATGAGTGTCTATATGGGTTATTAGTTGGTTTTTTGAGTATCAGTATGAGTGTCTGAGTGTCTGTATGGTTCGGTGGGGGTATTACTTAGTGCATAGATGCATGAATGAGTGACTCACTGTTTGTATGTGTTGAAGACAGCATGTGTGCAGGACTGTATAGGTGGATGAGTATGTGTATGGATGTGTTAGTGAGTGAATGACTGTCTCAATAGTGTCTTTATGAGTAACTACATATGTTTTAAACTAGTATATGTGAGTATTGGTGTATATAAGTGAGTATATGTGAGAGTGAGAGATTGGAAGAGTTCCTGTACAAATAAGTAGGTGTTTCTATAAGTGATTGTTTAAGAGAGTAAGTATGTGTAAGTTTCTGTAGAAGTAAGTGTGGTAGTGTGTGTATAACTGTATATGCAAGTAAATGGATGTTTGATACTTTGTTTGCATGTGTGACTATGTGTGTGAGTAACTCTATGGATGAGTGGCGGTGTGTAACAGGATGTATAGGTGTATGAGTACATATGATGAGTGAGTACATGTATGAGTGACTGTATAGGGACTGTTGGTGAATGAGTGGATGTGTGTGTAGATCTTGGAATTACTGAATAGGTGTGTTGTAACTGGTATTGGTATGTCCATTGTTTTGAAAATGTTAGTTTGTATTTTTGAGTGTGTGTATCAAAGGTTATATTAGGGTGAGAGGAGGTCTGCCACTCTATCACAAGGATGATGTCATCAGTGATGTCATTTGAGATGTCATCAGTGATGTCATGAGTGATGTCACTGACCATGTCATGAGTGATGTAATATGTGACGTCATCAGCAGTGCATTGCGGGCGCGCGAGTTATAGTTAGCTGAACTAACTATAACGGGGGAATTTCTATGGTTTTGTACGAGTGAAATGTCCAACTAACTATAACGCCCCTGAAACCTATGGTTTTTTCAGTGAATTTCTAAGGTTTTTAAATGCTAATTTCTAACTATAACGTGCCTGAAACCTATGGTTTTTTCAGTGAATTTCTAAGGTTTTTTAAATGCTAATTTCTAACTATAACCTGCCTGAAACCTATGGTTTTTTCAGTGAATATATATATATATTTATTATACTATGTATACATGTGAAAATGTCTCGGTCCCCTGTTTGCCTAGGTGGCACGGAAAAAATGGGTGGAACTGACGTCAGCACGCCGACGAGGTGTTCTTATGGCTCCGATGACGTCATACGGTGTCGCGAGTGGAGCCGTGCTATTATGACGTCCTCGTTGACGTGGGAGAGCTAGGAAAGAATTTCCGTGGAATGCTGGTGCAGGGGATATTCACCTAAGTGTTCAGGCTAGTCCTTTGGGAGCAACTGTTTATGTTGCCACTCCAGAAACCGAAACCAGTGATCCGAGGGCAGAGGCCCTACAGATGGCACACGAGGTGGGGTGCCCAGTCGTGTGCACCGGCGGGGCAGTGAAGTGACAAGCACCACAACCCACAAAAAAGGTAACGAGGGCACTGAATAACACAGGATCTTCTCTTTGTATCTGGCAGGAACAACGAAGTTAAAATGCCCTAGTACCAAAATGTAGAATTAGTGCTACAACGGTCTTCAAGAGGACCTGCGATGCCACTTCTGCCTCCCGTACCCTGGAGGTGGCACATGGGTCATGCGGTACGGTCATACTGCGGTGGGACGCACACTCGTTGACCTCTCATGGCACTGCTCCACACTTCAGGGAGGACGCTTTCCATTAGCTATGTTTTCTGATGACATGTCGCGCCGGCCCCGTCCAACAACAGAACTCCTTTAGATCCAAACAGACTCTTCCACTCTCTCACCGGAAGTGAAACCAGGCCACGCGGACACTTTCACAATACAACAGCCGGGAATTAACTTTTAGGTAAAAAACCCACATTCCTTCCTCCTAATTAATCAAATAAACATTTCACTGAAGAACAGGGGCCAGCTTCGATCGGTAAACAGCCGTTACAATGACTTTTTTACTTTGCGATACCATTACAACGCATGCATTACCACGCATGCGTTGTACATCACGAAGTCATTACTACGCATTTTTTTAGAACGCATGGTCATTTACCATGCATGCCTTTACAACGAATTTTGTTGTAAAGGTATGTATGGTAAATGACCATGCGTTCTAAAAAACATATAGACGATCCATGTTGTTGTAAGGAAACAGAGGCTGTTCAGTTTCCTCACAACGACGTGCACCGCCCCTCAGAGACGACGTGAAGCAGGAACCACGAGGAGAGAGGAACAACGAGGAGTGAGAGGTAAGGGGTATTGGGCATGGGGTGGGGGTTTCTTTTCTAGGGTATAGGGTAGTGCAGTGGTGTTTGGGTGGTGTAGGGGGTTGTGCTGGGGGTAGTGTTTTAGGGTTTAGGGTAGTGCAGTGGTGTTTGGGTAGTGTAGGGGGTCATGCTGTGGGTAGTGGTTTAGGATTTAGGGTAGTGCAGTAGTGTAGGGGGTCATGCTGGGGTAGTGTTTTTGGGTTTAGGGTAGTGCAGTGGTGTATGGGTAGTGTAGGGGGTCATGCTGGGGTAGTGTTTTAGGGTTTAGGGTAGTGCAGTGGTGTTTGAGTAGTGTAGGGGGTCATGCTGGGGGTAGTGTTTTATGGTTTAGGGTAGTGCAGTGGTGTTTGGGTAGTGTAGGGGTCGTGCTGGGGGTAGATTTAGGGTTTAGGGTAGTGCAGTGGTGTTTGGGTAGTGTAGGGAGTCGTGCTAGGGGTGGTGTTTTAGGGTTTAGGGTAGTGCAGTGGTGTTTGTGTAGTGTAGGGGGTTGTGCAGGGGGTAGTGTTTTAGGGTTTATGTTAGTGCAGTGGTGTTTGGGTAGTGTAGGGGGTAGTGCTGGGGTAGTGTTTAGGGTTTAGGGTAGTGCAGTGGTGTTTGTGTAGTGTAGGGGGTAGTGCTGGGGGTAGTGTTTTAGGGTTTAGGGTAGTGCAGATGTGTTTGGGTAGTGTAGGGGTTCTTGCTGGGGGTAGTGTTTTAGGGTTTAGGGTATGGCAGTGGTGTTTGGGTAGTGTAGGGAGTCGTGCTGGGGGTCGATTTAGGGTTTAGGTTAGTGCAGTGGTGTTTGTGTTGTGAGGGGGTCGTGCTGGGGGTAGTGTTTTAGGGTTTAGAGTAATGCAGTGGTGTTTGTATAGTGTAGGGGGGTTTAGGGTATGTGCAATGGTGTTTGTGTAGTGTGGGAGGTCATGCTGGGGGTAGATTTAGGGTTTAGTGTAGTGCAGTGGTGTTTGTGGTAGTGTAGGGAGTCATGCTGGGGGTAGTGTTTTAGGGTTTAGGGTAGTCCAGTGGTGTTTGTGTAGTGTAGGAGTCGTGCTGGGGGTAGTGTTTTAGGGTTTAGGGTAGTGCAGTGGTGTTTGGGTAGTGTAGGGGCTCGTGCTGGGGGTAGTGTTTTAGGGTTTAGGGTAGTGCAGTGGTGTTTGTGTAGTGTAGGGGGTCATGCTGGGGGTAGTGTTTTAGGGTTTAGGGTAGTGCAATGGTGTTTGGGTAGTGTAGGGGGTAGTGCTGGGGTAGTGTTTTGGGTTTACGGTAGTGCAGTGGTGTTTGTGTAGTGTAGGGGGTTGTGCTGGGGGTAGTGTTTTAGGGTTTAGGGTAGTGCAGTGGTGTTTGTGTAGTGTAGGGGGTAGTGGTTTAGGGTTTAGGGTAGTGCAGTGGTGTTTGTGTACTGTAGGGGGTCGTGCTGGGTTCTAGTGTTTTAGGGTTTTGGGTAGTGCAGTGGTGTTTGTGTAGGGGGTTGTGTTTTAGGGTTTAGGGTCGTGCAGTGGTGTTTGGGTAGTGTAGGGGGTCGTGCTGGGGGTAGTGTTTTTGAGTTTAGGGTAGTGCAGTTGTGTTTTGGTAGTGAAGGGGGTCGTGCTGGGGGTAGTGTTTTTGGTTTTAGAGTAGTGCAGTTGTGTTTAGGTAATGAAGGGGGTCGTGCTGGGGGTAGTGTTTTAGGGTTTAGGGTAGTGCAGTGGTGTTTGTGTAGTGTAGGGGGTCATGCTGGGGGTAGTGTTTTAGTGTTTAAGGCAGTGCAGTGGTGTTTGTGTAGTGAAGGGGTCGTGCTGGGGGTAGTGTTTTAGGGTTTAGGATAGTGCAGTGGTGTTTGTGTAGTGTAGGGGGTTGTGCTGTGGGTAGATTTAGGGTTTTGGGTAGTGCAGTGGTGTTTGGGTAGTGTAGGGAGTCGTGCTGGTGGTAGTGTTTTAGGGTTTAGGGTAGTGCAGTTATGTTTGGGTAGTGTAGTGTGTCGTGCTGGGGGTAGTGTTTTAGGGTTTAGGGTAGTGCAGTGGTGTTTGGGTAGTAGAGGGGGTAGTGTTTTAGGGTTTAGGGTAGTGCGCCCAACCAGCCACAATATCCGTGGACAAAGGGGATCCTGACTCTTTGGAACGCTCCGTCAATTGAATAATTTGGGTCAAGGGCCCTACCACATCCAAGACCTATCAATTCCTTTCTTGGGATCCCTCATATACTTGGAGAAAAAGGTACATAGTTTCTCATCAATTTCAGGCGTGTGTGCCACCTTCCCCTTCAGTGAGGACCTGGGGCATTCTCCCCTCATCCTATTCCTGACCTCCCTTTCAAGGGGTTGATGGATTTTCCCCACCACATACTCTGCCACTTTGGCGTCAGGTGTCCACTCCGCTGACCTAGGATGGTAAATTTGGGTAGGCTCGAACATGTCCGAGTAGACCCCGTCCCCAACCAGGGACTGAGAGGAGTGGGACTCTGGACGCCAGGGACGCCCCGAGTCCTTATTCTCATCGGAGGAGAAATCGTCCTCCGATACACCCTCTCCCTCTAAGGGAAACCCGCCGTCGGGGTCTACAATAGTGGTGACAGTGTCGCAATTTTCTCCGGCCCCTCCTCCTCCCGGCAGGGTGCATGTTTTAGCGTTTGCGCACTCTTGAGGAAGGTCTCCGTAAGTTTATCAAATCCTTCCAAGTGCCCCGCGTTATGCTTAACGGCCCTTTTATTCCCCATCTGGGAGCTACTGGGACCCACCACCACCAGATCTGGGTCACTGAACACCCCAGGGATGCTTTTCGCCAGCTTATCAACCTGATCCCTAAGAGGAGCCAGCGCCCTAGAAATAGCCAGAGAGAGGGCTTGGACCACTACTGGAGGGAGAAGTTGGGGGGCCATTCCTCCTCCACTTCCTGGTAGGAGGAGTAAAAATGGTCTTCTGGAGAAGACATGATAGCAGAGGGTGTGAGCACAGAACAAATGCCCTTAAGATCCTTAAGGCAGCCCCTCGCCGGTGCTCCAACAGCTGGGCTTTCCCCGAAGCTGTTATAAGAATAGACTGAGGCGCAATACCAATTACCACCACCAGGTGGCGCTGGTCACTAACGTGGCCGTGTGGGGAAATCACCGTGTAGCGGTGTCAAAATTAGGCGAGGTTGGTCGGGAATCAAGCGGACACTAAAGGAGTGACCGGATTCCCAAACGCACGTAAAGACCAGCGGGAGCGCTCGACGGAGCTGCCTCGCTCGGACCAGACGCGCCTGACAGGATCTCACCGCGCGCAGAGCACACAGCGGGAGAAACTGCGAGGGGGAGAACGCGCTCGGGCAAGAGCCTGCTGCGCAGGGAATATGAAACAATACCAAGGCAATAATGCTAATAACGTGCACAAGAAACCGCTATACAAACAGCAACAACGTCAGATTAAGCCAAGAATGTAAGGAATGCACTTAACTGACGAGCAGTGAAGAAAGAGGAAGCGGAAGGGACGTCACGATATTATATACGATGGACTGTGATATGATTGGACTATAGTTGCCTTGGAGACTACCCCCCTAATGGTTCATGGGTTGTGTAGTCTTTTGTTTAATGATTGTTGTGTTACGTTTTCTTTGAACTGCTGTGCAAATAAAGTGAGGAAAGATATGCATAATCCTCGCCTCCGTCCTGCCATAGAATTCATTAAACTTTATTTGATCTGATTTAGAAACATAGATCATAAAAGTGTACATAAAAACAGTAAATCCTCTTTCCTAATACAATACAGTGAGAATTAATTAAAACCAGTAGGTAAAAACGGGTGTTACAAAGCCCGGTTCAGAGCAACTTCAGGTTAACAGAATCGTAAAGGTCAATGTTTCGCAAGATCAATCTCATGTACTTCGTGCAAAATACGCAATAAGGGGTCCAAGTAAGATGTAACGCTCCAATACCTGACCAGTTTGCACTATATAAAACTGCAGAAAAACTACAAATAAAAAGTGTTTTGCACACTTCTGTCATTGGGCTATATGTGGGCTACATCTGGGTGATATTTGTGCTACATTTGGGCTCTTTTTTCTCTGGTGGCCATCTTGGGAGACTTATTTGTTATGAAGTTTCCTAATTTCGTCATTTACTGCAGTCTCCTCAGTAGGAAATGCTTTCAGTTTTTTACTTTGATTCCATCAAGAAGGCATTCAGATGTGTCACACATTTGCCATAAATTCAGAATGTTAGCACTCTAGTTGTTCATTAGATCACTGTAGTAAAGCTACTGCTCACCAGGGAGTTAACTGGAAGTCTACTGCTGGTATTGAAAGTGATTGTTTCAGTCTGCATATCAGAATTTTCTAATGAAATAGAAGAGGATTTGAGATCTCACTTAAAACATGCACTACATTTTCTTTCTGCAGCACTAACCATAATTTCTATGGCAAAATGAACCCCCTCATTTTGTTCCTTTTTAAATTAAATGTTTTAAGTGTTACCAGTTTATTCCAATCAAGATGGCTTCAGGTGTGCCATACTTTTGTCATAAGTAAGGCTGTTAGCACTCTAGTTGTTCTTTAGAACACTCTGGGAAGCTGCAGTAGAACACAAAGGCATCAACTGACAGGCTGCTCCTGTTTAAATAAAACAGGAAGATATTTGAAATCTCACTTAAAACATGTCCTAATTTTTCTTTCTACAGCACTAACCATAATTTCTATGGCAAAATGAACCCCCTCATTTTGTTCCTTTTTAAATTAAATGTTTTAAGTGTTACCAGTTTATTCCAATCAAGATGGCTTCAGGTGTGCCATACTTTTGTCATAAGTAAGACTGTTAGCGCTCTAGTTGTTCTTTAGAACACTCTGGGAAGCTGCAATAGAACACAAAGGCATCAACTGACAGGCTGCTCCTGTTGAAATATAACAGGAAGATATTTGAGATCTCACTTAAAACATGTCCTAATTTTTCTTTCTACAGCACTAACCATAATTTCTATGACAAAATGAACCCCTCATTTTGTTCCTTTTTAAATTAAATGTTTTAAGAGTTACCAGTTTATTCCAATCAAGATGGCTTCAGGTGTGCCATAATTTTGTCATAAGTAAGACTGTTAGCGCTCTAGTTGTTCTTTAGAACACTCTGGGAAGCTGCAGTAGAACACAAAGGCATCAA
Source organism: Calotriton arnoldi (assembly GCA_963921515.1). Lineage (NCBI taxonomy): Eukaryota > Metazoa > Chordata > Amphibia > Caudata > Salamandridae > Calotriton > Calotriton arnoldi. The sequence continues at coordinate 154,361 of CAWUFW010018062.1, forward strand.
CTGACAGGCTGCTCCTGTTGAAATATAAACGGAAGATATTTGAGATCACACTTGAAACATGTCCTAATTTTTCTTTCTACAGCACTAACCATAATTTCTATGACAAAATGAACCCCATCATTTTGTTCCTTTTTAAATTAAATGTTTTAAGTGTTACCAGTTTATTCCAATCAAGATGGCTTCAGGTGTGCCATACTTTTGTCATAAGTAAGGCTGTTAGCACTCTAGTTGTTCTTTAGAACACTCTGGGAAGCTGCAGTAGAACACAAAGGAATCAACTGACAGTCTCTGCCCTTGTTGGATGTACATGCTTTACTGAGAATGTCAGACTTCATTTTCACATGACTGAGAAAGATAATGTGAATTTACAGAAAATATGCTCTCATTTTAGCTTCTGGAGCACCTTCCAAAACTGTATGGGACAAGCATGTGAAAATAGTTTTCTCTCAAACATGATTCATGATATCCCAGCAGAAGGTTTTTCACAGGGTAAAATCACCTTAGAACACACCACAATTCCTGAAATTAGTATGGTACCATCAACAAATGAATTCTAATGTAACTAAAGTCTGTTATCACCCTTTATAGTTCTCCTTTTGGTAACCCTCAAAATCTTCAATTCACTACAATGCATTTCAATGGGGTACTATCATTTATATTGGTCCCAAGATGGCTGACAGCAATTCCAGGATGAAGTGCTGACAGCCAATCAGATCTCACGATGACATGTGTGGTTAGGCTCCGCCCAGATATATATGTGTTTTTACTTTTGATTTTCTCAGGAACTACTGAACGGATTTACAACATTTAACAAAAAGGGTTCTTTCTGAACCAAGAACTACCTCTTTGCCAAATTTGGTGTAATTCCGTTCAGCAGTTCGGGCTGTAGCCTTGCATAAAGTTTCCTATGGGAAATTGTTTTTTTGATTCTTATTTTTTTAATTTCTCCGCAACTACTGAACGGATTTACACCATTTAAAAAAAAGGTCGCTTTCTGAACGAAGCGCTACCTTTTTGCCAAATTTGGTGTAATTCCGTTCAGCAGTTCTGCTGTAGCCGTGTCTAAAATTTCATATGGGAATTAACATGGAGAAAACACGTTTTGGGACCCCCCTTTTTTCTTGGCCCCCGCTTGCCGAATCACCCCGAAACTTTCAGGATAGGAGCAGACCGGAGCGCCCCACAAGTTTTGAAAATTTCGCGAAGATTCATCAACCGGCGCCAAAGTTATTGGAAATAGAATGTTGCGAATTTCCTATGGAAAATAGGTCCTAACTATAACTATCTACTGGCGACCGCAAGTAGATAATATATATATAAAGCAGGCTCCGGACCAGCAAGTCTTCCTTCCGGGTTTTCTCTGCCATAGGCACTGCGGGCTCACAGAGCTGTATTGGCGGGGACCCCGGGGGCACTTTTCAAGATTTCCCGCAATGGAACAAATCGGAGCCCCCTGCGGAACTAAATAACAGTTACCTGACAGGTCACATCGCGTGTGGTGAAGCCTCTTGCTTACGGATTGCTCGGGAGGCGATACCGAGAGCAGGAACTTCGAGCCGACGGTGGGCCATTTTAAGGTACGAGATACAAGTTACATGCAGGAGGGGAGGTGTGCACCCTTGGGAAAACCTTTTGACATTGTCTACAAGGGATTTTTTCCAGGCGGGATATATAATAGACATAAACATATTGCTGACCATGTCCGCTGACACGCTCAGAAACAGAGAAACGGCAGCTGAAGAAATGTTCTCTGATGACACATCAGTCATACAAAGTGCAACTAAAGATGCAAATGGGGAAAACAGCGGGAGATCGAAGGGACTGAAGGATAATTACCGAATCCTGGAAAAACTGAAGCACCAAGAACAAGCTAAATGGTGGGAGGCACGATCACTTCGGAGGTATCTGGATGTGGGGAGAATCCCCAGAGGCCTCCGTATAATGATCGCCCCCAGTTATGAGACACCGAACCCACTCATGATGGCTGAGTGGGCACAATGTAATCTAGAATCTTCACGTAGATTAGTGGAAATACTAGTAAAATACGCAGAGATTGACAGAATTGACCTTCAAGCCAAAATCGAAACACTGGAAAATGAGATCCTACAACAGGGAGATCCGCAGAACAAGCAAAAATTGCATGATGAAATGACAATAAGGCTTAATAAGGAAGAAGAAAAAATAAAGACGAGGAAGACATACAAATTCAGGCGGGACAGAGACGATTATGCAAATGGACAAATATTTACTTTTGCTCGTAAATATGATTCGCTAAGAACAGCTACAGCAAACCAACGCATACAAGGCGCAAACACAAGAGACAAGAACCAACAACAGATTGAATCAATATCTATGTCAGACCTGAGTTCAGCACCTGATAGTGAATCTGAAACGGAAACAGCCAAAAGGAGACAAGAACAATATTCTATAAGACTAACGTTGGGGGAAGAGCTGGACATTTTAAAAAGGAGCCGAAGGGAAACACTGCGACCCCGCTACAAGGGCCTCGTGGCAGCAGGAGTACCAAGAGAAGAAGGGGGAGAAGACAAGCCCAGAGAAAAAGGAGAGAACAAGAAAAGAGGGCGAGGTCGAGGGAACCGCAGATAGAAGGTATCTCAGAAGAAAGCCCTACTGTAACAGACATTAGCTCAACCCCTGATAACTCTATTATTGATTTGGCGGATGTCAACTTAACCAAGGCGGAAGAACAATTACTGTCATTAGGCTTATCATATTGCCCAGAAACAAATTTCGATTACACGCAAACTAGGGCCGACATTTATAAATTCATTAGAAAATTAAAGCTTGCCAAATTTCATGAACAAAAAGCAGTCAACATCATGTCAGATAACACTGTAACAACCAAAATGGATGCTGACCAGATTGGCTTAACTGTATCGGATTTGGGTCTGCTGCAAGACATGCAGGAATTGCAGATGGAAAATTTAAACATGACAAATCTAGGTGACACAAGTCAAGAAGAATGTAGCCTGGAACAAAACACCGCCGTAACCATCACCGCCAAACCATTGACCCCTTTCAAAGCAAAGTCTAAATTTACACCTATCATGTCCCGTGACTCGTTGGACATATTTAATGAACAAATTGTGGCACAGGTGAAAAGGTTGAACTACACCATAAATAGATCTAAAGCAAAAATGTCATATCAAGAAAAAAGTTACCATCAACTAATAAATAAACTAAGCAAAGACAATAAAGTGGTCATAAGGAATGCGGACAAGGGCGGAAATGTGGTGCTATGGTCATTGGAAGAATATTTAAAAGAAGCTTACAATCAACTACATGACCAAAATTGTTACAAAAAGAGTTCGATTTTGAAATACAGACAGATGCAGGAGTCATTTTTTTCTCAATTACTAGCATGGAAAAGCTTGGGTTTAATAAATTGGGACGAATATAAGTTTTTAAAGAAAGAACATCCATCTATACCTGTCATATATTTTGTCCCTAAAATTCATAGAGACATACATAGACCACCAGGCAGACCCATTATTGCTGCTTGTAATGACCCATTGGAAAATATGTCCAGGTATTTGGATTTCTTTTTACAGGAACATGTAAGGAATTTGAAATCGTACATACAAGACACCAGTGATTTTTTACGTAAGATCAAAGACATGGAGTGGAAAGCAGAATACGTACTGATAGCCCTTGATGTGTCGTCACTCTACACATGTATCAAAAACAGGTACGGAATCAGGGCTGTTGAATATTTCTTATCAAATAGACCAATAAGATATGCGCAACATAACAAAATGCTTATTAATATGATTCTGTTTTGTCTGGAGAATAATCTGTTTATTTTTAATAATCAAATGTACCAGCAAACACAAGGAGTTGCCATGGGGGCTAGCTTCTCCCCCAGTTATGCCTGTTTATTTATGGGGTGGTGGGAGGAGCTGGTCCTCATGAGGAAACACGAACAGGTATTTTCTAATCAGATTGTAACTTGGCTCAGATTCATAGATGACTTATTTATTATATGGTGTGGGACACAACAAAGTGCCAAGGATTTTATAGAACAACTTAATATTAATGATGTTAATCTTAAATTTACTTATACCATGAGTAATATGGAGGTCACGTTTTTGGATGTGCAAATCAAAATTGTGAACAATTGTATAATGACTACATTATTTAGGAAACCTACAGCGGGTAACACACTGCTCCATGCATCAAGTGCGCACCCTGCCCACCTCATCAATAGCATCCCCTATGGGGAAATGCTACGTATAAGGCGCATATGTAGTAATGAAGTCGATGCAGACAATAAACAAACAGAATGTCGTGCACGTTTTTTAACAAGAGGTTACAAAACAACGGTTATTGATGCGGCTATCACAAAATCTAAGAAGCAGGCTAGAGCAGACTTATTGCAATACAGAAAAAAGCCGGAGGATAAACAAAAAATGGCAGAACCTATCAGACTTATTTTAGGTTTCTCTAAACAAGAAAAACAGCTCAGAACCATCATCAGACGTAATTGGCCAATTGTGAGAGATGACCCTGTAATAGGTAAACTATTACCCAACAACCCCTCCATTACCTTTAGAAAAACTACTAGTATGGCCAATTCAGAAGTAGCCCGGAGGATCAGGGAAAAACTATGTGGCTGACAGCCAGAAAAGGATTTTTCAGATGCACATCATGCAAAGCCTGCCAACAAGGTGTTAATACCACCACGTACCAAACTGCATTCAGCAGTAAAGTGCGAAACATTACGCAGCACCTTACATGTAAAACTGAATTTTCAGTGTATGTGCTAGAATGCAGTTGTAGATTAAAATACATAGGTAGCACTAAGTTGGCAGTACACAAAAGAATTATGCAACACATGAGGGCCATCACTAATAATGATGTTAGTTACCCGGTGGCCAGACATTTTAAGGACAAACACAGTAGCAATTTGAAAGATCTCAAATATTATGCCATAGAGTCAGTACCGGCCCAAAAAGAGGAGGGGACCGGGAAGGCAAACTTAGACGCCTAGAAACAAAATACATATTAGAATTTGACTCTAAGCATCCGGGAGGGCTCAATAATACGGAAGATTTGCACACTTATTTATAACAGATACCCAATACAATTTTATGATATTTTATCGGTTTTATGGTTTTTATATAATTGATTGTATTAATTGTATGAATTTCCATGAATTTCGATGTATCTTCATCACTGTGTCCAGGAATGGTTACACTTAAAATTCAAAATATAGAACTTGAGATTTTTAACATTTTTTGCTGCTCGTATAAATATATTCATTATACTTTTTAGGACTATTTTGGTTATATTATGTAATCTGATCTTAATATACTTATATATATATATATATATATGTGTATATATATTTATATTTTGTAGGGCATGGTTTATAAATACAATTTTAAAGATACTTTTATTGTATTTTATGTACTGTAATAATATATATATGGATTTTATCACAATTGATTTTATCTATTTGGTTGGAGTAAGTTGAATTATAATGAACACTAATATGTGTGTCCTAATTCAAGGGTACAGCCGTTATAATATAACATACTGCACTATATAGTTCTAGATCTCATTCCATAAACACTAAACATGTCCCAATCCCCGCAGCCCCATTTGAGCATCTATTAATAGCATATTTCATAATTTATGGATTATCCAAATTTAGTTGGAATATATGGATATGCTTGAGATTAATCTAAAATTTATGACTCAGCATTTACGCCAATAAAAGTCTTTTTGCCGTTATTGGTATAAGGGAACTGGTGAATAACGGCAACACACAGCACATAGCACTTTATCACTTTGCACTAACTTTTTTTAATGGTCATCATAAACATGTTCTTTCATGTTTAAATCTAGCACTTTTCACTTTTTTAATGTATTTCTTTTGCCAATCGACATTTACATAAGTGAGGGCAGGATATTTACGCATTTAGGCAATTACAAATTCTGAAAGATGACTTGCCCACACCAAGAAATAGACTATGTACCATATTACCACAAATATAGGATTATACATGTGAACAATGACTATATGACACAATTCTATTATGTATAAACAATTGTATTTTACACAGTAATTTTATACATAATTGTTAGTTATAATAAGGCAACGACATGTTTTTATGTATGTAGTATTTTGTCTATGTCGATTGATGCAAAACATGCACTAGCACTTTAAATTGGGGAAACACAGTCTGAGCTGTGTCATGTGATCAAGGCCGAGGTACGGCCGAAACGCGTCATGGCGGACTAATGCAGCAATAAAGAGAAAAATCTGCACTTACTTGGGTCTTTGCTCGTTTTTCTAGTCCGAGTAGAAGTTGGAAGCGAGTTGCACAATATATATATATATATATATATATATATATATATATATATATATATTCAATGAAAAAACCATAGGTTTCAGGCACGTTATAGTTAGAAATTAGCATTTTAAAAACCTTAGAAATTCACTGAAAAAACCATAGGTTTCAGGGACGTTATAGTTAGTTGGACATTTCACTCGTATAAAACCATAGAAATTCCACCGTTATAGTTAGTTCAGCTAACTATAACTTGCGCCCCCACAATGCACTACTGATGACGTCACATATAACATCATTCATGACATGGTCAGTGACATCACTGATGACATCACTGATGACATCTCAAATGACATCACTGATGACATCACTGATGACATCATCCAGTGACTGTGTGTTTCTTTAAAGTTTAAATATTTATTATATATATGCCAAGGTGTATTGAAGAATGAGTGGGTGAATACGTGTCTGGATGGAGGATTTAGTAGGTGCGTGACTGACTGTTTAAGTGAGTGATTACATGTGTCTTACTGAATGCATGGGTTAGTGACTAAACTGTGTGAATGTCTGAATCAGTATGTCTGTTGTTGTATAAGCTGCTGCATGGGTTGGTCAGTAGCTACATGAGTGTCTATATGGGTTATCGATTGGTTGCCTCAGTATTTGTATGGGTGCCGAGTGTGTGTGTGGGTGGGTGGGAGGTGTGTGACTCTGTGCATAGATGTTTGAGTGGTTAATTCACTGGGTGTATGGGTTCAAGAGTGCATGTGGAAACAGCTGTATGGGTGGGTGAGTGTGTGTATGGGTGTGTTGGTGAGTGAATGGATATCTCAGTGGTATATGTCCAAGTAACTACATATGTAAAAGGCAGTGTATGTGAGAGTTGGAGTATATAAATGACTATACGTGAGAGTCAGTGATTGTGAGAGTGGCTGTATGGATGAGTGTGTACTTGTATCAGTGATTGTATAAGAGAGTAAGTATGCGTTTGTTTCTGTTTGAATAAGTGATGTGGTGTGTGTATAACTGTGTAGGTCAGAAAATGGAAGTGTGATTGATTCTTTGCACCACTGTGCAAACGCACCCCCTGGCGCATTGTAAGTTGGGGGATTAAGTCCCCTTGAATCCTGAGGGTCCCTGGGAGCCAACTAGCCCACCAGGTACCTTCAGTAATGAGTGGTGGTGTGTGAGTGTCTGTATAGGTGTATGAGTGCATATGATAGTGTTGTATTGATGAGTGACTGCATGTATGAGTGATTGTATGGGTGAATGAGCGGATGTGTGTATAGACCTAGGAATCAGTGAGTGCGTATGTAGTAACTGGTATTGGTGTGTCGATGGTTTCGAAAATGGTATTCTGTATTTTATAGTGGGTGTATCAAAGGTTATATTAGAGTGTGAGGAGGTGCATCAGATTTTCACGTGGATGATGTCATCAGTGATGTAATTTGAGATGTCATCAGTGATGTCATCAGTGATGTCACTGACCATGTCATGAATAATGTAATATGTGACATCATCAGCAGTGCATTGCGGGGGCATGAGTTATAGTTAGCTGAACTAACTATAACGGTGGATTTTTTATGGTTTTATACGAGTGAAATGTCCAACTAACTATAACGTCCCTGAAACCTATGGTTTTTTCAGTGAATTTCTAAGGTTTTTTTAATGCTAATTTCTAACTATAATGTGCCTGAAACCTATGGTTTTTTCAGTGAATTTCAATGGTTTTTTAAATGCTAATTTCTAACTATAACGTCCCTGAAACCTATGGTTTTTTCAGTGAATTTCAAAGATTTTTTAACTGCTAATTTCTAACTATAACATAGCAGTCGCATTTGCAGAGTGGTGGAGAAAGGTGAGCGTGGCCTTCAAGCACCTTTTAGCAATCCCACTGTGTGGGATTTAGCGGAAGTAACAGGAGGGATAGTTAGCCCTCAACGTCAACCTTGGGGGCCAACTACCCCTTTTATTACCTCCATTAAGTCCCACACAGCAGGATTGCTAACTTGTTCTATCAGGCCCCACCCCCTCCCTGCAGCACTCTGCAAACGCGCCCCCTGGCATGTTCTAAGTTGGGGGATGAAGTCCCCTTGAATCCTGAGGGTCCCTGGGGGCCAACTAGGCCACCAGGTACCTCCAGTAAGTGCTACAGAGCTGCGTTGCAGAGAGGTGTAAAAAGGGGCTTGGCCTCAGACCACCTCTCTGCAACGCAGCTCTGTGGTGCTTACTGGAGGTACCTGGTGGGCTAGTTGGCCCCGAGGGACCCTCAGGATTGAAGGGGACTTCATCCCCCAATTTACAATGTGCCAGGGGGCGCGTTTGCACACTTGCTATGTCAGGCCCTGCCCCCTTCCCTGCACCACTGAGCAAACGCAACCCCTGGCATGTTGTAAATTGGGGGATTAATTCCACTTGAGTCCTGAGGGTCCCTGGGGGCCAACTAGCCCACCAGGTAACTCCAGTAAGCGCCACAGAGCTGCGTTGCAGAGAGGTGTAAAAAGGGGCGTGGCCTCAGACCACCTCTCTGCAACACAGCTCTGTGGCGCTTACTGGAGGTACATGCTGGGCTAGTTGGCCCCCAGGGACCCTCAGGATTGAAGAGGATTTAATCCCCCAATTTACAATGCGCCAGGGGGCGCATTAGCACACTTGTTATGTCAGGCCCACCCCCTCCCTGCACCACTGTGCAAACGCACCCCCTGGTGCATTGTAAGTTGGGGGATTAAGTCCCCTTGAATCCTGAGGGTCCCTGGGGGCCAACTAGCCCACCAGGTACCTTCAGTAAGCGCCACAGAGCTGCGTTGCAGAGAGGTGTAAAAACGGGCGTGGCCTCAGACCACCTCTCTGCAACGCAGCCCTGTGGCGCTCACTGGAGGTACCTGATGGGCTAGTTGGCCCCCAGGGACCCTCAGGATTGATGGGGACTTAATCCCCCAATTTGCAATGTGCCAGGGGACGCATTTGCACACTTGCTATGTCAGGCCCTGCCCCCTCCCTGCACCACTGTGCAAACGGGCCCCCTGGCACGTTGTAAATTGGGGATTAATTCCCCTTGAGTCCTGAGGGTCCCTGGGGGCCAACTAGCCCACCAGGTACCTCCAGTAAGCGCCACAGAGCTACGTTGCAGAGAGGTGTAAAAAGGGGCGTGGCCTCGGAACACCTCTCTGCAACGCCGCTCTGTGGCGCATACTGGAGGTACCTGGTGGGCTAGTTGGCCCCCAGGGACCCTCAGTATTCAAGGGGAATTAATTCCCCAACTTACAACGAGCCAGGGGGCGCGTTTGCTGAGTGCTGTAGGGAGGGGGCGGGGCCTCCGGCACGATGCTGTTTTTTTTGTTTTTTTACAAGGGGGCCTGTGTGGCCTCCCTTCTTTTACATTATTTGGGGACCCCATCCCCCAGGGCCTGCTCTTTTTTTACATTTTAAAAAAAACAGGAAGGGGGCCGCGCGGCCCCCCTCCTGAGGCCAATTTCGGCCCCGGGGACCCCATCCCCAGGGCATGGCCACATTTTTTGTTTTGTTTGTTTTTTATTTTTTAAGGAGGGGGCTGCGTGGCCCCCCTCCTTAGGCCTCTATTGGCCCCGGGGACCCCATCCCCCGGGGCTGTGCCTCTTTATTTATTTATTTTTTAAACATTTTAATATTGAAGGGGGGCCGAGTGGCCCCCTCCTGGGCCACTTCTGGCCCCAGGGACCCCATCCACCGGGGCTGGCACTTTGTGTTGGGGACCGTGGGGGGAGCCCCAATGCCCCCACAGTCCCGCCAGCTGCCTGCCTCCTGCGGGAGCCGGCATTGCTTTTGAGCAAGGGGAGCTGCTGACATGCAATCCTGCTTTGCTTCATTGTAGCGAGAGCAGGTTTTCCCCGCTCTCTGTCAGTCAGTCAGTATCGCTCTCAGTCAGTCAGTATCTCTCTCTGTCAGTCAGTCTCTTTCTCTGTCAGTCAGTCTCTCTCTCAGTCACTCAGTCTCTCTCTCAGTCACTCAGTCTCTCTCTCAGTCAGTCTCTCTCTGTCAGTCAGTCTCTCTCTCAGTCAGTCAGTCTCTCTCTCAGTCAGTCAGCCTCTCTCTGTCAGTCAGTCTCTCTCTGTCAGTCAGTCTCTCTGAGTCAGTCAGTCTCTCTCTCTGTCAGTCAGTCTCTCTCAATCAGTCAGTCTCTCTCCCTGTTAGTCAGTCTCTCTCTCTGTCAGTCAGTCTCTCTCTCTGTCAGTCAGTCTCTCTCTCTCAATCAGTCTCTCTCAGTCAGTCAGTCTCTCTTAGTCAGTCAGTCTCTCTCAGTCAGTCAGTCTCTCAGTCAGTCAGTCTCTCTTAGTCAGTCTCTCTCTCAGTCAGTCAGTCTTTCTCACTTAGTCAGTCTCTCTCAGTCAGTCAGTCTCTCTCAGTCAGTCTCTCTCTCTGTCAGTCAGTCTCTCTCTCAGTCAGTCAGTCTCTCTCTCAGTCAGTCAGTCTCTCTCTCAGTCAGTCAGTCTCTCCTAGTCAGTCAGTCTCTCTCTCTGTCAATCATTCTCTCTCTTATCAGTCAGTCTCTCTCTGTCAGTCAGTCTCTCTCTCAGTCAGTCAGTCTCTCACTCTGTCAGTCAGTCTCTCTCTCTCTGTCAGTCTCAGTCAGTTAGTCTCTCTCTCAGTCAGTCTCTGTCAGTCAGTCTCTCTCTGTCAGTCAGTCTCTCTATCAGTCAGTCATTCTCTCTCTGTCAGTCAGTTTCTCTCTCTCTCAGTCTCTCTCAGTCAGTCAGTCTCTCTCAGTCAGTCAGTCTCTCTCAGTCAGTCAGTCTCTCTCTCTCTCTGTCAGTCTCTCTCTCTGTCAGTCAGTCTCTCTCTCTCTGTCAGTCAGTCTCTCTTTCTCTCAGTCAGTCTCTCTCTGTCAGTCAGTCTCTCTCTCTCTCAGTCAGTGTCTCTCTGTCAGTCAGTCTCTCTGTCAGTCAGTCAGTCTCTCTCTCTCTCTGTCAGTGTCTCTCTGTTAGTCAGTCTCTCTCTCAGTCAGTCTCTCTGTCAGTCAGTCACTCACTCTCTCGGTCAGTCAGTCTCTCTCTCTGTCAGTCAGTCTCTCTCTGTCAGTCAGTCTCTCTCTCTCAGTCAGTCAGTCAGTCTCTCTCAGTCAGTCAGTCTCTCTTAGTCAGTCAGTCTCTCTGTCAGTCAGTCTCTCTCTGTCAGTCAGTCTCTCTCCCAGTCAGTCAGACTCTCTCAGTCAGTCAGTCTCTCTCTCTGTCTGTCTCTCTCTGTCAGTCTCTCTCTGTCAGTCAGTCTCTCCCTGTCAGTCAGTCTCTCTCTCTCTGTCAGTCTCTCTCTCTCTGTCAGTCTCTCTCTGTCAGCCTCTCTCTCTCTCAGTCAGTCTCTCTGTCAGTTAGTCTCTCTCTGTCAGTCAGTCTCTCTCTCAGTCAGTCAGTCTCTCTCTCTCTCTCTGTCAGTCTCTCTGTCAGTCAGTCTCTCTCTCTCTGTCAGTCTCTCTGTCAGTCAGTCTCTCTCTGTCAGTCAGTCTCTCTATCAGTCTCTCTCTCTGTCAGTCTCTCTCTCTCTCTGTCAGTCAGTCTCTCTGTCAGTCAGTCTCTCCTAGTCAGTCAGTCTCTCGCTCTGTCAGTCAGTCTCTCTCTTAGTCAGTCAGTCTCTCTCTCTGTCAGTCATTCTCTCTCTCAGTCAGTCAGTCTCTCTCTCAGTCAGTCTCTCTCAGTCAGTCAGTCTCTCTCAGTCAGTCAGTCTCTCTCACTCAGTCAGTCTCTCTCTCTGTCAGTCAGTCTCTCTCTCTGTCAGTCAGTCTCTCTCAGTCAGTCAGTCTCTCTCAGTCAGTCTCTCTCTCAGTCAGTCAGTCTCTCTCTCAGTCAGTCTCTCTCTCAGTCAGTCAGTCTCTCTGGCAGTCAGTCTCTCTCTCAGTCAGTCAGTCTCTCTCTTAGTCAGTCTCTCTCAGTCAGTCAGTCTCTCTCAGTCAGTCTCTCTCTCAGTCAGTCAGTCTCTCTCTTAGTCAGTCTCTCTGAGTCAGTCAGTCTCTCTCAGTCAGTCAGTCTCTCTCTCAGTCAGTCAGTCTCTCTCTCTGTCAGTCAGTCTCTCTGAGTCAGTCAGTCTCTCTCAGTCAGTCAGTCAGTCTCTCTCAGTCAGTCAGTCTCTCTCTCATTCAGTCAGTCTCTCTCTCAGTCAGTCTCTCTCTCAGTCAGTCAGTCTCTCTCTCTCAGTCAGTCTCTCTCTCTGTCAGTCAGTGTCTCTCTCTGTCAGTCTCAGTCAGTCAGTCTCTCTCTGTCAGTCAGTCTCTCTCTCTGTCAGTCTCTCTCAGTCAGTCTCTCTCAGTCAGTCAGTCTCTCTCAGTCAGTCTCTCTCTCTCAGTCAGTCTCTCTCGCTCTCTCTGTCAGTCAGTCTCTCTCTCTCAGTCAGTCTCTCTCTCTGTCAGTCTCTCTCTCAGTCAGTCAGTCTCTCTGTTAGTCAGTCTCTCTCTGTCATTCAGTCTCTCTCTCTCAGTCAGTCTCTCTCTCTCAGTCAGTCTCTCTCTGTCAGTCAGTCTCTCTCTCATTCAGTCAGTCTCTCTGTCAGTCAGTCTCTCTCTCTCTGTCAGTCTCAGTCAGTCAGTCTCTTAGTCAGTCAGTCTCTCTCAGTCAGTCACTCTCTCAGTCGGTCTCTCTCTCTCAGTCAGTCACTCTCTCAGTCAGTCTCTCTCTGTCAGTCAGTCTCTCTCTCAGTCAGTCAGTCTCTCTCAGTCAGTCAGTCTCTCTCTCTGTCAGTCTCTCTCTCAGTCAGTCTCTCTCTCTGTCAGTCAGTCTTTCTCTGTCAGTCAGTCTCTCTCTCAGTCAGTCTCTCTCTCAGTCAGTCTCTCTGTCAGTCAGTCTCTCTCAGTCAGTCAGTCTCTCTCTACCTTAGTCAGTCAGTATCTCTCTCTCTCAGTCAGTCAGTCTCTCTCTGTCTGTCAGTCTCTCTCTCTCTGTCAGTCTCTCTCTCAGTCAGTCAGTCTCTCTCTCTCAGTCAGTCTCTCTCTCTCTGTCAGTCTCTCTCTCTCTCTGTCAGTCTCTCTCTCAGTCAGTCAGTCTCTCTGTTAGTCAGTCTCTCTCTGTCGTTCAGTCTCTCTCTCTCAGTCAGTCTCTGTCAGTCAGTCTCTCTCAGTCAGTCAGTCTCTCTCTCAGTCAGTCAGTCTCTCTCTCTCTCTCTACAACATACCTTAGAAACATTGCCAGTATCTCTGGCTAAACACTTATAAGGTCCCAACGGCGAGAACTATTGGCGATGGCAATGCTTGTTTTTTTTTTTCCTTCCGGATTCGTGCACCCAGCGCAAATTCGGACATTTCTTAAAATGTTTTTGGGCTGGGGGTCCTTGTGGGACCCCCTGAGCAGGCTTAGGGGTCAGGGTGTTCCTACCCTGCCCCCTTTTCTTGTTTTTCATCTTTGTTTAACTGTTTTCTTATGACTCTGGTTCAACCTAGTCCCAAGATGGCTGCCAGCATTTCCTGGATGAAGTGCTGACAGCCAATCATATTTCACGATGACATGTGTGGTTAGGCTCCACCCAGATATCGATATTTCTTTTTCCTTTCGTTTTCCTTTAATATTTCAAAACTACTGAACGGATTTACACCATTTAACAAAAAGGACTCTTTCTGAACCAAGACCTACCTTTTTGCCAAATTTGGTGTTATTCCGTTCAGCAGTTCGGGCTGTAGCTTTGTCTAAAGTTTCCTATGGAAAATAACATGGGGAAAACGCGTTTTGGGACCCCCCTTTTTTCTCAGCCCCTGCTTGGCGAATCACCTTGAAACTTTCAAGACAGGAGCTGACCGGAGCTGACCACTAGTTTTGAAAATTTTGCGAAGATTCGTCAACCGGCGGCAGTTATTGGGAAAACAAAAAACGCTTTTCATATGGAAACTAGGTCCTAACTATAACTACCTACTGGTGACCGCCAGTAGGTAATATATATATAACGTACCTGAAACCTATGGTTTTTTCAGTATTATATTCACTGAAAAAACCATAGGTTTCAGGCGCGTTATAGTTAGAAATTAGCATTTAAAAAACCTTAGAAATTCACTGAAAAAACCATAGGTTTTAGGGACAGTTATAGTTTGTTGGACATTTCACTCGTACAAAATCAGTGAAATTCCCCCGTTATAGTTAGTTCAGCTAACTATAACTCGCGCCCCCGCAATGCACTGCTGATGACGTCACATATTACATCACTCATGACATGGTCAGTGACATCACTGATGACATCACTGACGACATCTCAAATGACATCACTGATGACATCACTGATGACATCATCCAGTGACTGTGTGTTTCTGTAAAGTTTAAATATGTTTAATATATATAGGGAAAGGCGTATTAAAGAATGAGTGGGTGTATAAGTGTCTGAATGGATGATTTAGTAGGTGCGTGACTGACTCTATAAGTGAGTGATTAAACATATCTTACTGAATGCATGGGTTAGTGACTAAACTGTGTGAATGTCTGTATCCGTCTGTCTGTTGGTGTGTAAGCAGCTGCATGGGTTTGCGAATAGCTACATGAGTGTCTATATGGGTTATTGATTGGTTGTCTGAGTATCTGTATGGGTGCCTGAGTGTTTGTGTGGGTGGGGTGTGTGTGACTCTGTGCATAGATGTGTGAGTGGGTGATTCACTGGGTGCATGGTTTCAAGAGTGCATCTGTGATGGACTGTATGGGTGGGTGAGTGTGTATGGGTGTGTTAGTGAGTGAATGTATATCTCAGTGGTACATGTGTGAGTAACTACATATGTGAAAGGCAGTATATATGTGTGTTAGTATTTAAATGGCTATAAGTGAGAGTGTGTGATTGTGAGAGTGGCTGTATGGATGAGTGTGTGCTTGTATCAGTGATTGTATAAGAGCGTAAGAATGTGCTAGTATTTGTATGAGTAAGTGAGCTGGTGTGTGTATAACTGTATAGGTGAGTAAATGGGAGTGTGATTAATTATTTGCATGACTGACTAGGTGTGTGAGTACCTCTATGGATGAGTGACGGTGTGTGAGTGTCTATATAGGTGTATGAGTGCATATGATAGTCCTGTACTTAGTGACCGTATGTATGAGTGACTGTACGGGTGAGTGAGTGGATGTGTGTGTAGACCTATGAATCAGTGAGTGGGTATGTAGTTATTGCTGTTGGAGTGTCTATGGTTTTGAGAATGGCAGTCTGTAATTTAGAGTGGGTGTATCAAAAGTTATATTAGGGTGTGAGAAGATGCATGAAATTATCACATGGATGATGTCATCAGTGATGTCATCAGTGATGTCATTTAAGATGTCATCAGTGATGTCATCAGTGATGTCACTGACCATGTCATGAGTGATGTAATATGTGACGTCATCAGCAGTGCATTGCGGAGCGCAAGTTATAGTTAGCTGAACTAACTATAACGGGGGAATTTCACTGGTTTTGTACAACTGAAATGTCCAACTAACTATAACTGTCCCTAAAACCTATGGTTTTTTCAGTGAATTTCTAAGGTTTTTTAAATGCTAATTTCTAACTACAACGCGCCTGAAACCTATGGTTTTTTCAGTGAATTTCTAAGGTTTTTTAAATGCTAATTTCTAACTATAACGTGCCTGAAACCTATGGTTTTTTCAGTGAATTTCAAAGGTTTTTAAATGCTAATTTCTAACTATAACGTGCCTGAAACCTATGGTTTTTTAAGTGAATTTCTAAGGTTTTTTAAATGCTAATTTCTAACTATAACGTGCCTGAAACCTATGGTTTTTTCAGTGAATTTCAAAGGTTTTTTAAATGCTAATTTCTAACTATAACGTGCCTGAAACCTATGGTTTTTTAAGGGAATTTCAAAGGTTTTTTAAATGCTATTTTCTAAATATGCCTACAGAGGTAGGACATGTGAAGAAAGAAGAAAAACGCAGAGAAAGAAGCAAAAGAAATGCAGAAAGAAGCAACAGAAGTCCACAAAGACGAAGAAAAGAGCAGGAAGAAGCAAGACATGGGCAGAAAGAACCAACAGAGGAGCAGAAAGAGGCCTTGTTGCAAAATCATCATGTGCCCACAACTTTTTCAGACGGGTACTGGTGGTAACTGACTCGGACTAACCAGGCCTAGAGCCAGTGCTATGCTAAAAGACACTTAGAATACAGTGAAAACACCTACATACACTAGGGAACACTATGCGTTGGGGTACCCCTGTGATTAGCAAGACCTCCTCTGTAAGGTCCTAGTACATAATAGGGCAGGGGGATTAAAACTTCCTCTTAAAACACGCCCTGGGGCGTGTTTGCACAGTGGTGAAGGGAAGGGGGGGCCTGAGGTGACATGTGTGCAAACAAGCCCTGTGGCCGTTTTAAGTTGGGAGATTAAGTCCCCTTGAATCCTGAGGGTCCCTGGGGTCCAACTAGCCCACTAGGTACCTCCAGTAAGCACCACAGAGCTGCGTTGCACAGAGGTGTAAAAAGGGGCGTGGCCTGGAACACCTCTCTGCTACGCAGCCCTGTGGCACGCACTGGAGGTACCTGGTGGGCTAGTTGGCCCCCAGGGTCCCTCAGGATTCAAGGGGAATTAATTCCCCAACTTAAAATGCGCCACAGGGCGTGTTTGCACACATGTCACCTGAGGCCCCGCCCCCTCCCTTCACCACTGTGCAAACACGCCCTGTGGCGCGTTTTAAGTTGGGGTATTAGGTCACCTTGAATCCTGAGGGTCCCTGTGGCCCAACTAGCCCACCAGGTACTTCCAGTAAGCGCCACAGGCCTGCGTTGCAGAGAAGTGGTCCGAGGCCACGCCCCTTTTTACACCTCTCTGCAACGCAGCTCTGTGGCGCTTACTGGAGGTACCTGGTGGGCTAGTTGGACCCCAGGGACCCTCAGGATTCAAGGGGACTTAATCCCCCAACTTAAAACACGCAACAGGGCGTTTTTGCACACATCTCACCTCAGGCCCCGCCCCCTCCCTTCACCACTGTGCAAACGCGCCCCGTGGCGCGTTTTAAGTTGGGGGATAAAGTCCCCTTGAATCCTGAGGGTCCCTGGAGTCCAACTAGCCCACCAGGTACCTCCAGTAAGCGCCACAGAGCTGCGTTGCAGAGAGGTGTAAAAAGGGGCGTGGCCTGCACCACCTCTCTGCAACGCAGCCCTGTGGCGCGCACTGGAGGTACCTGGTGGGCTAGTTGGGCTAGCTAAATATTAACGAAGCGCGGGAGCCCGCGCTTCGTTTTTTTCCCTTCACGGCGGGATTCGCGGATCCTACGCGAATTTCGCCGTTTTTTAAAAAAAATATGCTTTTTTGGGCCCTGGGGGTCCTTGTGGGACCCCCTAAGCAGGCCTAGGTGGTCATGGTGTTTCTACCCTGCCCCCTTTTCTTTTTTTTGCATTTTTTATTCTGATTTCTTGTGACTCGGTTCTACCGAGTCACAAGATGGCTGCCAACACTTCCTGGTTTGGAGTGTTGACAGCCAATTAGAATAAAGCTCGTGGTCGGGAGGGTCCGCGGATCCTCCGTGCCTCTAAATATCGAAACATTTATTTTTGATTTTCTCAGCAACTACTGAACGGATTTACACCATTTTTAAAAAGGTCGCTTTCTGAGCCAAGCAGTACCTTTTTGCCAAATATGGGGTAAATCCGTTCAGTAGTTTTGGCTGTAGCCTTGCATAACGTTTCCTATGGGAAATTGATTTTTTGACTCTTATTTTTTGAACTTCTCTGGAATTACTGAACGGATTTACACCATTTAACAAAAAGGTCTCTTTCTGAACCAAGGGCTACCTTTTTGCCAAGTTTGGTGTAATTCCGTTCAGCAGTTCGGGCTGTAGCTTTGTCTAACGTTTCCTATGGGAATTAACATGGAGAAAACACGTTTTGGGACCCCCCTTTTTTCTCGGTCCCCGCTGGCCGAATCACCCCGAAACTTTCAAGACAGGAGCTGACTGGAGCGGGCTACGATTTTTGAAAATTTCACGAAGATTCGTGAACCGGCGCCAAAGATATCGAGAAAACAAAAAACGAGTTTCCTATGGAAACTAGGTCCTAACTATAACTATCTACTGGCGACCGCCAGTAGATAATATATATATATATATATATATATATATATATATATATATATATATATATATATATATATATATATTCCATCGACATGCTTTCGGAAAAAATGAAATCGCACTCGCTGAAAGACTGATCACGGTTATCTGTGATAACGAAACGCGTCGGTTGTTCTCTCAACCTGGAAGCCTTTGAAAAATAAAAGGATTTGGGAAATCAGTCTTTCAGTGAGTGCGATTTCATTTTTTCCGAAAGGATGTCGATGGAATAAGTGGTGGCGTGGCTCTGCCGGGGAATCTGCACCGAAGTGATGCGCCATGGGTTCTAACGAATTATGAGCCAAGAAATGTGGATATATATATATATATTCACTGAAAAAACCATAGGTTTCAGGTACGTTATAGTTAGCTGGACATTTCACTCTTACAAAACCGTAGAAATTCCACCGTTATAGTTAGTTGAGCTAACTATAACTCGCGCACCCGCAATGCACTGCTCATGACGTCACATATTACATCATTCATGACATGGTCAGTGACATCACTGATGACATCACTGATGACATCTCAAATGACATCACTGATGACATCATCCATGTGAAAATCTGATGCACCTCATCACACCCTAATATAACCCTTGATACACCCACTCTAAAATACAGACTGTCATTTTCGAAACCATGGAGGGCGGAGGCAGCTGATGAAATGTTTGCTGACACTACCAATGTGCCAATTATGACTTTCAACAGACGAATGGATAATGGAGGCAACAGTAACTTAAAGGACTTGTACAAGAAATTAGAAAAATTAATGAGAACTGAACAACAAAAATGGTGGGAACATAGATCCCTGACGAGATACTTGAAGGTGGGTCGGATTCCCAGGGGTCTCCGAATCATGTTAGCTCTGAGCTATGATAACCCGAACCCAAACATGTTAAAAGCCTGGGGAGAATGCAATCTTGATTCATCCAGGAAATTAGTGGAAATTTTAGTACAATACGCAGAAATTGATAGAATTGAAATACAGAAGGAAATAGAGGTGATTGAGTCAAAAATCGGCGCACTTGAAGGAGCAGACGCGGGGCATAAAATGAGGGAGGAAATGTTGTCGCGCTTGAAGAAGGAAGAAGATGTTATTAAACAACGTAAGGCATTTAAATTTCAGCGCGACAGAAATGATTATGAACAAGGACAAATTTTCACGTTCTCAAGGAAATATGACGCTGCAAAGGCGGCGAACAAGTAAATATCGCAGTGATACCATTGTAACAGCAGGAACAAGCAAAGAAATTCAATCTGCATCCTCAATATCGGACCTAAGCTCAGCGGTGGAAATAGAATCAGAATCAGAAACAATTCCCTCGACATCAGGAAGCATAACATTCAGAAAAAGGAAGCATACTCTGGTAGAAGAGCTTAATTTTTTAAGAGAGGAGCGGCGCCAAACTCTTCGTCCCAGGAAGCAAAACTCTTATCAAAACAAAGGAGAAATGCTAAGCGCCGCGACAGAAGAAAAAAGCGACGGAAACACATCAAAGAGCAAAAACAACAAGAAATCGAACAGGAAGGGTTGGCGCAACAACAAATAAGTAATGATATGCCAAATGAAAATTCAATGGTCAAGCTGGCTAATATAGATCTCGACCTAGCAGAAAAACAGCTTCTGTCCTTAGGATTGACATATTGTGCGGAAAGTAATTTCAACTACCCGCAAACGCGGGCTGACATTTACAAATACATTAGAAAAATTAAACTCCAAAAGTTCCATCTAATTAACGCACGTAAAACACAGGCACCCATAACAACTACAGTGGGTTTCAATGGAGAGGCAGCGTTAACTGCTGGAGATGTTAATCTATTGTCTGACTTAAATGCTTTACAGAATCAAAACGAAGAATCACAGAATGATCAAGGTAATTCCACTGAACAGTCAATGGGAAGATTAGGCATTAGTACCAACGCTGCCCCAGTCACTAATTTTAAACCAAAATCCAAGTTTGTGCCCATAATGACGCGTGACTCAATAGATACATTTAATGAGACAATAACTACGGAAATAAGAAAACTCAATGTCAAAATAAACAAACAAAAATATCGATACAACTCGAGATTACAAAAATATCATGCACTTATGAAAAAATTACAGGACAACGATTCTATCGTAATCCGTAACTCTGATAAAGGGGGAAATGTCAGTCATATGGCCCAAGAGTCAATATCTGGAGGAGGCGCAACGACAATTGGGTGACAGGGATTGTTATAAGATAAGTTCCAGAGGAATAATCAAAACCATTCAGGAAGAGCTGTGCAAAAAATTAGTGGCATGGAAAAGTCTCGGTTTGATTAATCAAGATGAATTTAAATTTATGAAAAATGATCATCCTACAATGCCTGTCATCTATTTCATCCCCAAGATTCACAAAGACAGACATAAACCTCCGGGAAGACCAATTATAGCGGCTAATCAGAGTCTGTTGGAAAATATATCAATCTATATAGATTCTTTCCTTCAACAGCATGTACGAACACTTCCATCATATGTACAAGATACCACAGATTTCCTAAGGAAAATACAAGAGATTGATTGGCGAGAGGACTATCTTTTAATATCTATGGATGTCTCAAATTTATATACATCCATCCAACATAGAGATGGAATGAGAGCACTAGAATACTATTTGAACACAAGATCTATAGAATTCTATACACACAACAGAATGCTTTTGGACTTGACTAAATTTTGTTTATATAATAACTATTTTATGTTCCAACAACAAGTGTACCACCAGGAGAGAGGCGTAGCTATGGGCGCGAGCTTTTCGCCCAGCTACGCCTGTCTCCATATGGGATGGTGGGAGGAGAACATTGTAAGAACAACGTATATAAATGAATGGTCAAATAATATCGTTAAGTGGATTAGATATATTGATGACTTGTTTATTGTGTGGAGGGGGACAAACAAAGCGCTGAGAATCTAATAAGCAGATTAAATGTGAATGATTTAAATTTGCATTTTACATATGAAATAAGTACTGATAGTATTTGCTTTTTGGATGTTGAGATATATATTCATGAAAATACCATACAGACACGTCTCCATCGCAAGCCTACAGCTGGCAATACTATATTACATTCCAGCAGCTTTCATCCGAAACATACTATAAGCAGCATCCCGTATGGAGAATTACTAAGAATACGTAGGATCTGTAGTACTGATAGCGACTTACACCAAGCACAACAAAGTTGTAAACAACGATTTCTTGCTAGAGGTTATTTGGCACATAGTATAGATCAAGCCATAGAACGTACAAATGCTAAATCACGTGAGGACCTACTTTTTAAACCATCTAAAAGCAAACTGAAATTAGCCGCTAGGAGTGAAGAGAAGTTTAGCAGTCCACGTCTAATCCTTACTTACAGTAAACAAAGAGATAATATTAGACAAATAGTTAAAAAGAACTGGTACATGATTCAAAATGACCCCATAATTGGGGATAAAATGCCTTCATCACCAGTAGTCACTTTTAGAAAAGCATGTAGTACAAGTGACTACTTAGTCAGTAGTAGTCCAGAGCTGTCCAAAAATATGAGTTGGCTTAGCAATCGTAAGGGTTTTGTCAGATGCACTACGTGCAAAGCATGTAAATATGGGGAGAACAAAACATCTTATAATACAGGCTTTAAGGATAATCCGATTAAAATCAATAAGTTTCTAACAAGCAAATCAGAGTATGTAGTATACGTATTAGAGTGTACGTGTGGACTTAAATATGTGGATAGCACCCGTCTCCCAGTACACAAGAGAATTTTACAACATCTAAGGGCTATATCTAATAATGATAGTTCATATCCGGTTGCCCGCCACTTCAACGAGATACATAATAAAAATTTGACCGAGCTGAAGTATTACGTAATTGATCATGTTCCCCTCTACGCAGAGGAGGGAACAGAGAAGCCATACTCAGACGATTAGAAACAAAACTGATTTTAGAATTGGACAGCAAAAATCCACATGGATTAAATACTACGGAAGATTTATATACTTGGTTGTAAGTCAGGCAATGAAAAAGGTTTTTTAATATTTAATTATATAACATTGGATTTTAAATAAATAAAAAGGTTTATATTAAGGGTTTTTGTAATATATACCTTCTCCCTCCCACATTAGTTTCTCTGTCATTAGTGTTCATGGGCTCATGGCACAATGACAGTGCACATATGCACGGTGACATTTTATGTATTGTAACGTATATGCTGGTTTGCACAATAACACTGTTTGCACTTTATTTGCATCATTTTGCACTTTATCATTGTACTGTATGAAATGACATGAGGATTAGAAAAATGACTAAATAGTCAGGGTTTGGCTAAATAGGCAATCATCTATTGATATGGTAATACGACAAATCAGTTGCAATTTAATAACCGATATGCACATCAAGGAAACCAGTTAGTATATTATATAAGCAGTAAAACCAATGCCTTTTAGTGTGATCAAGGCATGTTTTTTAATTGTTTTTTTTAGGTATTTATACTGTTATTTATTTTGCGTATTTGCACATAGTGTCGGTTTTACATCACCCTAACTTATACATATAAAATAGGGTCTACTTGCAATATATTGATGAAAATATGTCTTCAATGTTTCAATAGTCATAGTAGGAAAATTGTTTTGTTGTTTTACAGTGTCTTATCCTATGTATTTTACAGGTATAATAGCCAAAAAAACCCTAGCTTGTCATTTTTAGCATGTTAATCTATTAATAATTTTAATTGTGGATTTACTTGAATTAATGAAATGAAATACGACAAATTTTAATATAATTTGTATGTAAGGCAGTACTTGATGATGGTAGTATGTTTTCTATGTTCACTCTAATAATTAAGCACATTGTCACTTTAAAAATGGGAGAAACTACGTGGCGTGTCATGTGATCAAGGGCTCTGTGAAGCCCGAAACGCGTCATGGCGGCCAATGCACGAGAAATAAAATAACGCTGCACAAAGAAAGTGGTGTCTGTTCCGTTTTTCCTTGGTGATACAAGAAGGAGAAGGAGTTTTTGAAATATATATATATATATATCACCACACTCTGCGTTTCCCTCGTAGCAATCCTGCCACTACACGGACACGGACCAAGTTTCCAGTGCATTAAATTTGATTTATTTCTTGCGATGCCGCTATAACGTTTCGGCTCGTCCGAGCCTTGATCACATGACATCTTACTACTGGTATGCAAGCTCTTTTAAAGTGACAGGTGCTCATAAATTATCATCACGTGCAAAGTGCCGTAGTAGACATGGTAAAATTACAACCTTAGCTGCAGTAAAAAACAGTGTCACATGCAAAATACACCCTAAAATTGACTTTAAAATGGACTACTTTAGAGGCTAAAACCGCAGTTGATAAATTAACATTGTTAATAAAAAATTCATAAATGGTAAAATACCAAATATTATATTTTAAAATTACAACACTAAAACTTTTTTATAGGTAAAATACCTCTATTACCCCTTGGTTTTGTTCATGCCCTATGTGCATGCGCTTCTGATGTGAACTATATATCCCCTTAAATGGGTCTGCTCTAATCGCGCTTAAGTGTATTACCTATTGATACCAAAATAGCGTATTACCTATTGATACCAGAATAATTTGGTGTAATTCCGCTCAGCAGTTCGGGCTGTAGCCGTGTCTAAAGTTTACTATGGAAAATAACATGGAGAAAACACGTTTTGGGACCCCCATTTTTTCTTGGCCCCCGCTTGACGAATCACCCCGATACTTTGAAGACAGGAGCTGACCGGAGCGCCCCACTAGTTTTGAAAATTTCGCGATGATTCGTCAAACGACGCCAAAGTTATTGAGAAAACAAAAAATGCTTTTCCTATGGAAAATAGGTCCTAACTATAACTACCTACTGGCGACCGCCAGCAGGTAATATATATATATATATATATATTCATTGAAAAAACCATAGGTTTCAGGGACGTTATAATTAGAAATTTAAAAAAACCTTAGAAATTCACTGAAAAAAATACAGGTTTCAGGGACGTTATAGTTAGTTGGACATTTCACTCATACTAAACCAGAGAAATTCGGCCGTTATAGTTAGTTGAGCTAACTACAACTTGCACCCCCGCAATGCACTGCTGATGACGTCACATATTACATCATTCATGACAAGGTCAGTGACATTACTGATGACATCACTGATGACATCTCAAATGACATCACTGATGACATGACTGATGACATCATCCACGTGATAATCTGATGCACCTCCTCACACCCTAATATAACCTTTGATACACCCACTCTAAAATACAGGCTACCATTTTCGAAACCATAGACACACCAATACCAGTTACTACATACCCACTCACTGATTCCTAGGTCTACACACACATCCACTCATTCACCCATACAGTTACTCATACATGCAGTCACTCATCAATACAGCACTATCATATGCACTCATACACCTATACAGACACTCACACACCGCCACTCATCCATAGAGTTACTCACACACCTAGTCAGTCATGCAGAGAATCAATCACACTCCCATTTACTCACCTATCCAGTTATACACACAAAACCTCACTTATTCATACAGATACTAACACATACTTACTCTCTATACAATACCGCCCATATGTCCTAAGATGGCCGACAGATGAGGAGCTCCGACCGGGAGCTCCCTGGCTAGGGATTGCATTTTTGGCTTTCCCCCTGGATTCAACCCTCCCTGGACCTTCTACACACCTGGAGATCGATGGACTGTTGCCCTCTGATTTCTACAATTTCCCTCGATCGAATTTTTACTGCGGATTTAACAACTTCTGAGGATCATGAAGATCTGCCATCAGCAGAGCCCCAGCAACATGGCCGATGCCCGGTGGAGCTACCTAGGTAGCTATAGAGGAGATAGGCTCTGGATCTCCCCCTCGGCCGTCACCTACCCTCTGGACTTGGCACTGTTTCTTGTATCCCCGCTATGTCACCTCTCTTCCCTCGCCTTCTGATGTGATCCGAGGGTTTGCCGATAGTGGATCCCACTCAGCGTTCCCGATGCCCGGTTGAGCTGCCTTGGTGGCTTTTGAGGAGATGGCGGGGGATCACCCCTCCGGACGTCACCTGCCCTCTGGTCCTGACCGCTGTTGCCTGGTGCCCTGCTTTGCCTTTCCCGGACTACATCTGGGACGCACGAGTCTTGTTCCCCCTCGAAGCAGCAATGAGTGTCCAGCGTCGCTGCTGTCCTGTGCCGCTGAGCTTGTACTCCCTTTTTGTTTTCCAAGGGAACGCACCCTCCTGACCCCGCAGCTTCCTTCCTCTTCCGGGGCTGCTGCCTGGGCGCCCGCGCAGACTTCCCCTGACTATTCAGCGTGTTTTTGGAGGCACTGCAGCCCTTGTAGCCTAGTGTTTGTGATGACCTGTGAAAGATCGGTGATTTTCCTGCCTTCCTCCCGCCGGCTCCTGTGGTTGCCTTCCCCATTCAGCTCTGCTCCATGGGGTAGATTCCCCGTTGGCTTTTCAATCAGATTTTTGTGTTCCTGCATTCCCGCCATCTTGGTTGCTAAGTCTTGGGGTCCATGACCTGGATTCTCCATCTTGGTGGTACCGTCAGACTCCCTGGTAAGTTCATGCCGCTGGTCAGTGCCTTGTTTTCCACCTGACTATCCTTTTTGCCTTGAGTCTGCCCCCACCTGGGACACCTACGCCCCTCTCTTCTTGTATGGTCACGGTGAGGCACCCCTTCGCCCCCTCCTTCGGTCCTGTTCCATTTTTAAGGTTGATCTGCCGCAGTGAAGAAGTCGGTCACTTGATGTTCTGTTTACTGGACTCCCTCCGGTTTACTGACTCACTTCTCTGACTTTTTTGGTGTTCCCCTGAAGTTCTATCATTTATGTCCGGTCTACCTGACCAGATCTGCATCCCAACCCGTTACTATTTCCCCCTCTACCTTCTATGCTCTATCGGACTTGCTTCTCTGTCATTTTATGCTCTAGTAACTGATGTAATTGTAACACCGTTCTTCTTCTCCAGGTTATGCTATGTTCTGTAACTGATGTAACTATGTAACACTGTTCTTGTCCAACGCTTACCTCATGTAAAGCACTCTGATACCTCCGGGTCTAGCCAGCGCTATAGAAAACTTTCAAATAAATAAACAAATAAATCACCGATACAAGCACACACTCATCCATACAGCCACTCTCACAATTACTCACTCTCACATATAGTCATTTATATACTCCAACACTCACATATGCTGCCTTTCACATATGTAGTTACTCACACATGTACCACTGAGACATGCATTCACTCACCAACACACCCATACACACATTCACCCACCGATACAGCCCTTCACAGATGTACTCTTGAACCCATACACCCAGTGAATCACCCACACACACATCTATGCACAGAGTCACACACCCCCCACCCACCCACACAGACACTCAGGCACCCATACAGATACTCAGACAACCAATAAATAACCCATATAGACACTCATGTAGCTACTCACCAACCCATGCAGCCGCTTACACACCAACTGACAGACTGATACAGACATTCACACAGTTTAGTAACTAACCCATGCATTCAGTAAGACATGTTTAATCATTCACTTATACAGTCAGTCACGCACCTACTAAATCATCCATTCAGACACTTATATACCCACTCATTCTTCAATACACCTTGGGATATATATATATACAAAACATATTTAAACTTTAACCCCTTCGCTGCTAGGCCTTTCCCCCCCCCCGTGCTAAGCCTTTTTTTGGCTATTTGGGGTAGCTCGCGCTTAGGCCCCTGTAACTTTTTGACCACATAAGGTATCCAAGCCAAATTTGCGTCCTTTTCTTCCAACATCATGGGGATTCTAAAGGTACTGAGGGTTTGTGGATTCCCCTGGAGGGGACCCAGAAATTAGCCAAAATACAGCTACATTTTTTTGGGGGGGGGGAAATGGGAAAAAAGTGCTGCAAATGAAAGCGTCTGTTTTTATCCCTGAAAATGGTATCAAAAAAGGGTTTGTGGGGCTGAAATCACCATTTTCCCAGATTTTAGGGCATGACAGACTTTTGTCAGAAAACCAACATTTTTTACACAGTTTTGGCATTTTTCTGGGACATAGCCTATTTTTGCTATTTTTGTGCTTTCAACCTCCTTCCAGTTAATGGTAGAAATGGGTATGAAAGCAATAATGGATCCTGGAAAGCTATACATTTTAGAAAAGTAGACACAATTCTGAATTCAGCAAGGGGTCGTTTGTGTAGATCCTTCAAGGTTTCTTTATAGAAACTAACAGTTAAATATAGGAAAAATTGAAAATTAGTTGAAAAAAACAGCCATTTGTGTCAACGTTTTCACCTGTAACTTCTTCTAATTATGACAGCTCTTTGAAAGCAATATACCGTTACATCCGCTGGACCTTATTGGTTTTGGGGATATATAGGACTTGTAGGTTCACCAAGAACCCGACGAACGCAGAGCCAAAAACTGAGCAGCGACTTGCAATGTTTTTTTATTATGTACCGGGTATATAGCAATTATTCTGGGAAAATTTATACATGGAAAAATCGGTATGAAAGACACCTATGTATTTCTGAAATGGGAACAAAATATAGAGTTTAGAAACAGTAGATATTTGCACATTTCCGAAATTGGGAATACTCATACTAGCATGAGAATTATCGGTCATGTTTCAAAATGACTTCTTTTACACATTGTCTTTCATTTGGAAGGCAGAAATGCATCGAAAGTCAATAGGTAATAACAGCTGCTTTACAAATCTGAATTAACCTAAGTCTCCTGATAAAAATGGTACCTCACTTGTGTGGGTAGGCATAGTGCCCACGACAGGAAATGGCTCAAAACGCAACGTGAACACACCACATTTTCACAATGAAAAATTACCCTTTTTTTGCAAAGTGCCTAGCTGTAGTTTTTGAACCCTAGCTCTGCCGGCACCTAGGGAAACCTAGCAAACCTATACATTTTTGAAAACTAGACACCCAGGGGAATCCAGGATGGGGTGACTTGACTGGCTCTCACCAGGTTCTGTTACCCAGAATCCCTTGCAAACCTAATAAATGGTAAAAAAAAAACAAATTTTCCTCACATTTCTGTGGTGGAAAGTTCTGGAATCTGCGTGGATCCACAAAATTCCACCCACCCCGCGTTCCCCAAAGTCTTCCGAGAAATATGGTACTTCACTTGTGTGGGTAGGCCTAGTGCCCATGACAGGAAACGTTGCAAAACGCAACGTGGACACACCACATTTTCACAGGGAAAAATGACCCTTTTTTTTCAAAGTGCCTAGCTGGAGTTTTTTAACCCTAGCTCTGCCGGCACCTAGGGAAACATAGCAAACCTATACATTTTTGAAAACTAGACACCCAGGGGAATCCAGGATGGGGTGACTTGACTGGCTCTCACCAGGTTCTGGTACCCAGAATCCCTTGCAAACCTAAACATTTGTCCAAAAAAAACACATTTCCCTCACATTTCTGTGGTGGAAAGTTCTGGAATCTGCGAGGATCCACAAATTTCCACCCACCCCGCGTTCCCCAAAGTCTTCCAAGAAAAATGGTACCTCACTTGTGTGGGTAGGCATAGTGCCCACGACAGGAAATGGCTCAAAACACAACGTGAACACACCACATTTTCACAATGAAAAATTACCCTTTTTTGGCAAAGTGCCTAGCTGTAGTTTTTGAACCCTAGCTCTGCCGGCACCTAGGGAAACCTAGCAAACCTATACATTTTTGAAAACTAGACACCCAGGGGAATCCAGGATGGGGTGACTTGACTGGCTCTCAACAGGTTCTGTTACCCAGAATCCCTTGCAAACCTAACAAATGGTAAAAAAAAAACAAATTTTCCTCACATTTCTGTGGTGGAAAGTTCTGGAATCTGCGTGGATCCACAAATTTCCACCCACCCCGCATTCCCCAAAGTCTTCCGAGAACAATGGTACCTCACTTGTGTGGGTAGGCCTAGTGCCCGCGACAGGAAACGGCGCAAAACGCAACGTGGACACACCACAATTTCACAGTGAAAAATGCCCCTTTTTTGGCAAAGTGCCTAGCTGTAGTTTTTTAACCCTAGCTCTGCCGGCACCTTGGGAAACATAGCAAACCTATACATTTTTGAAAACTAGACACCCAGGGGAATCCAGGATGGGGTGACTTGACTGACTCTCACCAGGTTCTGTTACCCAGAATACCTTGCAAACATAACAAATTGACAAAACAAACACATTTTCCTCACATTTCTGTGGTGAAAAGTTCTGGAATCTGCGTGGATCCACAAAATTCCACCCACCCCGTGTTCCCCAAAGTCTTCCCGAGAAAAATGGTACCTCACTTGTGTTGCAATGTTTTTTTATTATGTACCGGGTATATAGCAATTATTCTGGGAAAATGTATACATGGAAAAATCGGTATGAAAGACACCTATGTATTTCTGAAATGGGAACAAAATATAGAGTTTAGAAACAGTAGATGACTTCTTTTTACACATTGTCTTTCATTTGGAAGGCAGAAATGCATCGAAAGTCAATAGGTAATAACAGCTGCTTTACAAATCTGAATTAACCTAAGTCTCCCGATAAAAATGGTACCTCACTTGTGTGGGTAGGCATAGTGCCCACGACAGGAAATGGATCAAAACGCAACGTGAACACACCACATTTTCACAATGAAAAATTACCCTTTTTTTGCAAAGTGCCTAGCTGTAGTTTTTGAACCCTAGCTCTGACGGCACCTAGGGAAACCTAGCAAACCTATACATTTTTGAAAACTAGACACCCAGGGGAATCCAGGATGGGGTGACTTGACTGGCTCTCACCAGGTTCTGTTACCCAGAATCCCTTGCAAACCTAAAAAGTGGTAAAAAAAAACCAAATTTTCCTCACATTTCTGTGGTGGAAAGTTCTGGAATCTGCGTGGATCCACAAATTTCCACCCACCCCGCATTCCCCAAAGTCTTCCGAGAACAATGGTACCTCACTTGTGTGGGTAGGCCTAGTGCCCGCGACAGGAAACGGCGCAAAACGCAACGTGGACACATCACAATTTCACAGTGAAAAATGCCCCTTTTTTGGCAAAGTGCCTAGCTGTAGTTTTTGAACCCTAGCTCTGCCGGCACCTAGGGAAACATAGCAAACCTATACATTTTTGAAAACTAGACACGCAGGGGAATCCAGGATGGGGTGACTTGACTGCCTCTCACCAGGTTCTGTTACCCAGAATCCCTTGCAAACCTAAACAATTGTCAAAAAAAACACATTATCCTCACATTTCTGTGGTGGAAAGTTCTAGAATCTGCGTGCATCCACAAATTTCCACCCACCCCGCGTTCCCCAAAGTCTTCCGAGAAAAATGGTACCTCACTTGTGTGGGTAGGCATAGTGCCCACGACAGGAAATGGCTGAAAACACAACGTGAACACACCACATTTTCACAATGAAAAATTACCCTTTTTTTGCAAAGTGCCTAGCTGTAGTTTTTGAACCCTAGCTCTGCCGGCACCTAGGGAAAGCTAGCAACCCTATACATTTTTGAAAACTAGACACCCAGGGGAATCAAGGATGGGGTGACTTGACTGGCTCTCACCAGGTTCTGTTACCCAGAATCCCTTGCAAACCTAACAAATTGTCCAAAAAAAAACATTATCCTCACATTTCTGTGGTGGAAAGTTCTGGAATCTGCGTGGATCCACAAAATTCCACCCACCCCGTGTTCCCCAAAGTCTTCCTGAGAAAAATGGTACCTCACATGTGTGGGTAGGCCTAGTGCCCGCGACAAGAAACGGCGCAAAACGCAACGTGGACACACCACATTTTCACAGTGAAAAATGACCCTTTTTTGCAAAGTGCCTAGCTGGAGTTTTTGAACCCTAGCTCTGCCGGCACCTAGGGAAACCTAGCAAACCTATACATTTTTGAAAACTAGACACCCAGGGGAATCCAGGATGGGGTGACTTGACTGGCTCTCACCAGGTTCTGTTACCCAGATTCCCTTGCAAACCTAAACAATTGTCCAAAAAACCACATTATCCTCACATTTCTGTGGTGGAAAGTTCTGGAATCTGCGTTGATCCACAAATTTCTACCCACCCCGCGTTCCCCAAAGTCTTCTGAGAAAAATGGTACCTCACTTGTGTGGGTAGGCCTAGTGCCCGCGACAGGAAACGGCGCAAAACGCAACATGGACACACCACAATTTCACAGTGAAAAATGACCCTTTTTTGGCAAAGTGCCTAGCTGTAGTTTTTGAACCCTAGCTCTGCCGGCACCTAGGGAAACATAGCAAACCTATACATTTTTGAAAACTAGACACGCAGGGGATTCCAGGATGGGGTGACTTGACTGGCTCTCACCAGGTTCTGGTACCCAGAATCCCTTGCAAACCTAACAAATTGTCAAATAAACCACATTATCCTCACATTTCTGTGGTGGAAAGTTCTAGAATCTTCATGCATCCACAAATGTCCACCCACCCCGCGTTCCCCAAAGTCTTCCGAGAAAAATGGTACCTCACTTGTGTGGGTAGGCCTAGTGCCCGCGACTGGAAACGGCGCAAAACGCAACGTGGACACACCACTATTTCACAGTGAAAAATGACCCTTTTTGGCAAAGTGCCTAGCTGTAGTTTTTTAACCCTAGCTCTGCCGGCACCTTGGGAAACCTAGTAAACCTATACATTTTTGAAAACTAGACACCCAGGGGCATCCAGGATGGGGTGACTTGACTGCCTCTCACCAGGTTCTGTTACCCAGAATCCCTTGCAAACCTAAAAATTGTCAAACAAACCACATTTTCCTCAGATTTCTGTGGTGGGAAGTTCTGGAATCTGCGTGGATCCACAAATTTCCACCCACCCCGCATTCCCCAAAGTCTTCCGAGAAAAATGGTACCTCACTTGTGTGGGTAGGCCTAGTGCCCGCAACAGGAAACGGCGCAAAACGCACCGTGGACACACCACAATTTCACAGGGAAAAATTACCCTTTTTGGCACAGTGCCTAGCTGTAGTTTTTGAACCCTAGCTCTGCCGGCACCTAGGGAAACCTAGCAAACCTATACATTTTTTAAAACTAGACACCCAGGGGAATCCAGGATGGGGTGACTTGACTGGCTCTCACCAGGTTCTGTTACCCAGAATCCCTTCCAAACATAAAAAATTGACAAAACAAACACATTTTACTCACATTTCTGTGGTGGAAAGTTCTGGAATCTGCGTGGATCCATAAAATTCCACCCACCCCGCGTTCCCCAGAGTCTTCCGAGAAAAATGGTACCTCACTTGTGTGGGTAGGCATAGTGCCCACGACAGGAAATGGCTCAAAACACAACGTGAACACACCACATTTTCACAATGAAAAATTACCCTTTTTTTGCAAAGTGCCTAGCTGTAGTTTTTGAACCCTAGCTCTGCCGGCACCTAGGGAAAGCTAGCAACCCTATACATTTTTGAAAACTAGACACCCAGGGGAATCAAGGATGGGGTGACTTGACTGGCTCTCACCAGGTTCTGTTACCCAGAATCCCTTGCAAACCTAACAAATTGTCCAAAAAAACCCATTATCCTCACATTTCTGTGGTGGAAAGTTCTGGAATCTGCGTGGATCCACAAATTTCTACCCACCCCGCATTCCCCAAAGTCTTCTGAGAAAAATGGTACCTCACTTCTGTGGGTAGGCCTAGTGCCCGCGACAGGAAACGGTGCAAAACGCAATGTGGACACACCACAATTTCACAGTGAAAAATGACCCTTTTTTGGCAAAGTGCCTAGCTGTAGTTTTTTAACCCTAGCTCTGCCGGCACCAAGGGAAACCTAGCAAACCTATACATTTTTGAAAACTAGACACCCAGGGGAATCCAGGATGGGGTGACTTGACTGACTCTCACCAGGTTCTGTTACCCAGAATACCTTGCAAACATAAAACATTGACAAAACAAACAAATTTTCCTCACATTTCTGTGGTGGAAAGTTCTGGAATCTGCGTGGATCCACAAAATTCCACCCACCCCGTGTTCCCCAAAGTCTTCCTGAGAAAAATGGCACCTCACATGTGTGGGTAGGCCTAGTGCCCGCGACAAGAAACGGCGCAAAACGCAACGTGGACACACCACATTTTCACAGTGAAAAATGACACTTTCTTTGCAAAGTGCCTAGCTATAGTTTTTTAACCCTAGCTCTGCTGGCACCTAGGGAAACCTAGCAAACCTATACATTTTTGAAAACTAGACACCCAGGGGAATCCAGGATGGGGTGACTTGACTGGCTCTCACCAGGTTCTGTTACCCAGAATCCCTTGCAAACCTAAACAATTGTCCAAAAAACCACATTATCCTCACATTTCTGTGGTGGAAAGTTCTGGAATCTTCGTAGATCCACAAATTTCCACCAAACCCGTGTTCCCCAAAGTCTTCTGAGAAAAATGGTACCTCACTTGTGTGGGTAGGCCTAGTGCCCGCGACAGGAAACGGCGCAAAACGCGACATGGACACAACACAATTTCACAGTGAAAAATGCCCCTTTTTTGGCAAAGTGCCTAGCTGTAGTTTTTGAACTCTAGCTCTGCCGGCACCTTGGGAAACCTAGTAAACCTATACATTTTTGAAAACTAGACACCCAGGGGCATCCAGGATGGGGTGACTTGACTGCCTCTCACCAGGTTCTGTTACCCAGAATCCCTTGCAAACCTAAAAATTGTCAAACAAACCACATTTTCCTCAGATTTCTGTGGTGGGAAGTTCTGGAATCTGCGTGGATCCACAAATTTCCACCCACCCCGCATTCCCCAAAGTCTTCCGAGAAAAATGGTACCTCACTTGTGTGGGTAGGCCTTGTGCCCGCAACAGGAAACGGCGCAAAACGCACCGTGGACACACCACAATTTCACAGGGAAAAATTACCCTTTTTTCGCACAGTGCCTAGCTGTAGTTTTTGAACCCTAGCTCTGCCGGCACCTAGGGAAACCTAGCAAACCTATACATTTTTTAAAACTAGACACCCAGGGGAATCCAGGATGGGGTGACTTGACTGGCTCTCACCAGGTTCTGTTACCCAGAATCCCTTCCAAACATAAAAAATTGACAAAACAAACACATTTTACTCACATTTCTGTGGTGGAAAGTTCTGGAATCTGCGTGGATCCATAAAATTCCACCCACCCCGCGTTCCCCAGAGTCTTCCGAGAAAAATGGTACCTCACTTGTGTGGGTAGGCATAGTGCCCACGACAGGAAATGGCTCAAAACACAACGTGAACACACCACATTTTCACAATGAAAAATTACCCTTTTTTTGCAAAGTGCCTAGCTGTAGTTTTTTAACCCTAGCTCTGCCGGCACCTAGGGAAATCTAGCAAACCTATACATTTTTGAAAACTAAACACCCAGGGGAATCCAGGATGGGGTGACTTGACTGGCTCTCACCAGGTTCTGTTACCCAGAATCCCTTGCAAACCTAACAAATTGTCCAAAAAACCACATTATCCTCACATTTCTGTGGTGGAAAGTTCTGGAATCTGCGTGGATCCACACATTTCTACCCACCCCGCGTTCCCCAAAGTCTTCTGAGAAAAATGGTACCTCACTTGTGTGGGTAGGCCTAGTGCCCGCGACAGGAAACGGCGCAAAACGCAATGTGGACACACCA
Source organism: Calotriton arnoldi (assembly GCA_963921515.1). Lineage (NCBI taxonomy): Eukaryota > Metazoa > Chordata > Amphibia > Caudata > Salamandridae > Calotriton > Calotriton arnoldi. The sequence goes on from CAWUFW010018062.1 coordinate 189,345, forward strand.
CAATTTCACAGTGAAAAATGACCCTTTTTTGGCAAAGTGCCTAGCTGTAGTTTTTTAACCCTAGCTCTGCCGGCACCTAGTGAAACCTAGCAAACCTATACATTTTTGAAAACTAGACACCCAGGGGAATCCAGGATGGGGTGACTTGACTGACTCTCACCAGGTTCTGTTACCCAGAATACCTTGCAAACATAAAAAATTGACAAAACAAATACATTTTCCTCACATTTCTGTGGTGGAAAGTTCTGGAATCTGCGTGGATCCACAAAATTCCACCCACCCCGCGTTCCCCAAAGTCTTCCGAGAAAAATGTTACCTCACTTGTGTGGGTAGGCCTAGTGCCCGCGACAGGCAACGGCGCAAAACGCAACGTGGACACACCACAATTTCACAGTGAAAAATGACCCTTTTTTGGCACATTGCCTAGCTGTAGTTTTTTAACCCTAGCTCTGCCGGCACCTAGGGAAACCTAGCAAACCTATACATTTTTGAAAACTAGACACCCAGGGAAATCCAGGATGGGGTGACTTGACTGTCTCGCACGAGGTTCTGTTACCCAGAATCCCTTGCAAACCTAAACATTTGTCCAAAAAAACCACATTTCCCTCACATTTCTGTGGTGGAAAGATCTGGATTCTGCGTGGATCCACAAATTTCCACCCACCCCGCGTTCCCCAAAGTCTTCCGAGAAAAATGGTACCTCACTTGTGTGGGTAGGCCTAGTGCCCGCGACAGGCAACGGCGCAAAACGCAACGTGGACACACCACAATTTCACAGTGAAAAATGACCCTTTTTTGGCACATTGCCTAGCTGTAGTTTTTTAACCCTAGCTCTGCCGGCACCTAGGGAAACCTAGCAAACCTATACATTTTTGAAAACTAGACACCGAGGGGAATCCAGGATGGGGTGACTTGACTGGCTCTCACCAGGTTCTGTTACCCAGAATACCTTGCAAACATAAAAAATTGAAAAAACAAACACATTTTCCTCACATTTCTGTGGTGGAACGTTCTGGAATCTGCGTGGATCCACAAAATTCCACCCACCCCGTGTTCCCCAAAGTCTTCCCGAGAAAAATGGTACCGCACTTGTGTGGGTAGGCCTAGTGCCCGCGACAGGAAACGGCGCAAAACGCAACGTGGACACACCACATTTTCACAGTGAAAAATGACCCTTTTTTTGCAAAGTGCCTAGCTGGAGTTTTTGAACCCTAGCTCTGCCAGCACCTAGGGAAACATAGCAAACCTATACATTTTTGAAAACTAGACACCCAGGGGAATCGATGATGGGGTGACTTGACTGGCTCTCACCAGGTTCTGGTACCCAGAATCCCTTGCAAACCTAAACATTTGTCCCAAAAAAACACATTTCCCTCACATTTCTGTGGTGGAAAGTTCTGGAATCTGCGTGGATCCACAAATTTCCACCCACCCCGCGTTCCCCAAAGTCTTCTGAGAAAAATGGTACCTCACTTGTGTGGGTAGGCCTAGTGCCTGTGACAGGCAATGGCGCAAAACGCAACGTGGACACACCACAATTTTACAGTGAAAAATGACCCTTTTTTGGCACAGTGCCTAGCTGTAGTTTTTGAACCCTAGCTCTGCCGGCACCTAGGGAAACCTAGCAAACCTATACATTTTTGAAAACTAGACACCCAGGGGAATCCAGGATGGGGTGACTTGACTGGCTCTCACCAGGTTCTGTTACCCAGAATACCTTGCAAACATAAAGAATTGACAAAACAAACACATTTTCCTCACATTTCTGTGGTGGAACGTTCTGGAATCTGCGTGGATCCACAAAATTCCACCCACCCCGTGTTCCCCAAAGTCTTCCCGAAAAAAATGGTACCGCACTTGTGTGGGTAGGCCTAGTGCCCGCGACAGGAAACGGCGCAAAACGCAACGTGGACACACCACATTTTCACAGTGAAAAATGACCCTTTTTTTGCAAAGTGCCTAGCTGGATTTTTTGAACCCTAGCTCTGCCGGCACCTAGGGAAACATAGAAAACCTATACATTTTTGAAAACTAGACACCCATCGGAATCCAGGATGGGGTGACTTGACTGGCTCTCACCAGGTTCTGTTACCCAGAATAACTTGCAAACATAACAAATTGACAAAACAAACACATTTTCCTCACATTTCTGTGGTGGAAAGTTCTGGAACCTGGGTGGATCCACAAATTTCCACCCACCCCGCATTCCCCAAAGTCTTCCGAGAAAAATGGTACCTCACTTGTGTGGGTAGGCATAGTGCCCACGACAGGAAATGGCTCAAAACACAACGTGAACACACCACATTTTCACAATGAAAAATTACCCTTTTTTTGCAAAGTGCCTAGCTGTAGTTTTTGAACCCTAGCTCTGCCGGCACCTAGGGAAAGCTAGCAACCCTATACATTTTTGAAAACTAGACACCCAGGAGAATCAAGGGTGGGGTGACTTGACTGGCTCTCACCAGGTTCTGTTACCCAGAATCCCTTGCAAACCTAACAAATTGTCCAAAAAAAAACATTATCCTCACATTTCTGTGGTGGAAAGTTCTGGAATCTGCGTGGATCCACAAATTTCTACCCACCCCGCATTCCCCAAAGTCTTCTGAGAAAAATGGTACCTCACTTCTGTGGGTAGGCCTAGTGCCCGCGACAGGAAACGGTGCAAAACGCAATGTGGACACACCACAATTTCACAGTGAAAAATGACCCTTTTTTGGCAAAGTGCCTAGCTGTAGTTTTTTAACCCTAGCTCTGCCGGCACCAAGGGAAACCTAGCAAACCTATACATTTTTGAAAACTAGACACCCAGGGGAATCCAGGATGGGGTGACTTGACTGACTCTCACCAGGTTCTGTTACCCAGAATACCTTGCAAACATAAAACATTGACAAAACAAACACATTTTCCTCACATTTCTGTGGTGGAAAGTTCTGGAATCTGCGTGGATCCACAAAATTCCACCCACCCCGTGTTCCCCAAAGTCTTCCTGAGAAAAATGGTACCTCACATGTGTGGGTAGGCCTAGTGCCCGCGACAAGAAACGGCGCAAAACGCAAAGTGGACACACCACATTTTCACAGTGAAAAATGACCCTTTTTTTGCAAAGTGCCTAGCTGGAGTTTTTTAACCCTAGCTCTGCCGGCACCTAGGGAAACCTAGCAAACCTATACATTTTTGAAAACTAGACACCCAGGGAAATCCAGGATGGGGTGACTTGACTGGCTCTCACCAGGTTCTGTTACCCAGAATCCCTTGCAAACCTAAACAATTGTCCAAAAACCACATTATCCTCACATTTCTGTGGTGGAAAGTTCTGGAATCTGCGTTGATCCACAAATTTCTACCCACCCCGCGTTCCCCAAAGTCTTCTGAGAAAAATGGTACCTCACTTGTGTGGGTAGGCCTAGTGCCCGCGACAGGAAATGGCGCAAAACGCAACATGGACACACCACAATTTCACAGTGAAAAATGCCCCTTTTTGGCAAAGTGCCTAGCGGTAGTTTTTGAACCCTAGCTCTGCCGGCACCTAGGGAAACATAGCAAACCTATACATTTTTGAAAACTAGACACGCAGGGGATTCCAGGATGGGGTGACTTGACTGGCTCTCACCAGGTTCTGGTACCCAGAATGCCTTGCAAACCTAAACAATTGTCAAATAAACCACATTATCCTCACATTTCTGTGGTGGAAAGTTCTAGAATCTTCATGCATCCACAAATGTCCACCCACCCTGCGTTCCCCAAAGTCTTCCGAGAAAAATGGTATCTCACTTGTGTGGGTAGGCCTAGTGCCCGCGACTGGAAACGGCGCAAAACGCAACATGGACACACCACTATTTCACAGTGAAAAATGACCCTTTTTTGGCAAAGTGCCTAGCTGTAGTTTTTTAACCCTAGCTCTGCCGGCACCTTGGGAAACCTAGTAAACCTATACATTTTTGAAAACTAGACACCCAGGGGCATCCAGGATGGGGTGACTTGACTGCCTCTCACCAGGTTCTGTTACCCAGAATCCCTTGCAAACCTAAAAATTGTCAAACAAACCACATTTTCCTCAGATTTCTGTGGTGGGAAGTTCTGGAATCTGCGTGGATCCACAAATTTCCACCCACCCCGCATTCCCCAAAGTCTTCCGAGAAAAATGGTACCTCACTTGTGTGGGTAGGCCTAGTGCCCGCAACAGGAAACGGCGCAAAACGCACCGTGGACACACCACAATTTCACAGGGAAAAATTACCCTTTTTTGGCACAGTGCCTAGCTGTAGTTTTTGAACCCTAGCTCTGCCGGCACCTAGGGAAACCTAGCAAACCTATACATTTTTTAAAACTAGACACCCAGGGGAATCCAGGATGGGGTGACTTGACTGGCTCTCACCAGGTTCTGTTACCCAGAATCCCTTCCAAACATAAAAAATTGACAAAACAAACACATTTTACTCACATTTCTGTGGTGGAAAGTTCTGGAATCTGCGTGGATCCATAAAATTCCACCCACCCCGCGTTCCCCAGCGTCTTCCGAGAAAAATGGTACCTCACTTGTGTGGGTAGGCATAGTGCCCACGACAGGAAATGGCTCAAAACACAACGTGAACACACCACATTTTCACAATGAAAAATGACCCTTTTTTGCAAAGTGCCTAGCTGGAGTTTTTAACCCTAGCTCTGCCGGCACCTAGGGAAACCTAGCAAACCTATACATTTTTGAAAACTAGACACCCAGGGAAATCCAGGATGGGGTGACTTGACTGGCTCTCACCAGGTTCTGTTACCCAGAATCCCTTGCAAACCTAAACAATTGTCCAAAAAACCACATTATCCTCACATTTCTGTGGTGGAAAGTTCTGGAATCTGCGTTGATCCACAAATTTCTACCCACCCCGCGTTCCCCAAAGTCTTCTGAGAAAAATGGTACCTCACTTGTGTGGGTAGGCCTAGTGCCCGCGACAGGAAATGGCGCAAAACGCAACATGGACACACCACAATTTCACAGTGAAAAATGCCCCTTTTTTGGCAAAGTGCCTAGCGGTAGTTTTTGAACCCTAGCTCTGCCGGCACCTAGGGAAACATAGCAAACCTATACATTTTTGAAAACTAGACACGCAGGGGATTCCAGGATGGGGTGACTTGACTGGCTCTCACCAGGTTCTGGTACCCAGAATGCCTTGCAAACCTAAACAATTGTCAAATAAACCACATTATCCTCACATTTCTGTGGTGGAAAGTTCTAGAATCTTCATGCATCCACAAATGTCCACCCACCCTGCGTTCCCCAAAGTCTTCCGAGAAAAATGGTATCTCACTTGTGTGGGTAGGCCTAGTGCCCGCGACTGGAAACGGCGCAAAACGCAACATGGACACACCACTATTTCACAGTGAAAAATGACCCTTTTTGGCAAAGTGCCTAGCTGTAGTTTTTTAACCCTAGCTCTGCCGGCACCTTGGGAAACCTAGTAAACCTATACATTTTTGAAAACTAGACACCCAGGGGCATCCAGGATGGGGTGACTTGACTGCCTCTCACCAGGTTCTGTTACCCAGAATCCCTTGCAAACCTAAAAATTGTCAAACAAACCACATTTTCCTCAGATTTCTGTGGTGGGAAGTTCTGGAATCTGCGTGGATCCACAAATTTCCACCCACCCCGCATTCCCCAAAGTCTTCCGAGAAAAATGGTACCTCACTTGTGTGGGTAGGCCTAGTGCCCGCAACAGGAAACGGCGCAAAACGCACCGTGGACACACCACAATTTCACAGGGAAAAATTACCCTTTTTTGGCACAGTGCCTAGCTGTAGTTTTTGAACCCTAGCTCTGCCGGCACCTAGGGAAACCTAGCAAACCTATACATTTTTGAAAACTAGACACCCAGGGGAATCCAGGATGGGGTGACTTGACTGGCTCTCACCAGGTTCTGTTACCCAGAATACCTTGCAAACATAAAGAATTGACAAAACAAACACATTTTCCTCACATTTCTGTGGTGGAACGTTCTGGAATCTGCGTGGATCCACAAAATTCCACCCACCCCGTGTTCCCCAAAGTCTTCCCGAAAAAAATGGTACCGCACTTGTGTGGGTAGGCCTAGTGCCCGCGACAGGAAACGGCGCAAAACGCAACGTGGACACACCACATTTTCACAGTGAAAAATGACCCTTTTTTGCAAAGTGCCTAGCTGGATTTTTTGAACCCTAGCTCTGCCGGCACCTAGGGAAACATAGAAAACCTATACATTTTTGAAAACTAGACACCCATCGGAATCCAGGATGGGGTGACTTGACTGGCTCTCACCAGGTTCTGTTACCCAGAATAACTTGCAAACATAACAAATTGACAAAACAAACACATTTTCCTCACATTTCTGTGGTGGAAAGTTCTGGAACCTGGGTGGATCCACAAATTTCCACCCACCCCGCATTCCCCAAAGTCTTCCGAGAAAAATGGTACCTCACTTGTGTGGGTAGGCATAGTGCCCACGACAGGAAATGGCTCAAAACACAACGTGAACACACCACATTTTCACAATGAAAAATTACCCTTTTTTTGCAAAGTGCCTAGCTGTAGTTTTTGAACCCTAGCTCTGCCGGCACCTAGGGAAAGCTAGCAACCCTATACATTTTTGAAAACTAGACACCCAGGAGAATCAAGGGTGGGGTGACTTGACTGGCTCTCACCAGGTTCTGTTACCCAGAATCCCTTGCAAACCTAACAAATTGTCCAAAAAAAACATTATCCTCACATTTCTGTGGTGGAAAGTTCTGGAATCTGCGTGGATCCACAAATTTCTACCCACCCCGCATTCCCCAAAGTCTTCTGAGAAAAATGGTACCTCACTTCTGTGGGTAGGCCTAGTGCCCGCGACAGGAAACGGTGCAAAACGCAATGTGGACACACCACAATTTCACAGTGAAAAATGACCCTTTTTTGGCAAAGTGCCTAGCTGTAGTTTTTTAACCCTAGCTCTGCCGGCACCAAGGGAAACCTAGCAAACCTATACATTTTTGAAAACTAGACACCCAGGGGAATCCAGGATGGGGTGACTTGACTGACTCTCACCAGGTTCTGTTACCCAGAATACCTTGCAAACATAAAACATTGACAAAACAAACACATTTTCCTCACATTTCTGTGGTGGAAAGTTCTGGAATCTGCGTGGATCCACAAAATTCCACCCACCCCGTGTTCCCCAAAGTCTTCCTGAGAAAAATGGTACCTCACATGTGTGGGTAGGCCTAGTGCCCGCGACAAGAAACGGCGCAAAACGCAAAGTGGACACACCACATTTTCACAGTGAAAAATGACCCTTTTTTGCAAAGTGCCTAGCTGGAGTTTTTAACCCTAGCTCTGCCGGCACCTAGGGAAACCTAGCAAACCTATACATTTTTGAAAACTAGACACCCAGGGAAATCCAGGATGGGGTGACTTGACTGGCTCTCACCAGGTTCTGTTACCCAGAATCCCTTGCAAACCTAAACAATTGTCCAAAAAACCACATTATCCTCACATTTCTGTGGTGGAAAGTTGTGGAATCTGCGTTGATCCACAAATTTCTACCCACCCCGCGTTCCCCAAAGTCTTCTGAGAAAAATGGTACCTCACTTGTGTGGGTAGGCCTAGTGCCCGCGACAGGAAATGGCGCAAAACGCAACATGGACACACCACAATTTCACAGTGAAAAATGCCCCTTTTTGGCAAAGTGCCTAGCGGTAGTTTTTGAACCCTAGCTCTGCCGGCACCTAGGGAAACATAGCAAACCTATACATTTTTGAAAACTAGACACGCAGGGGATTCCAGGATGGGGTGACTTGACTGGCTCTCACCAGGTTCTGGTACCCAGAATGCCTTGCAAACCTAAACAATTGTCAAATAAACCACATTATCCTCACATTTCTGTGGTGGAAAGTTCTAGAATCTTCATGCATCCACAAATGTCCACCCACCCTGCGTTCCCCAAAGTCTTCCGAGAAAAATGGTATCTCACTTGTGTGGGTAGGCCTAGTGCCCGCGACTGGAAACGGCGCAAAACGCAACATGGACACACCACTATTTCACAGTGAAAAATGACCCTTTTTGGCAAAGTGCCTAGCTGTAGTTTTTTAACCCTAGCTCTGCCGGCACCTTGGGAAACCTAGTAAACCTATACATTTTTGAAAACTAGACACCCAGGGGCATCCAGGATGGGGTGACTTGACTGCCTCTCACCAGGTTCTGTTACCCAGAATCCCTTGCAAACCTAAAAATTGTCAAACAAACCACATTTTCCTCAGATTTCTGTGGTGGGAAGTTCTGGAATCTGCGTGGATCCACAAATTTCCACCCACCCCGCATTCCCCAAAGTCTTCCGAGAAAAATGGTACCTCACTTGTGTGGGTAGGCCTAGTGCCCGCAACAGGAAACGGCGCAAAACGCACCGTGGACACACCACAATTTCACAGGGAAAAATTACCCTTTTTTGGCACAGTGCCTAGCTGTAGTTTTTGAACCCTAGCTCTGCCGGCACCTAGGGAAACCTAGCAAACCTATACATTTTTTAAAACTAGACACCCAGGGGAATCCAGGATGGGGTGACTTGACTGGCTCTCACCAGGTTCTGTTACCCAGAATCCCTTCCAAACATAAAAAATTGACAAAACAAACACATTTTACTCACATTTCTGTGGTGGAAAGTTCTGGAATCTGCGTGGATCCATAAAATTCCACCCACCCCGCGTTCCCCAGCGTCTTCCGAGAAAAATGGTACCTCACTTGTGTGGGTAGGCATAGTGCCCACGACAGGAAATGGCTCAAAACACAACGTGAACACACCACATTTTCACAATGAAAAATGACCCTTTTTTTGCAAAGTGCCTAGCTGGAGTTTTTTAACCCTAGCTCTGCCGGCACCTAGGGAAACCTAGCAAACCTATACATTTTTGAAAACTAGACACCCAGGGAAATCCAGGATGGGGTGACTTGACTGGCTCTCACCAGGTTCTGTTACCCAGAATCCCTTGCAAACCTAAACAATTGTCCAAAAAACCACATTATCCTCACATTTCTGTGGTGGAAAGTTCTGGAATCTGCGTTGATCCACAAATTTCTACCCACCCCGCGTTCCCCAAAGTCTTCTGAGAAAAATGGTACCTCACTTGTGTGGGTAGGCCTAGTGCCCGCGACAGGAAATGGCGCAAAACGCAACATGGACACACCACAATTTCACAGTGAAAAATGCCCCTTTTTTGGCAAAGTGCCTAGCGGTAGTTTTTGAACCCTAGCTCTGCCGGCACCTAGGGAAACATAGCAAACCTATACATTTTTGAAAACTAGACACGCAGGGGATTCCAGGATGGGGTGACTTGACTGGCTCTCACCAGGTTCTGGTACCCAGAATGCCTTGCAAACCTAAACAATTGTCAAATAAACCACATTATCCTCACATTTCTGTGGTGGAAAGTTCTAGAATCTTCATGCATCCACAAATGTCCACCCACCCTGCGTTCCCCAAAGTCTTCCGAGAAAAATGGTATCTCACTTGTGTGGGTAGGCCTAGTGCCCGCGACTGGAAACGGCGCAAAACGCAACATGGACACACCACTATTTCACAGTGAAAAATGACCCTTTTTTGGCAAAGTGCCTAGCTGTAGTTTTTTAACCCTAGCTCTGCCGGCACCTTGGGAAACCTAGTAAACCTATACATTTTTGAAAACTAGACACCCAGGGGCATCCAGGATGGGGTGACTTGACTGCCTCTCACCAGGTTCTGTTACCCAGAATCCCTTGCAAACCTAAAAATTGTCAAACAAACCACATTTTCCTCAGATTTCTGTGGTGGGAAGTTCTGGAATCTGCGTGGATCCACAAATTTCCACCCACCCCGCATTCCCCAAAGTCTTCCGAGAAAAATGGTACCTCACTTGTGTGGGTAGGCCTAGTGCCCGCAACAGGAAACGGCGCAAACGCACCGTGGACACACCACAATTTCACAGGGAAAAATTACCCTTTTTTGGCACAGTGCCTAGCTGTAGTTTTTGAACCCTAGCTCTGCCGGCACCTAGGGAAACCTAGCAAACCTATACATTTTTTAAAACTAGACACCCAGGGGAATCCAGGATGGGGTGACTTGACTGGCTCTCACCAGGTTCTGTTACCCAGAATCCCTTCCAAACATAAAAAATTGACAAAACAAACACATTTTACTCACATTTCTGTGGTGGAAAGTTCTGGAATCTGCGTGGATCCATAAAATTCCACCCACCCCGCGTTCCCCAGCGTCTTCCGAGAAAAATGGTACCTCACTTGTGTGGGTAGGCATAGTGCCCACGACAGGAAATGGCTCAAAACACAACGTGAACACACCACATTTTCACAATGAAAAATTACCCTTTTTTGCAAAGTGCCTAGCTGTAGTTTTTTAACCCTAGCTCTGCCGGCACCTAGGGAAATCTAGCAAACCTATACATTTTTGAAAACTAAACACCCAGGGGAATCCAGGATGGGGTGACTTGACTGGCTCTCACCAGGTTCTGATACCCAGAATCCCTTGCAAACCTAACAAATTGTCCAAAAAACCACATTATCCTCACATTTCTGTGGTGGAAAGTTCTGGAATCTGCGTGGATCCACACATTTCTACCCACCCCGCGTTCCCCAAAGTCTTCTGAGAAAAATGGTACCTCACTTTTGTGGGTAGGCCTAGTGCCCGCGACAGGAAACGGCGCAAAACGCAATGTGGACACACCACAATTTCACAGTGAAAAATGACCCTTTTTTGGCAAAGTGCCTAGCTGTAGTTCTTTAACCCTAGCTCTGCCGGCACCTAGTGAAACCTAGCAAACCTATACATTTTTGAAAACTAGACACCCAGGGGAATCCAGGATGGGGTGACTTGACTGACTCTCACCAGGTTCTGTTACCCACAATACCTTGCAAACATAAAATATTGACAAAACAAATACATTTTCCTCACATTTCTGTGGTGGAAAGTTCTGGAATCTGCGTGGATCCACAAAATTCCACCCACCCCGCGTTCCCCAAAGTCTTCCGAGAAAAATGGTACCTCACTTGTGTGGGTAGGCCTAGTGCCCGCGACAGGCAACGGCGCAAAACGCAACGTGGACACACCACAATTTCACAGTGAAAAATGACCCTTTTTTGGCACATTGCCTAGCTGTAGTTTTTTAACCCTAGCTCTGCCGGCACCTAGGGAAACCTAGCAAACCTATACATTTTTGAAAACTAGACACCCAGGGGAATCCAGGATGGGGTGACTTGACTGGCTCTCACCAGGTTCTGTTACCCAGAATACCTTGCAAACATAAAAAATTGAAAAAACAAACACATTTTCCTCACATTTCTGTGGTGGAACGTTCTGGAATCTGCGTGGATCCACAAAATTCCACCCACCCCGTGTTCCCCAAAGTCTTCCCGAGAAAAATGGTACCGCACTTGTGTGGGTAGGCCTAGTGCCCGCGACAGGAAACGGCGCAAAACGCAACGTGGACACACCACATTTTCACAGTGAAAAATGACCCTTTTTTTGCAAAGTGCCTAGCTGGAGTTTTTGAACCCTAGCTCTGCCAGCACCTAGGGAAACATAGCAAACCTATACATTTTTTAAAACTAGACACCCAGGGGAATCGAGGATGGGGTGACTTGACTGGCTCTCACCAGGTTCTGGTACCCAGAATCCCTTGCAAACCTAAACATTTGTCCCAAAAAAACACATTTCCCTCACATTTCTGTGGTGGAAAGTTCTGGAATCTGCGTGGATCCACAAATTTCCACCCACCCCGCGTTCCCCAAAGTCTTCTGAGAAAAATGGTACCTCACTTGTGTGGGTAGGCCTAGTGCCTGCGACAGGCAATGGCGCAAAACGCAACGTGGACACACCACAATTTCACAGTGAAAAATGACCCTTTTTGGCACAGTGCCTAGCTGTAGTTTTTGAACCCTAGCTCTGCCGGCACCTAGGGAAACCTAGCAAACCTATACATTTTTGAAAACTAGACACCCAGGGGAATCCAGGATGGGGTGACTTGACTGGCTCTCACCAGGTTCTGTTACCCAGAATACCTTGCAAACATAAAGAATTGACAAAACAAACACATTTTCCTCACATTTCTGTGGTGGAACGTTCTGGAATCTGCGTGGATCCACAAAATTCCACCCACCCCGTGTTCCCCAAAGTCTTCCCGAGAAAAATGGTACCGCACTTGTGTGGGTAGGCCTAGTGCCCGCGACAGGAAACGGCGCAAAACGCAACGTGGACACACCACATTTTCACAGTGAAAAATGACCCTTTTTTTGCAAAGTGCCTAGCTGGAGTTTTTTAACCCTAGCTCTGCCGGCACCTAGGGAAACATAGAAAACCTATACATTTTTGAAATATAGACACCCATCGGAATCCAGGATGGGGTGACTTGACTGGCTCTCACCAGGTTCTGTTACCCAGAATAACTTGCAAACATAACAAATTGACAAAACAAACACATTTTCCTCACATTTCTGTGGTGGAAAGTTCTGGAACCTGCGTGGATCCACAAATTTCCACCCACCCCGCATTCCCCAAAGTCTTCCGAGAACAATGGTACCTCACTTGTGTGGGTAGGCCTAGTGCCCGCGACAGGAAACGGCGCAAAACGCAACGTGGACACACCACAATTTCACAGTGAAAAATGCCCCTTTTTTGGCAAAGTGCCTAGCTGTAGTTTTTGAACCCTAGCTCTGCCGGCACCTAGGGAAACATAGCAAACCTATACATTTTTGAAAACTAGACACGCAGGGGAATCCAGGATGGGGTGACTTGACTGCCTCTCACCAGGTTCTGTTACCCAGAATCCCTTGCAAACCTAAACAATTGTCAAAAAAACCACATTATCCTCACATTTCTGTGGTGGAAAGTTCTAGAATCTGCGTGCATCCACAAATTTCCACCCTCCCCGCGTTCCCCAAAGTCTTCCGAGAAAAATGGTACCTCACTTGTGTGGGTAGGCATAGTGCCCACGACAGGAAATGGCTCAAAACACAACGTGAACACACCACATTTTCACAATGAAAAATTACCCTTTTTTTGCAAAGTGCCTAGCTGTAGTTTTTGAACCCTAGCTCTGCCGGCACCTAGGGAAAGCTAGCAACCCTATACATTTTTGAAAACTAGACACCCAGGGGAATCAAGGATGGGGTGACTTGACTGGCTCTCACCAGGTTCTGTTACCCAGAATCCCTTGCAAACCTAACAAATTGTCCAAAAAAAACCATTATCCTCACATTTCTGTGGTGGAAAGTTCTGGAATCTGCGTGGATCCACAAATTTCTACCCACCCCGCATTCCCCAAAGTCTTCTGAGAAAAATGGTACCTCACTTCTGTGGGTAGGCCTAGTGCCCGCGACAGGAAACGGTGCAAAACGCAATGTGGACACACCACAATTTCACAGTGAAAATGACCCTTTTTTGGCAAAGTGCCTAGCTGTAGTTTTTTAACCCTAGCTCTGCCGGCACCAAGGGAAACCTAGCAAACCTATACATTTTTGAAAACTAGACACCCAGGGGAATCCAGGATGGGGTGACTTGACTGACTCTCACCAGGTTCTGTTACCCAGAATACCTTGCAAACATAAAACATTGACAAAACAAACAAATTTTCCTCACATTTCTGTGGTGGAAAGTTCTGGAATCTGCGTGGATCCACAAAATTCCACCCACCCCGTGTTCCCCAAAGTCTTCCTGAGAAAAATGGTACCTCACATGTGTGGGTAGGCCTAGTGCCCGCGACAAGAAACGGCGCAAAACGCAACGTGGACACACCACATTTTCACAGTGAAAAATGACCCTTTTTTTGCAAAGTGCCTAGCTGGAGTTTTTTAACCCTAGCTCTGCCGGCACCTAGGGAAACCTAGCAAACCTATACATTTTTGAAAACTAGACACCCAGGGGAATCCAGGATGGGGTGACTTGACTGGCTCTCACCAGGTTCTGTTACCCAGAATCCCTTGCAAACCTAAACAATTGTCCAAAAAACCACATTATCCTCACATTTCTGTGGTGGAAAGTTCTGGAATCTGCGTTGATCCACAAATTTCTACCCACCCCGCGTTCCCCAAAGTCTTCTGAGAAAAATGGTACCTCACTTGTGTGGGTAGGCCTAGTGCCCGCGACAGGAAATGGCGCAAAACGCAACATGGACACACCACAATTTCACAGTGAAAAATGCCCCTTTTTGGCAAAGTGCCTAGCTGTAGTTTTTGAACCCTAGCTCTGCCGGCACCTAGGGAAACATAGCAAACCTATACATTTTTGAAAACTAGACACGCAGGGGATTCCAGGATGGGGTGACTTGACTGGCTCTCACCAGGTTCTGGTACCCAGAATCCCTTGCAAACCTAAAAATTGTCAAATAAACCACATTATCCTCACATTTCTGTGGTGGAAAGTTCTAGAATCTTCATGCATCCACAAATGTCCACCCACCCTGCGTTCCCCAAAGTCTTCCGAGAAAAATGGTACCTCACTTGTGTGGGTAGGCCTAGTGCCCGCGACTGGAAACGGCGCAAAACGCAACGTGGACACACCACTATTTCACAGTGAAAAATGACCCTTTTTTGGCAAAGTGCCTAGCTGTAGTTTTTAACCCTAGCTCTGCCGGCACCTTGGGAAACCTAGTAAACCTATACATTTTTGAAAACTAGACACCCAGGGGCATCCAGGATGGGGTGACTTGACTGCCTCTCACCAGGTTCTGTTACCCAGAATCCCTTGCAAACCTAAAAATTGTCAAACAAACCACATTTTCCTCAGATTTCTGTGGTGGGAAGTTCTGGAATCTGCGTGGATCCACAAATTTCCACCCACCCCGCATTCCCCAAAGTCTTCCGAGAAAAATGGTACCTCACTTGTGTGGGTAGGCCTAGTGCCCGCAACAGGAAACGGCGCAAAACGCACCGTGGACACACCACAATTTCACAGGGAAAAATTACCCTTTTTGGCACAGTGCCTAGCTGTAGTTTTTGAACCCTAGCTCTGCCGGCACCTAGGGAAACCTAGCAAACCTATACATTTTTTAAAACTAGACACCCAGGGGAATCCAGGATGGGGTGACTTGACTGGCTCTCACCAGGTTCTGTTACCCAGAATCCCTTCCAAACATAAAAAATTTGACAAAACAAACACATTTTACTCACATTTCTGTGGTGGAAAGTTCTGGAATCTGCGTGGATCCATAAAATTCCACCCACCCCGCGTTCCCCAGCGTCTTCCGAGAAAAATGGTACCTCACTTGTGTGGGTAGGCATAGTGCCCACGACAGGAAATGGCTCAAAACACAACGTGAACACACCACATTTTCACAATGAAAAATTACCCTTTTTTTGCAAAGTGCCTAGCTGTAGTTTTTTAACCCTAGCTCTGCCGGCACCTAGGGAAATCTAGCAAACCTATACATTTTTGAAAACTAAACACCCAGGGGAATCCAGGATGGGGTGACTTGACTGGCTCTCACCAGGTTCTGTTACCCAGAATCCCTTGCAAACCTAACAAATTGTCCAAAAACCACATTATCCTCACATTTCTGTGGTGGAAAGTTCTGGAATCTGCGTGGATCCACACATTTCTACCCACCCCGCGTTCCCCAAAGTCTTCTGAGAAAAATGGTACCTCACTTGTGTGGGTAGGCCTAGTGCCCGCGACAGGAAACGGCGCAAAACGCAATGTGGACACACCACAATTTCACAGTGAAAAATGACCCTTTTTGGCAAAGTGCCTAGCTGTAGTTCTTTAACCCTAGCTCTGCCGGCACCTAGTGAAACCTAGCAAACCTATACATTTTTGAAAACTAGACACCCAGGGGAATCCAGGATGGGGTGACTTGACTGACTCTCACCAGGTTCTGTTACCCAGAATACCTTGCAAACATAAAATATTGACAAAACAAATACATTTTCCTCACATTTCTGTGGTGGAAAGTTCTGGAATCTGCGTGGATCCACAAAATTCCACCCACCCCGCGTTCACCAAAGTCTTCCGAGAAAAATGTTACCTCACTTGTGTGGGTAGGCCTAGTGCCCGCGACAGGCAACGGCGCAAAACGCAACGTGGACACACCCCAATTTCACAGTGAAAAATGACCCTTTTTTGGCACATTGCCTAGCTGTAGTTTTTTAACCCTAGCTCTGCCGGCACCTAGGGAAACCTAGCAAACCTATACATTTTTGAAAACTAGACACCCAGGGAAATCCAGGATGGGGTGACTTGACTGTCTCGCACGAGGTTCTGTTACCCAGAATCCCTTGCAAACCTAAACATTTGTCCAAAAAACCACATTTCCCTCACATTTCTGTGGTGGAAAGATCTGGATTCTGCGTGGATCCACAAATTTCCACCCACCCCGCGTTCCCCAAAGTCTTCCGAGAAAAATGGTACCTCACTTGTGTGGGTAGGCCTAGTGCCCGCGACAGGCAACGGCGCAAAACGCAACGTGGACACAACACAATTTCACAGTGAAAAATGACCCTTTTTTGGCACATTGCCTAGCTGTAGTTTTTTAACCCTAGCTCTGCCGGCACCTAGGGAAACCTAGCAAACCTATACATTTTTGAAAACTAGACACCCAGGGGAATCCAGGATGGGGTGACTTGACTGGCTCTCACCAGGTTCTGTTACCCAGAATACCTTGCAAACATAACAAATTGAAAAAACAAACACATTTTCCTCACATTTCTGTGGTGGAACGTTCTGGAATCTGCGTGGATCCACAAAATTTCACCCACCCCGTGTTCCCCAAAGTCTTCCCGAGAAAAATGGTACCGCACTTGTGTGGGTAGGCCTAGTGCCCGCGACAGGAAACGGCGCAAAACGCAACGTGGACACACCACATTTTCACAGTGAAAAATGACCCTTTTTTTGCACAGTGCCTAGCTGGAGTTTTTGAACCCTAGCTCTGCCAGCACCTAGGGAAACATAGCAAACCTACACATTTTTGAAAACTAGACACCCAGGGGAATCGAGGATGCGGTGACTTGACTGGCTCTCACCAGGTTCTGGTACCCAGAATCCCTTGCAAACCTAAACATTTGTCCCAAAAAAACACATTTCCCTCACATTTCTGTGGTGGAAAGTTCTGGAATCTGCGTGGATCCACAAATTTCCACCCACCCCGCGTTCCACAAAGTCTTCTGAGAAAAATGGTACCTCACTTGTGTGGGTAGGCCTAGTGCCTGCGACAGGCAATGGCGCAAAACGCAACGTGGACACACCACAATTTCACAGTGAAAAATGACCCTTTTTTGGCACAGTGCCTAGCTGTAGTTTTTGAACCCTAGCTCTGCCGGCACCTAGGGAAACCTAGCAAACCTATACATTTTTGAAAACTAGACACCCAGGGGAATCCAGGATGGGGTGACTTGACTGACTCTCACCAGGTTCTGTTACCCAGAATACCTTGCAAACATAAAATATTGACAAAACAAATACATTTTCCTCACATTTCTGTGGTGGAAAGTTCTGGAATCTGCGTGGATCCACAAAATTCCACCCACCCCGCGTTCACCAAAGTCTTCCGAGAAAAATGTTACCTCACTTGTGTGGGTAGGCCTAGTGCCCGCGACAGGCAACGGCGCAAACGCAACGTGGACACACCACAATTTCACAGTGAAAAATGACCCTTTTTGGCACATTGCCTAGCTGAAGTTTTTTAACCCTAGCTCTGCCGGCACCTAGGGAAACCTAGCAAAGCTATACATTTTTGAAAACTAGACACCCAGGGAAATCCAGGATGGGGTGACTTGACTGTCTCGCACGAGGTTCTGTTACCCAGAATCCCTTGCAAACCTAAACATTTGTCCAAAAAACCACATTTCCCTCACATTTCTGTGGTGGAAAGATCTGGATTCTGCGTGGATCCACAAATTTCCACCCACCCCGCGTTCCCCAAAGTCTTCCGAGAAAAATGGTACCTCACTTGTGTGGGTAGGCCTAGTGCCCGCGACAGGCAACGGCGCAAAACACAACGTGGACACAACACAATTTCACAGTGAAAAATGACCCTTTTTTGGCACATTGCCTAGCTGTAGTTTTTTAACCCTAGCTCTGCCGGCACCTAGGGAAACCTAGCAAACCTATACATTTTTGAAAACTAGACACCCAGGGGAATCCAGGATGGGGTGACTTGACTGGCTCTCACCAGGTTCTGTTACCCAGAATACCTTGCAAACATAAAAAATTGAAAAAACAAACACATTTTCCTCACATTTCTGTGGTGGAACGTTCTGGAATCTGCGTGGATCCACAAAATTTCACCCACCCCGTGTTCCCCAAAGTCTTCCCGAGAAAAATGGTACCGCACTTGTGTGGGTAGGCCTAGTGCCCGCGACAGGAAACGGCGCAAAACGCAACGTGGACACACCACATTTTCACAGTGAAAAATGACCCTTTTTTTGCAAAGTGCCTAGCTGGAGTTTTTGAACCCTAGCTCTGCCAGCACCTAGGGAAACATAGCAAACCTATACATTTTTGAAAACTAGACACCCAGGGGAATCGAGGATGCGGTGACTTGACTGGCTCTCACCAGGTTCTGGTACCCAGAATCCCTTGCAAACCTAAACATTTGTCCCAAAAAACACATTTCCCTCACATTTCTGTGGTGGAAAGTTCTGGAATCTGCGTGGATCCACAAATTTCCACCCACCCCGCGTTCCCCAAAGTCTTCTGAGAAAAATGGTACCTCACTTGTGTGGGTAGGCCTAGTGCCTGCGACAGGCAATGGCGCAAAACGCAACGTGGACACACCCCAATTTCAAAGTGAAAAATGACCCTTTTTTGGCACAGTGCCTAGCTGTAGTTTTTGTACCCTAGCTCTGCCGGCACCCAGGGAAACCTAGCAAACCTATACATTTTTTAAAACTAGACACCCAGGGGAATCCAGGATGGGGTGACTTGACTGGCTCTCACCAGGTTCTGTTACCCAGAATACCTTGCAAACATAAAGAATTGACAAAACAAACACATTTTCCTCACATTTCTGTGGTGGAACGTTCTGGAATCTGCGTGGATCCACAAAATTCCACCCACCCCGTGTTCCCCAAAGTCTTCCCGAGAAAAATGGTACCGCACTTGTGTGGGTAGGCCTAGTGCCCGCAACAGGAAACGGCGCAAAACGCAACGTGGACACACCACATTTTCACAGTGAAAAATGACCCTTTTTTTGCAAAGTGCCTAGCTGGAGTTTTTGAACCCTAGCTCTGCCGGCACCTAGGGAAACATAGAAAACCTATACATTTTTGAAAACTAGACACCCATCGGAATCCAGGATGGGGTGACTTGACTGGCTCTCACCAGGTTCTGTTACCCAGAATAACTTGCAAACATAACAAATTGACAAAACAAACACATTTTCCTCACATTTCTGTGGTGGAAAGTTCTGGAATCTGCGTGGATCCACAAAATTCCACCCACCCCGTGTTCCCCAAAGTCTTCCCGAGAAAAATGGTACCGCACTTGTGTGGGTAGGCCTATTGCCCGTGACAGGAAACGGCGCAAAACGCAACGTGGACACACCACATTTTCACAGTGAAAAATGACCCTTTTTTGGCACAGTGCCTAGCTGTAGTTTTTGAACCCTAGCTCTGGCGGCACCTAGGGAAACCTAGCAAACCTATACATTTTTGAAAACTAGACACCCAGGGAAATCCAGGATGGGGTGACTTGACTGGCTCTCACCAGGTTCTGTTACCCAGAATCCCTTGCAAACCTAAACATTTGTCCAAAAAAACCACACTTTCCTCAGATTTCTGTGGTGGAAAGTTCTGGAATCTGCGTGGATCCACAAATTTCCACCCACCCCGTGTTCCCCAAAGTCTTCTGAGAAAAATGGTACCGCACTTGTGTGGGTAGGCCTAGTGCCCATGACAGGAAACGGCGCAAAACGCAACGTGGACACACCACATTTTCACAGTGAAAAATGACCCTTTTTTTGCAAAGTGCCTAGCTGGAGTTTTTGAACCCTAGCTCTGCCGGCACCTAGGGAAACATAGCAAGCCTATACATTTTTGAAAACTAGACACCCAGGGGAATCCAGGATGGGGTGACTTGACTGGCTCTCACCAGGTTCTGGTACCCAGAATCCCTTGCAAACCTAAACATTTGTCCAAAACAAACACATTTCCCTCACATTTCTGTGGTGGAAAGTTCTGCAATCTGCGTGGATCCACAAATTTCCACCCACCCCGCGTTCCCCAAAGTCTTCTGAGAAAAATGGTACCTCACTTGTGTGGGTAGGCCTAGTGCCTGCGACAGGCAATGGCACAAAACGCAACATGGACACACCACAATTTCACAGTGAAAAATGACCCTTTTTTGGCAAAGTGCCTAGTTGGAGTTTTTTAACCCTAGCTCTGCCGGCACCTAGGGAAACATAGCAAACCTATACATTTTTGAAAACTAGACACCCAGGTGAATCCAGTATGGGGTGACTTGACTGGCTCTCACCTGGTTCTGTTACCCAGAATACCTTGCAAACATAAAAAATTGACCAAAAAAACACATTTTCCTCACATTTCTGTGGTGAAAAGTTCTGGAATCTGCGTGGATCCACAAAATTCCACCCACCCCGTGTTCCCCAAAGTCTTCACGAGAAAAATGGTACCTCACTTGTGTTGCAATGTTTTTTTATTATGTACCGGGTATATAGCAATTATTCTGGGGAAATGTATACATGGAAAAATCGGTATGAAAGACACCTATGTATTTCTGAAATGGGAACAAAATATAGAGTTTAGAAACAGTAGATGACTTCTTTTTACACATTGTCTTTCATTTGGAAGGCAGAAATGCATCGAAAGTCAATAGATAATAACAGCTGCTTTACAAATCTGAATTAACCTAAGTCTCCCGATAAAAATGGTACCTCACTTGTGTGGGTAGGCATAGTGCCCACGACAGGAAATGGCTCAAAACGCAACGTGAACACACCACATTTTCACAATGAAAAATTACCCTTTTTTTGCAAAGTGCCTAGCTGTAGATTTTGAACCCTAGCTCTGCCGGCACCTAGGGAAACCTAGCAAACCTATACATTTTTGAAAACTAGACACCCAGGGGAATCCAGGATGGGGTGACTTGACTGGCTCTCACCAGGTTCTGTTACCCAGAATCCCTTGCAAACCTAAAAAATGGTCAAAAAACCCACATTTTCCTCACATTTCTGTGGTGGAAAGTTCTGGAATCTGCGTGGATCCACAAATTTCCACCCACCCCGCATTCCCCAAAGTCTTCCGAGAACAATGGTACCTCACTTGTGTGGGTAGGCCTAGTGCCCGCGACAGGAAACAGCGCAAAACGCAACGTGGACACACCACAATTTCACAGTGAAAAATGCCCCTTTTTTGGCACAGTGCCTAGCTGTAGTTTTTGAACCCTAGCTCTGCCGGCACCTAGGGAAACATAAGAAACCTATACATTTTTGAAAACTAGACACCCAGGGGAATCCAAGATGGGGTGACTTGACTGCCTCTCACCAGGTTCTGTTACCCAGAATCCCTTGCAAACCTAAAAAATTGTCAAACAAACCACATTTTCCTTAGATTTCTGTGGTGGAAAGTTCTGGAATCTGCGTGGATCCACAAATTTCCACCCACCCCGAGTTCCCCAAAGTCTTCCGAGAAAAATGGTACCTCACTTGTGTGGGTAGGCCTAGTCCCCGCAACAGGAAACGGCGCAAAACGCAACGTGGACACACCACATTTTCACAGTGAAAAATGACCCTTTTTTGGCAAAGTGCCTAGCTGGAGTTTTGAACCCTAGTTCTGCCGGCACCTAGGGAAACATAGCAAACCTATACATTTTTGAAAACTAGACACCCAGGGGAATCCAGGATGGGGTGACTTGACTGGCTCTCACCAGGTTCTGGTACCCAGAATCCCTTGCAAACCTAAACATTTGTCCCAAAAAACACATTTCCCTCACATTTCTGTGGTGGAAAGTTCTGGAATCTGCGTGGATCCACAAATTTCCACCCACCCCGCATTCCCCAAAGTCTTCTGAGAAAAATGGTACCTCACTTGTGTGGGTAGGCCTAGTGCCTGCGACAGGCAATGGCGCAAAACGCAACGTGGACACACCACAATTTCACAGTGAAAAATGACCCTTTTTGGCACAGTGCCTAGCTGTAGTTTTTGAACCCTAGCTCTGCCGGCACCTAGGGAAACCTAGCAAACCTATCCATTTTTGAAAACTAGACACCCAGGGGAATCCAGGATGGGGTGACTTGACTGGCTCTCACCAGGTTCTGGTACCCAGAATCCCTTGCAAACCTAAACATTTGTCCAACAAAACCACATTTCCCTCACATTTCTGTGGTGGAAAGTTCTGGAATCTGCGTGGATCCACAAATTTTCACCCAGCCCGCGTTCCCCAAAGTCTTCCAAGAAAAATGGTACCTCACTTGTGTGGGTAGGCCTAGTTCCCACGACAGGAATTGGTGCAACACGCAACGTGGACACACCACAATTTCACAGGGAAAAATTACCCTTTTTTGGCACAGTGCCTAGCTGTAGTTTTTTAACCCTAGCTCCACCGGCACCTAGGGAAACCTAGCAAACCTATACATTTTTTAAAACTAGACACCCAGGGGAATCCAGGATGGGGTGACTTGACTGGCTCTGACCAGGTTCTGTTACCCAGAATCCCTTCCAAACATAACAAATTGACAAAACAAACACATTTTACTCACATTTCTGTGGTGGAAAGTTCTGGAATCTGCGTGGATCCACAAAATTCCACCCACCCCGCGTTCCCCAGAGTCTTCCGAGAAAAATGGTACCTCACTTGTGTGGGTAGGCATAGTGCCCACGACAGGAAATGGCTCAAAACACAACGTGAACACACCACATTTTCACAATGAAAAATTACCCTTTTTTTGCAAACTGCCTAGCTGTAGTTTTTGAACCCTAGCTCTGCCGGCACCTAGGGAAACCTAGCAAACCTATACATTTTTGAAAACTAGACACCCAGGGGAATCAAGGATGGGGTGACTTGACTGGCTCTCACCAGGTTCTGTTACCCAGAATCCCTTGCAAACCTAACAAATTGTCCAAAAACCACATTATCCTCACATTTCTGTGGTGGAAAGTTCTGGAATCTGCGTGGATCCACAAATTTCTACCCACCCCGCGTTCCCCAAAGTCTTCTGAGAAAAATGGTACCTCACTTGTGTGGGTAGGCCTAGTGCCCGCGACAGGAAACAGTACAAAACGCAACGTGGACACACCACAATTTCACAGTGAAAAATGACCCTTTTTTGGCAAAGTGCCTAGCTGTAGTTTTTTAACCCTAGCTCTGCCGGCACCAAGGGAAACCTAGCAAACCTATACATTTTTATAAACTAGACACCCAGGGGAATCCAGGATGGGGTGACTTGACTGACTCTCACCAGGTTCTGTTACCCAGAATACCTTGCAAACATAAAACATTGACAAAACAAACACATTTTCCTCACATTTCTGTGGTGGAAAGTTCTGGAATCTGCGTGGATCCACAAAATTCCACCCACCCCGTGTTCCCCAAAGTCTTCCTGAGAAAAATGGTACCTCACATGTGTGGGTAGGCCTAGTACCCGCGACAAGAAACGGCGCAAAACGCAACGTGGACACACCACATTTTCACAGTGAAAAATTACCCTTTTTTTGCAAAGTGCCTAGCTGGAGTTTTTTAACCCTAGCTCTGCCGGCACCTAGGGAAACCTAGTAAACCTATACATTTTTGAAAACTAGACACCCAGGGGAATCAAGGATGGGGTGACTTGACTGGCTCTCACCAGGTTCTGTTACCCAGAATCCCTTGCAAACCTAACAAATTGTCCAAAAAACCACATTATCCTCACATTTCTGTGGTGGAAAGTTCTGGAATCTGCGTGGATCCACAAATTTCTACCCACCCCGCGTTCCCCAAAGTCTTCTGAGAAAAATGGTACCTCACTTGTGTGGGTAGGCCTAGTGCCCGCGACAGGAAACAGTGCAAAACGCAACGTGGACACACCACAATTTCACAGTGAAAAATGACCCTTTTTGGCAAAGTGCCTAGCTGTAGTTTTTTAACCCTAGCTCTGCCGGCACCAAGGGAAACCTAGCAAACCTATACATTTTTGAAAACTAGACACCCAGGGGAATCCAGGATGGGGTGACTTGACTGACTCTCACCAGGTTCTGTTACCCAGAATACCTTGCAAACATAAAAAATTGACAAAACAAACACATTTTCCTCACATTTCTGTGGTGGAAAGTTCTGGAATCTGCGTGGATCCACAAAATTCCACCCACCCCGTGTTCCCCAAAGTCTTCCTGAGAAAAATGGTACCTCACATGTGTGGGTAGGCCTAGTACCCGCGACAAGAAACGGCGCAAAACGCAACGTGGACACACCACATTTTCACAGTGAAAAATTACCCTTTTTTTTGCAAAGTGCCTAGCTGGAGTTTTTTAACCCTAGCTCTGCCGGCACCTAGGGAAACCTAGTAAACCTATACATTTTTGAAAACTAGACACCCAGGGGAATCCAGGATGGGGTGACTTGACTGGCTCTCACCAGGTTCTGGTACCCAGAATCCCTTGCAAACCTAAACATTTGTTAAAAAAAACCACATTTCCCTCACATTTCTGTGGTGGAAAGATCTGGAATCTGCGTGGATCCACAAATTTCCACCCACCCCGCGTTCCCCAAAGTCTTCTGAGAACAATGGTACCTCACTTGTGTGGGTAGGCCTAGTGCCCGCGACAGGCAACGGCGCAAAACGCAACGTGGACACACCACAATTTCACAGTGAAAAATGACCCTTTTTTGGCACAGTGCCTAGCTGTAGTTTTTTAACCCTAGCTCTGCCGGCACCAAGGGAAACCTAGCAAACCTATACATTTTTGAAAACTAGACACCCAGGGAAATCCAGGATGGGGTGACTTGACTGGCTCGCACGAGCTTCTGTTACCCAGAATCCCTTGCAAACATAAACAATTGACAAAACAAACACATTTTACTCACATTTCTGTGGTGGAAAGTTCTGGAATCTGCGTGGATCCACAAAATTCCACCCACCCCGCGTTCCCCAGAGTCTTCCGAGAAAAATGGTACCTCACTTGTGTGCGTAGGTATAGTGCCCACGACAGGAAATGGCTCAAAACGCAACGTGAACACACCACATTTTCACAATGAAAAATTACCCTTTTTTTGCAAAGTGCCTAGCTGTAGTTTTTGAACCCTAGCTCTGCCGGCACCTAGGAAAACCTAGCAAACCTATACATTTTTGAAAACTAGACACCCAGAGGAATCCAGGATGGGGTGACTTGACTGGCTCTCACCAGGTTCTGTTACCCAGAATCCCTTGCAAACCTAAACAATTGTCCAAAAAACCACATTATCCTCACATTTCTGTGGTGGAAAGTTCTGGAATCTGCGTTGATCCACAAATTTCTACCCACCCCGCGTTCCCCAAAGTCTTCTGAGAAAAATGGTTCCTCACTTGTGTGGGTAGGCCTAGTGCCCGCGACAGGAAACGGTGCAAAACGCAACGTGGACACACCACAATTTCACAGTGAAAAATGACCCCTTTTTGGCAAAGTGCCTAGCTGTAGTTTTTTAACCCTAGCTCTGCCGGCACCTAGGGAAACCTAGTAAGCCTATTCATTTTTGAAAACTAGACACCCAGGGGAATCCAGGATGGGGTGACTTGACTGCTTCTCACCAGGTTCTGTTACCCAGAATCCCTTGCAAACCTAAAAAGTTGTCAAACAAACCACATTTTCCTCAGATTTCTGTGGTGGAAAGTTCTGGAATCTGTGTGGATCCACAAATTTCCACGCACCCCGTGTTCCCCAAAGTCTTCCGAGAAAAATGGTACCTCACTTGTGTGGGTAGGCCTAGTGCCCGCGACAGGAAACGGCGCAAAACGCACCGTGGACACACCACAATTTCACAGTCAAAAATGACCCTTTTGGCACAGTGCCTAGCTGTAGTTTTTGAACCCTAGCTCTGCCGGCACCTAGGGAAACCTAGCAAACCTATACATTTTTGAAAACTAGACACCCAGGGGAATCCAGGATGGGGTGACTTGACTGGCTCTCACCAGGTTCTGTTACCGAGAATCCCTTGCAAACCTAAACATTTGTCCCAAAAAAACACATTTCCCTCACATTTCTGTGGTGGAAAGTTCTGGAATCTGCGTGGATCCACAAATTTCCACCCACCCCGCATTCCCCAAAGTCTTCTGAGAAAAATGGTACCTCACTTGTGTGGGTAGGCCTAGTGCCTGCGACAGGCAATGGCGCAAAACGCAACGTGGACACACCACAATTTCACAGTGAAAAATGACCCTTTTTTGGCACAGTGCCTAGCTGTAGTTTTTGAACCCTAGCTCTGCCGGCACCTAGGGAAACCTAGCAAACCTATACATTTTTGAAAACTAGACACCCAGGGGAATCCAGGATGGGGTGACTTGACTGGCTCTCACCAGGTTCTGGTACCCAGAATCCCTTGCAAACCTAAACATTTGTCCAACAAAACCACATTTCCCTCACATTTCTGTGGTGGAAAGTTCTGGAATCTGCGTGGATCCACAAATTTTCACCCAGCCCGCGTTCCCAAAGTCTTCCAAGAAAAATGGTACCTCACTTGTGTGGGTAGGCCTAGTTCCCTACGACAGGAATTGGTGCAACACGCAACGTGGACACACCACAATTTCACAGGGAAAAATTACCCTTTTTTGGCACAGTGCCTAGCTGTAGTTTTTTAACCCTAGCTCCACCGGCACCTAGGGAAACCTAGCAAACCTATACATTTTTTAAAACTAGACACCCAGGGGAATCCAGGATGGGGTGACTTGACTGGCTCTGACCAGGTTCTGTTACCCAGAATCCCTTCCAAACATAACAAATTGACAAAACAAACACATTTTACTCACATTTCTGTGGTGGAAAGTTCTGGAATCTGCGTGGATCCACAAAATTCCACCCACCCCGCGTTCCCCAGAGTCTTCCGAGAAAAATGGTACCTCACTTGTGTGGGTAGGCATAGTGCCCACGACAGGAAATGGCTCAAAACACAACGTGAACACACCACATTTTCACAATGAAAAATTACCCTTTTTTTGCAAACTGCCTAGCTGTAGTTTTTGAACCCTAGCTCTGCCGGCACCTAGGGAAACCTAGCAAACCTATACATTTTTGAAAACTAGACACCCAGGGGAATCAAGGATGGGGTGACTTGACTGGCTCTCACCAGGTTCTGTTACCCAGAATCCCTTGCAAACCTAACAAATTGTCCAAAAACCACATTATCCTCACATTTCTGTGGTGGAAAGTTCTGGAATCTGCGTGGATCCACAAATTTCTACCCACCCCGCGTTCCCCAAAGTCTTCTGAGAAAAATGGTACCTCACTTGTGTGGGTAGGCCTAGTGCCCGCGACAGGAAACAGTGCAAAACGCAACGTGGACACACCACAATTTCACAGTGAAAAATGACCCTTTTTGGCAAAGTGCCTAGCTGTAGTTTTTTAACCCTAGCTCTGCCGGCACCAAGGGAAACCTAGCAAACCTATACATTTTTGAAAACTAGACACCCAGGGGAATCCAGGATGGGGTGACTTGACTGACTCTCACCAGGTTCTGTTACCCAGAATACCTTGCAAACATAAAAAATTGACAAAACAAACACATTTTCCTCACATTTCTGTGGTGGAAAGTTCTGGAATCTGCGTGGATCCACAAAATTCCACCCACCCCGTGTTCCCCAAAGTCTTCCTGAGAAAAATGGTACCTCACATGTGTGGGTAGGCCTAGTACCCGCGACAAGAAACGGCGCAAAACGCAACGTGGACACACCACATTTTCACAGTGAAAAATTACCCTTTTTTGCAAAGTGCCTAGCTGGAGTTTTTTAACCCTAGCTCTGCCGGCACCTAGGGAAACCTAGTAAACCTATACATTTTTGAAAACTAGACACCCAGGGGAATCAAGGATGGGGTGACTTGACTGGCTCTCACCAGGTTCTGTTACCCAGAATCCCTTGCAAACCTAACAAATTGTCCAAAAAACCACATTATCCTCACATTTCTGTGGTGGAAAGTTCTGGAATCTGCGTGGATCCACAAATTTCTACCCACCCCGCGTTCCCCAAAGTCTTCTGAGAAAAATGGTACCTCACTTGTGTGGGTAGGCCTAGTGCCCGCGACAGGAAACAGTGCAAAACGCAACGTGGACACACCACAATTTCACAGTGAAAAATGACCCTTTTTTGGCAAAGTGCCTAGCTGTAGTTTTTTAACCCTAGCTCTGCCGGCACCAAGGGAAACCTAGCAAACCTATACATTTTTGAAAACTAGACACCCAGGGGAATCCAGGATGGGGTGACTTGACTGACTCTCACCAGGTTCTGTTACCCAGAATACCTTGCAAACATAAAAAATTGACAAAACAAACACATTTTCCTCACATTTCTGTGGTGAAAAGTTCTGGAATCTGCGTGGATCCACAAAATTCCACCCACCCCGTGTTCCCCAAAGTCTTCCTGAGAAAAATGGTACCTCACATGTGTGGGTAGGCCTAGTACCCGCGACAAGAAACGGCGCAAAACGCAACGTGGACACACCACATTTTCACAGTGAAAAATTACTCCTTTTTTTGCAAAGTGCCTAGCTGGAGTTTTTTAACCCTAGCTCTGCCGGCACCTAGGGAAACCTAGTAAACCTATACATTTTTGAAAACTAGACACCCAGGGGAATCCAGGATGGGGTGACTTGACTGGCTCTCACCAGGTTCTGGTACCCAGAATCCCTTGCAAACCTAAACATTTGTTAAAAAAAACCACATTTCCCTCACATTTCTGTGGTGGAAAGATCTGGAATCTGCGTGGATCCACAAATTTCCACCCACCCCGCGTTCCCCAAAGTCTTCTGAGAACAATGGTACCTCACTTGTGTGGGTAGGCCTAGTGCCCGCGACAGGCAACGGCGCAAAACGCAACGTGGACACACCACAACTTCACAGTGAAAATGACCCTTTTTTGGCACAGTGCCTAGCTGTAGTTTTTTAACCCTAGCTCTGCCGGCACCTAGGGAAACCTAGCAAACCTATACATTTTTGAAAACTAGACACCCAGGGAAATCCAGGATGGGGTGACTTGACTGGCTCGCACGAGCTTCTGTTACCCAGAATCCCTTGCAAACATAAACAATTGACAAAACAAACACATTTTACTCACATTTCTGTGGTGGAAAGTTCTGGAATCTGCGTGATCCACAAAATTCCACCCACCCCGCGTTCCCCAGAGTCTTCCGAGAAAAATGGTACCTCACTTGTGTGGGTAGGTATAGTGCCCACGACAGGAAATGGCTCAAAACGCAACGTGAACACACCACATTTTCACAATGAAAAATTACCCTTTTTTTGCAAAGTGCCTAGCTGTAGTTTTTGAACCCTAGCTCTGCCGGCACCTAGGAAAACCTAGCAAACCTATACATTTTTGAAAACTAGACACCCAGAGGAATCCAGGATGGGGTGACTTGACTGGCTCTCACCAGGTTCTGTTACCCAGAATCCCTTGCAAACCTAAACAATTGTCCAAAAAACCACATTATCCTCACATTTCTGTGGTGGAAAGTTCTGGAATCTGCGTTGATCCACAAATTTCTACCCACCCCGCGTTCCCCAAAGTCTTCTGAGAAAAATGGTACCTCACTTGTGTGGGTAGGCCTAGTGCCCGCGACAGGAAACGGTGCAAAACGCAACGTGGACACACCACAATTTCACAGTGAAAAATGACCCCTTTTTGGCAAAGTGCCTAGCTGTAGTTTTTTAACCCTAGCTCTGCCGGCACCTAGGGAAACCTAGTAAGCCTATTCATTTTTGAAAACTAGACACCCAGGGGAATCCAGGATGGGGTGACTTGACTGCTTCTCACCAGGTTCTGTTACCCAGAATCCCTTGCAAACCTAAAAATTGTCAAACAAACCACATTTTCCTCAGATTTCTGTGGTGGAAAGTTCTGGAATCTGTATGGATCCACAAATTTCCACGCACCCCGTGTTCCCCAAAGTCTTCCGAGAAAAATGGTACCTCACTTGTGTGGGTAGGCCTAGTGCCCGCGACAGGAAACGGCGCAAAACGCACCGTGGACACACCACAATTTCACAGTGAAAAATGACCCTTTTTTGGCAAAGTGCCTAGCTGTAGTTTTTGAACCCTAGCTCTGCCGGCACCTAGGGAAACCTAGCAAACCTATACATTTTTGAAAACTAGACACCCAGGGGAATCCAGGATGGGGTGACTTGACTGGCTCTCACCAGGTTCTGGTACCCAGAATCCCTTGCAAACCTAAACATTTGTCCAAAAAAAACACATTTCCCTCACATTTATGTGGTGGAAAGTTCTGGAATCTGCGTGGATCCACAAATTTCCACCCACCCCGCGTTCCCCAAAGTCTTCTGACAAAAATGGTACTTCACTTGTGTGGGTAGGCCTAGTGCCTGCGACAGGAAATGGCGCAAAACTCAACGTGGACACACCACAATTTCACAGTGAAAAATGACCCTTTTTTGGCACAGTGCCTAGCTGTAGTTTTTGAACCCAGGCTCTGCCGGCACCTAGGGAAACCTAGCAAACCTATACATTTTTGAAAACTAGACACCCAGGGAAATCCAGGATGGGGTGACTTGACTGGCTCTCACCAGGTTCTGTTACCCAGAATCCCTTGCAAACATAAAAAATTGACAAAAAAAACACATTTTACTCACATTTCTGTGGTGGAAAGTTCTGGAATCTGCGTGGATCCACAAAATTCCACCCACCCCGCGTTCCCCAAAGTCTTCCAAGAAAAATGGTACCTCACTTGTGTGGGTAGGCCTAGTGCCCGCGACAGGAAACGGCACAAAACGCAACGTGGACACACCACATTTTCACAGGGAAAAATGACCCTTTTTTTGCAAAGTGCCTAGCTGGAGTTTTTTAACCCTAGCTCTGCCGGCACCAAGGGAAACCTAGCAATCCTATACATTTTTGAAAACTAGACACCCAGGGGAATGCAGGATGGGGTGACTTGACTGGCTCTCACCAGGTTCTGGTACCCAGAATCCCTTGCAAACCTAAACATTTGTCCAAACAAAACACATTTCCCTCACATTTCTGTGGTGGAAAGTTCTGTAATCTGCGTGAATCCACAAATTTCCACCCACCCCGCGTTCCCCAAAGTCTTCCAAGACAAATGGTACCTCACTTGTGTGGGTAGGCCTAGTGCCCGCGACAGGAAACGGCACAAAACTCAACGTGGACACACCACAATTTCACAGTGAAAAATGACCCTTTTTTGGCAAAGTGCCTAGCTGTAGTTTTTGAACCCTAGCTCTGCCGGCACCTAGGGAAACCTAGCAAACCTATACATTTTTGAAACCTAGACACCCAGGGGAATCCAGGATGGGGTGACTTGACTGGCTCTCACCAGGTGCTGTTACCCAGAATACCTTGCAAACATAAACAATTGACAAAACAAACACATTTTCCTCACATTTCTGTGGTGGAAAGTTCTGGAATCTGCGTGGATCCACAAAATTCCACCCACCCCGTGTTCCCCAAAGTCTTCCCGAGAAAAATGGTACCTCACTTGTGTGGGTAGGCCTAGTGCCCGCGCCAGGAAACGGCTCAAAACGCAACGTGGACACACCACATTTTCACAGTGAAAAATTACCCTTTTTTTGCAAGGTGCCTAGCTGGAGTTTTTGAACCCTAGCTCTGCCGGCACCTAGGGAAACATAGCAAACCTATACATTTTTGAAACCTAGACACCCAGGGGACTCCAGGATGGGGTGACTTGACTGGCTCTCACCAGGTTCTGGTACCCAGAATCCCTTGCAAACCTAAACATTTGTCCAAAAAAAACACATTTCCCTCACATTTCTGTGGTGGAAAGTTCTGGAATCTGCGTGGATCCACAAATTTCCACCCACCCCGCGTTCCCCAAAGTCTTCCGAGAAAAATGGTACCTCACTTGTGTGGGTAGGCCTAGTGCCCGCGACAGGCAATGGCGCAAAACGCAACGTGGACACACCACAATTTCACAGTGAAAAATGACCCTTTTTTGGCACAGTGCCTAGCTGTAGTTTTTAACCCTAGCTCTGCCGGCACCTAGGGAAACCTAGCAAACCTATACATTTTTGAAAACTAGACACCCAGGGAAATCCAGGATGGGGTGACTTGACTGGCTCTCACCAGGTTCTGTTACCCAGAATCCCTTGCAAACAAAATAAATTGGCAAAAAAAACACATTTTACTTACATTTCTGTGGTGGAAAGTTCTGGAATCTGCGTGGATCCACAAAATTCCACCCACCCCGCGTTCCCCAAAGTCGTCCGAGAAAAATGGTACCTCACTTGTGTGGGTAGGCCTAGTGCCCGCGACAGGAAACGGCGCAAAACGCAACGTGGACACACCACATTTTCACAGGGAAAAATGACCCTTTTTTTGCAAAGTGCCTAGCTGGAGTTTTTTAACCCTAGCTCTGCCGGCACCTAGGGAAACCTAGCAAACCTATACATTTTTTAAAACTAGACACCCAGCGGAATCCAGGATGGGGTGACTTGACTGGCTCTCACCAGGTTCTGGTGCCCAGAATCCCTTGCAAACCTAAACATTTGTCCAAAAGAAACACATTTCCCTCACATTTCTGTGGTGGAAAGTTCTGGAATCTGCGTGGATCCACAAATTTCCACCCACCCCGCGTTCCCCAAAGTCTTCTGAAAACCCTTGGGGTCAAGGAGTGACTCCCCTGCTTGGCAGGCACTGAAGAAGCAATTGTCCAGTCTGCATCGCTGAAGCTCCCGCCGGACGCTGAAGTCTTTGCATCACCAGAGGTGGATTTCCAGACTTCCCCGAGGCTGCCCTGAGTCCCCAGCAAAGCTGAGGCCTGTAGCTGTTGTGGGTAACGTGGAACCGTGACCCCTAGAAACCAAGTACTTTTGCAAGTGTATCCTCTTCCTGGTCTCCCACGAAGTTGTGCTTTGGGCTCCGAGTAGCCCCCGCCTCCAGCACCGACTGCACCGAAGATCACTGGCCTCCACTCCACGAGTGTCCTGTGAGCCAGCTCCAAGTGCGTCCACTCGAGGCTCCTTTGCGGTCGCTAGTCCGTTGGCTAGTGGGCCCTCCCGAAGGCAACTCTTCTTCTGCTTGGGCTTTTCTGGTTGCTCCAGATGTGCCCTGACTTACCCTTGCTGGGTGAGTCCCCCAGACCTTGCCGGTCTGCATCAACGTCCTTTCTTTGTTTCCACGTGACTTGCCGTTGCCAAGGCTTGTTGGGTCCAATCCGGTCGCCAACACCCCAGCAATCGACAGACGTCGTGGGACAGCTCGAATCCAGCTCCTGGTCATCGTCGACGCCTCCTGGACCTTGTGGCTGAAGAGTCAAGATGACCATCAACCTACCTGAAGCACCCAACATTGGTGGGCATCTGCTCATCGCCTTCCTGGTCACTGGCTAGTGACCCAGACTCTGTCCCCTCTGCTTTCAGGTTCTTCAGATCTTCGATCCACCCTTGGATCCACCCGAACACTTTCGACTTGGCCGCCAGCAGCACTTTGCAGCAGATCGCCATTGAAAACGACGACGAAACCCGACCCCGAAAGACACCTATGCACCCGGCTTCCCTGGGTGAGGTAACTCGAGTACTCCGGTGCTCCCGTGGGTATAGACTCTAGAACAACCTAGTTCTAAAGGGGTTTGCTCCAAGTCCTCCTCTAAGTGTCCTTTTTCTTTAAAACTCCAACCGCGCCATTCCCCATAGAAGTCAACGGCGGCTCGCGGCTGTGTTCTCACACTGCACGCGTCCCCCGTGGGTCCCCTGTGTCACTACCTTGGGTGGTTCCTTGAGGGCCAAGCACTTCTACAGGCTCTAGGCCTTGTGTCTAGCTCAGTCGTGGTTCTTATACCACTTTATTGGTATATGGTTTGGTACGCACCTAGGGCTCAAACTTGTATTTGTGCTATTACTGTTGATAACTGACTTGTAACTTATGTACTTCAAACTCTAGCCTCATAAAGAGACTAGAGGGGTGTGTTTAAGACTAAATACATATATTTTAAATATATACCTGGTGTGGTCCTCTTTCATTTGGTCACTCAAGAGATTATAGACTGGTAAAACAAGCTGCTTTACATTCCTTCAAGACTTAGCCTGAAGGCTGCTCTCCATGGCTACCACTAGGATAGCTTTCAATAAAGGTTGTCTTTAACCTATCTCCAATAAGGGGTTGTTTGGACTGGTGCAAGGTGCCCACTATAATTAGTGGACAGCATATACCAGGTTTACTTCTCACACCAGGCACTAACTCATGCACTGCTACAATCCCCTGAGCACTACCCATGCAGTCCAGCCATCGCCCTGTCACTACCCATGCACTCCTCCAATCACCCAGCCAGCACCATGTTCTTATCCAATCACTCCGCCAAAACCCAAGCACTCATAAATTCACCATGCACTCTCCTTGCAGTACTCTAATCATCCAGTCACTACCCATGTACTCATGTAATGACCCAGGCACTAACTCATGCACTGCTAAAATCCCCTAAGCACTGCCCATGCAGTCCTCCAATCACCCAGCCAGCACAACGTACTTATCCAATCACTCTGCCAAAACCCAAGCACTTATAAATTCACCATGCACTCTCCTTGCAGTACTCTAATCATCCAGTCAGTACCCATGTACTCATGCAATGACCCAGGCACTAACTCATGCACTGCTACAATCCCCTGTGCACTACCCATGCAGACCTCTAACCACCTACACACTACTGCTTCACTCCTCCAATTACCCAGGTAGTACCCATGCAGTCCAGCAATCCCCTGTCACTACCCATGCACTCCTCCAATCACCCATCCAGCATCATGTACTTATCCAATCACTCCGCCAAAACCCAAGCACTTATAAATTCACCATGCACTCTCCTTGCAGTAGTCTAATCATTCAGTCACTACCCATGTACTCATGCAATGACCCTGGCATTAACTCATGCACTGCTACAATCCCCTGAGCACTACCCATGCAGTCTAGCCATCTCCCTGTCACTGCCTATGCACTCCTCCAATCACCCAGTCAGCACCATGTACTTATCCAATCACTCTGCCAAAACCCAAGCACTTATAAATTCACCATGCACTCTCCTTGCAGTAGTCTAATCATTCAGTCACTACCCATGTACTCATGCAATGACCAAGGCACTAACTAATGCACTGCTACAATCCCCTGAGCACTACCCATGCAGTTAAGCCATCTCCCTGTCACTGCCTATGCACTCCTCCAATCACCCAGTCAGCACCATGTACTTATCCAATCACTCTGCCAAAACCTAAGCACTTATAAATTCACCATGCACTCTCCTTGCACCACTCTAATGATCCAGTCACTACCCATGCACTCATGCAATGACCCATGCAGTAACTCATGCACTGCTACAATCCTCTGAGCACTACCCATGCAGTCCAGCCATCGCCCTGTCACTACCCATGCACTCCTCCAATCACCCAGCCAGCACCATGTATTTATCCAATCACTCCGCCAAAACCCAAGCACTTATAAATTCACCATGCACTCTCCTTGCAGTACTCTATCTTCCACTCACTACCCATGTACTCATGTAATGACCCAGGCACTAACTCATGCACTGCTACAATCCCCTGAGCACTACCCATGCAGTCCAGCCATCTCCCTGTCACTGCCAATGCATTCCACCAATCACCCAGTCAGCACCATGTACTTATCCAATCACTCCGCCAAAACCCAAGCACTTATAAATTCACCATGCACTCTCCTTGCAGTACTCTAATCATCTAGTCAGTACCCATGTACTCATGCAATGACCCAGGCACTAACACATGCAGTGGTACTATCACCTGTGCACTGCCCATGCAGTCCTCCTATCACCTAGCCAGCACCATGTACTTATCCAATCACTCCGCCAAAACCCAAGCACTTATAAATTCACCATGCACTCTCCTTGCAGTACTCTAGTCATCCAGTCAGTACCTATGTACTCATGCAAAGACCCAGGCACTAACACATGCACTGCTATAATCCCCTGTGCACTACCCATGCAGACCTCTAACCACCTACACATTACTGATTCACTCCTCCAATTACCCAGGTAGTACCCATGCAGTCCAGCAATCCCCCTGTCACTACCCATGCACTCCTCCAATCACCCATCCAGCATCATGTACTTATCCAATCACTCCGCCAAAACCCAAGCACTTATAAATTCACCATGCACTCTCCTTGCAGTAGTCTAATCATTCAGTCACTACCCATGTACTCATGCAATGACCCAGGCACTAACTCATGCAATGCTACAATCCCCTGAGCACTACCCATGCAGTCCAGCCATCTCCCTGTAACTGCCTATGCACTCCTTCAATCACTCAGTCAGCACCATGTACTTATCCAATCACTCTGCCAAAACCCAAGCACTTAAAAATTCACCATGCAATCTCCTTGCACCACTCTAATCATCCAGTCACTACCCATGCACTCATGCAATGATCCATGCACTAACTCATGCACTGCTACAATCCCCTGAGCACTACCCATGCAGTCCAGCCATCACCCTGTCACTACCCATGCACTCCTCCAATCACCCAGCCAGCACCATGCTCTTATCCAATCACTCCGCCAAAACCCAAGCACTTATAAATTCACCATGCACTCTCCTTGCAGTACTCTAATCATCCAGTCACTACCCATGAACTCATGTAATGACCCAGACACTAACTCATGCACTGCTAGAGTCCCCTGAGCACTACCCATGCAGTCAAGCCATCTCCCTGTCACTGCCTATGCACTCCTCCAATCACCCAGTCAGCACCATGTACTTATCCAATCACTCCGCCAAAACCCAAGCACTTATAAATTCACCATGCACTCTCCTTGCAGCACTGTAATCATCCTGTCACTACCAATGCACTCATGCAATGACCCAGGCACTAACTCATGCACTGCTACAATCCCCTGAGCACTACCCATGCAGTCCAGCCATCGCCCTGTCACTACCCATGCACTCCTCCAATCACCCAGCCAGCACCATGTACTTATCCAATCACTCCGCCAAAACACGAGCACTTATAAATTCACCATGCACTCTCCTTGCAGTACTCTAATCATCCAGTCACTACCCATGTACTCATGCAATGACCCAGGCACTAACTCATGCACTGCTACAATCCCCTGAGCACGACCCATGCAGACCTCTAACCACCTACAGACTACTGATTCACTCCTCCAATTACCCAGGTAGTACCCATGCAGTCCAGCAATCCCCCTATCACTACCCATGCACTCCTCCAATCACCCATCCAACATCATATACTTATCCAATCACTCCACCAAAGCCCAAGCACTTATAAATTCACCATGCACTCTCCTTGCAGTACTCTAATCATCCAGTCACTACCCATGTACTCATGCAATGACCCAGGCACTAACACATGCTGGTACAATCACCTGTGCACTGCCCATGCAGTCCTCTAATCACTTTGGCACTACTCATTCACTCCTTCAATTACCCAGGAAGTACCCATGTAGTAAAGCAAACCCCATGTGATTTCAAAAGAAAGCATTTCATTGGTTTTTATGTAGAACGTGTTTCTTTAGTAATAGAATAGTATATTTCTATATAGTTATATTAATAATATTAAATTTATTTTACATTTTTTTTCAGATATTCTTCATCATAATTAAGAAGGACTTACCATGACCAAAAAAACAGAAAAGAGAAAACAAGAAAAGAAACAATACTATTTAAAGAAAAGATAACAGCAAGAATTAGATGAACCACAACATGTGGGAAAAAAGAAAAA
Organism: Calotriton arnoldi; assembly: GCA_963921515.1. NCBI lineage: Eukaryota > Metazoa > Chordata > Amphibia > Caudata > Salamandridae > Calotriton > Calotriton arnoldi. The sequence goes on from CAWUFW010018062.1 coordinate 227,182, forward strand.
GTCTTGCTGGAAGAGAACAAAAGAATTTATGAAAAGACTTTCAAGGACTAGAAAGGGTTTTGACAATGTAGAAAATAGAAAGAATACCTCAAGAACAAAGAAGAATGAAATGAAAAAAGGACAAATTAATGGAAAATCACGTTCTGAAAAACAATCTATGCTAAAAGAAGAATGAATCAATTTTGTGAAATAAGGAAACGTATGTTTCAAACTAGAGTAGTACAAAATTTATTAAAAGATGGCAAGAAATATTTTTAAAAATCAGCATTTTATAAAAAGAAAAAACAAATTGAAACTATTGTTGAAAAGGCTTTTGAATTAAAAAGAAAATTATTCATTTTAGTTTTAAACAGAATGCGATCATTAGATAAGCCAATGCATTTTATGAAGGTCAAAAGTAAAAAGAAGAGACTAATTAACAGAACTAACTTTTGTGATTTTTTTGGGGTGAATGGAAGCACACTTCAAGTTCAGAGCCTTTTTTAATGAAGAGAGCTATTTTCAAACCAATACATTAGTTCATGCAGTTCATACCAGTGGTCGTGCTTATGAAGTGAAAAACGGTTCTGCAATTGAAAAAGAAAAGATGGTTCCTAGAAATGTAGAAGAAGTGATAGCTGATGAAGTTCTAGGGAGACGTACTAAAGCCCCAGTGTATACTTGGGATTGTAGTAGTATTTGTAGTATACGACAGGAGTCTATTGATATTTTACGCAATTTCTTACGAGAGTATAGTAAAAAAAGTGTTAAACAAAAGATTAACATGCTGCAGGACTAGATCCTTGCAAAGTGAGAAAAATACTGGTTTGCAAGGTCATTCTCTGGCTTGTCTTTCTAGAAAAGTGTGTCAAAGTGTGTTTTACATCATTTGAGAATGTTAGCAGTACATCACTCTCAAATGCGGAAGTTAGTAAGAAGATTGTACTATGTAAAAAGTCCTGCAATAATTTTAAGTGACTTAAACAGTGCTCTTTTGCACGGGTCAGTATCAGATGTGAAAAAGGTTTGTGATGAAATAGAGTTTCGGTACTTTGGTCCTGAACAAGAGTGTATAGAAAGTGAGAGATTGATAGAAGTAGGTGTTGAAGAAGACATGGAAGATAGTAGTTCTGAGAAGTTTGAAGAAGAAATTACGAAGTTTAAGGTAATTTGTTGTGAAAGACCAAATTATGTTTGTATTTGTTGTCGACTTAACTCACTATAAAAATCAAACTAGGAATGTTGATCTGTATTTAAAAATTGAAAAAGAAAACAATGATAAGTGGAAGGAATTTGCAACTTATTTGTTGGTAGAAGATTGCTTTGATTTGGGTAGTGATCAACGTATTTGTAAATATTGTTATACCAAATTAGAGGACAACAAAATGCCAGCTAGAGCTGTACATAATAACCTAGAGTTGGTAGGTATTCCTCCAGAACTGGTAGATTTAAATACTTATGGGTCCATTCTGATTCAATCTGTGCACCCGTTTCAGGCTATTGTTCGTATGGAGCCTAAAACAGGTAAGTTGCCTCCCACAGATTTACAAAGAGGATTAAAAGGAAGAGTTGTGTATTTACCTTTAGATTTAAAGAAAAATATTGAAACTATTGGTGTAGAGAAAGAGGAAACTGAACCTGTAGTTATTCTAGTTAATGGTGTTCCTACGAAGAGTCGGAAAATATGGCAAGAATTAGTAGATGTGAGCAAAGTGCAAAAGGCTACGTTATATCTCATAAAAAACAAGGTTTACTACAAAAATGTGTATGTGGAAGAAGAAGAAATAGTTTTAGGAGATGATAGCGAAATTTCAAGTGGCCAATTTGAAAAAGTGGACATCTCCAAAAGTGAAGAAAGTTATGAACATTATAGTGTACATCCTTTACATTCAAAGGAAGTGATTGGAAATACTATTGAATTATTCCAAATGAAGAAAGCGAAGGGGACTCCCATGAGTGTTTGGGAAAAATGTTTGGAAGCTCGTTGTTTTCCACAGCTCTTCCCCACTGGAAAAGGTGGACGATATGACGAACGACCAGTACAGATTCCAGCGTCTGAATATCGAACAACAAGATTGTACTCAGAAGATCCAAGATTTCGACAATGTATCCCATATATATTTCATCTTTTGTTTGAAAGTGACTTGTCTGGACTTTCATATGCAGTCAACCACATATTAAAAACAGGAGTTCATCTTCAACATGTTTCTGCAAAGGAATTCATGGACAAAGTACAACAGAGAGACTATCATTTAGAATCTAAAATTGATTAATTGGATGGCGTGTCAACGTGGTACTAATGAGTATTGGTATCATCGTCATGGAGAACTTAAATGTATGTTAAGGAACTTAGGAACACCTACATGGTTTGTTACGCTAAGCTGTGCTGAATACGCATGGGACGATTTACTTGAATTTCTTCGAGAAGCAAATTCAAATATTAAAAACATTGAATTCAAGATACCTGGAGAACTGTGTTCCTTGGATCCTGTAAATGTGTGCAGATATTTTAATCATAGGTTTCAAGCTATGATATCTTTTATCTGCAATAAAAACAATCCACCTCTTGGAGAAGTTATTGATTTCTTTTGGAGAAAGAAGTACCAAGCTAGAGGTGCTCCTCATATACATATGCTTTTATGGATCAAGGATGCACCCAAATTTGGAACTGATTCGGATGAGACTGTTTTATCTTTCATTGAAGACTATGTTACATGTGCTATACCAAAAACAAGAGAAGAAAATACCTTAAGACAACAAGTTTTACGGTTTCAAACTCATCGATGTGGCATATACTGTCGACAGAAATACAAGTCAAAGGAAAAGTTTTATACAAAATGTCGATTTGGATTTCCACGTCCAGTAATATCCAAAGGAAGAGTTAACAGTTTCATGTCAGCAGTGAGGCATACTATCACTAGAAAATCTCCCAAAAATACTTACAATTTAAAAAGAAGTGAACAATCAAAGTATATTAATGATTATAATCCAGTCATTTTGTCGATGTGGAATGCAAATATGGATATCCAGTATGTTGCAGATAATTCCATTGCTGTTGCTCGGTATGTTACGTCATGCATAACAAAATCTGAAAAGACGGAGTTGAAAGAAATGTGGGAAAAATTTCCCAAGAGAAGACTCTTACTAAGTGTTAGAAATGGGGGTCTCTAGTTGGCAAGGGCTTGCACCTTTGTCCAAGTAGGGACCCTTCTTCCTAGTCAGGATAAGGGAGTTACACTCCTAAAATAACCCCTGCTCACCCCCTTGGTAGCTTGGCACGAGCAGTCAGGCTTATCTTAGAGGCAGTGTGTAAAGCATTTGCACATAACCAACAGTAATACAGTGTAAGCACTACAAACGGACACCACACCAGTTTAGAAAAATATCCAATATTTTTATATACGTTAAACAAGACCAATACGATAAAAATCCACAGTACAGTACTTTAAAAATCTTCAGTTATCACAGTGTCCTTAAAAACAGTTCTTTGATGTCGATAGCTCCGTCCGGGGCTATCACGGCGTCGTGAACCAACAAATCCAAACAGTTCTGGCTGACCGCGGCGTCGCGGGTCAGCTACGGTGTCGGGAAGACCCGCAAACAGTACCTTTCAGAAATGCAGGGCGTCGATGACCTCGCAGTGAGCTTCCGAACACACGGCGTCCGCAGGCGTCGGTTCCGGAGGTCAGTGCAGGCGTCGTCGGGGCCCTCGAAGTCACACGCGTTGCAGATCGATCTCCTCTCTGTTGAAGTCAGGAGCACTGGCGTCGGTCGGGTGCTGTGGTGCGAAGTGCAGCGGTGCAGCGTGCAGTGCCCTCAGGTCGCGGTGCGAGCAGCGGCTCGGTGGCGGCGTCAGATGGCGTCGTCAGTGAGACCAGGGTCCCGGTGTGAGATGAAGGCGGTGCTCGTCACGGTGCTGGCAGGTCACGGTGCAGCAGCGGCGTCGTCGTTGCTGAAGTGCTGTCGCCGGCTGACGAACTGGAGTCGATGGCACCGGCGTCGGTAGGCCAAGGCTGCGGTGCGGGATGAGGGCGGTGCATCGTGTAACTGTACGAGCGGTGCCCTCGAACCACGGTACAAGCAGCGGCATCGAGTCCGGCGTGGAGCGACGTCGTCGGGGATACCACGGCGTCGTCGTGAAGCGAGGCGGTGCGGAGTGCGGTGCCCACAGGTCACGGTGCGAGCAGCGGCTCGGTGGCGGCGTCAGCAGGCGTCGTTGGTGAGACCAGGGTCGCGGTGCGGCGTTGCGGCCTTCAGGACACGGAGCCGGCAGCGGAGTCGTAGACGGAGTCGGCAGCGGCGTCGTAGACGGCGTCGGGCTTGAAGTCTTTGCTGTTCCTGAGACTTCTTGAACAGGGGGCAGGCTCTACCTCAAGCCCTTGGAGACACTCACAAAGTAGATTGCAGAAAGTTGAGTTCCAGTCCTTTCACTGCCCAAGACAGAAGCAGCCACTGCAAAGCACCCAGCAAAGTGGTAGTTCCTCCTCACAGCTTCTCCAGCTCTTCTTCTTGGCAGTCTTCTTGATCCAAAAGAGTTCCAATTTTCTGGGGTTTGGGCCCCCCTTTTTATCCTCAATTTCTCTTTGTTCTCTGAAGGCAGAGAGGCCTTTGCCTAGTCCAAACCAGTTCTGGTCAGTCCTGGAGCACTTTGTTGATAAGTCTCCTTCTTTCCTTTCACAGTGCAGGCCAGGGACATCAGACGCACCACAGGAGGTGGAGCCAGCATTGTGGAAGGAAGGCCCAGCCCTATTCAGGTCCCAGGTGCATCTCCTCCCACCCATCTACATGAAGATCTTGCTATTCAGCCCTGTGCTGACTCACCCTGTCTCCTGGCATCCCCCAGCCCCTGTCACTCACACTCAAGACAAGGAATACACAACCTAGCAGAGGCAGGCTTGGATGGTTAGACAAGAAAATACCCACTTTCTAAAAGTGGTATTTTCAAACACAGAATGTTAAAACCAACTTCACTAAAAGATGCATTTTATCATTCTGAGTCCAGGCATACTAAACTCGAATTTCTACCATGTTCCCTGGGTCAGTTAGGATTATAAGCTGTAATAATCAAAACTGCCCATTCTGGCCTATGGGGGACAGGTAGCCTTGCAATAGTGAAAACGAAATAGGCTGTAATTCACTATCAGGACATGCCACACACACCAGGGCATGTCCTACCTTTCACATACAATGCACCCTGCCCACAGGGGTACCTTGGGCCTACCTTAGGGGTGACTAACATGTAGAAAAGGGAAGGTTTAGGGACTTGCAAGTGTGTGCACTTGCCAAGTTGACATGGCAGCCCCAGGCTGCACACAGGCTCTGCAATGGCAGGCCAGAGTTACACTTTACGGGCTGTTAGCGTGGGTGGCACAATCCAGTGCTGCAGCCCACCAACAGCATTTGATCTATAGGCCCTGGCACTCTCAGTGCACTTTACAAGGGACTGACACATAAATCAAATAGGCCAATCATGGAAACACCAATCCATAACACATTTTATACAGGAGCACTTGCACTTTCCCACTGGATAGCAGTGAGGAAAGTGCGCAGAATCATTACACCAGCAAAAACAGAGTCAAAACCATGAGGTCAGAAAGCAAAAAGTCAGGAGAAACACGCCAAAAGATGCCAAGTCTAACACATGTCCCCTCCAGCTGAAAGTAGGGAGAACTGCCCAACCCCATTGGAGTTCTCTTCACTAAGGCGGAAGAACCTGGACAGACCATCTGCGTTGGCGTGTTCTGTACCAGGGCGGTGTTCCACTGTAAAGTCCATTCCCTGTAGGGAGATGGACCACCTCAGCAGTTTTGGATTCTCACCCCTCATTTGCATCAACCATCTGAGGGGCCTGTGGTCCGTCTGAACCCGGAAGTGAGTCCCAAACAGGTATGGTCTCAGCTTCTTCAGTGCCCAGACCACAGCAAAAGCTTCCTTTCTATGGCACTCCACCTCTGTTCCCTGGGGAGTAGTCTCCTGCTAAGGAAGACTACAGGCTGATCCAGGCCCTCTTCGTTCAGCTGTGAGAGCACCGCTCCCACACCATGCTCTGAAGCGTCAGTCTGCACGACGAATTCCTTGGAGAAGTCAGGTGCCTTGAGCACGGGCGCCGTGCACATGGCTGCCTTCAGGGCATCAAAAGCTTTCTGGCAGGACTCAGTCCAGATCACTTTCCTGGGCTGCTTCTTCGAAGTCAGCTCTGTTAAGGGGGCAACGATGGTGCCATAGCCCTTAACAAATCTCCTATAGTAGCCGGTGAGACCTAAGAAGGCTCTCACCTCTGTCTGGGTCTTGGGGGCTCCCAAGCCAGAATGGTGTCAATCTTGGGTTGTAGGGGCGCCACCTGGCTGCTTCCTACCTGGTGTCCCAAGTACACCACAGAACCCTGCCCGATCTGGCACTTACTGGCCTTGATCGTGAGGCCTGCACCTTGCAGAGCCCGCAACACTTTCTCAAGGTGCTGTAAATGTTCTTCCCAGCTGGAACTGAACACAGCAATGTCATCCAGGTAGGCGGCACTGAAATCCTCCAGCCCAGCCAACACCTGATTGACCAACCTCTGAAAGGTGGCAGGGGCATTCTTCAACCCAAAGGGCATCACCCGGAATTGGTAATGACCTTCTGGGCTTGAGAATGCTGATCTCTCCTTGGCCCCATCGGTTAAGGCAATCTGCCAGTACCCAGACGTTAAATCAAACGTGCTGAGGAACCCGGCAGCTCCCAACCGATCAATGAGCTCCAGCTCTGGGGATGGGGTGCGCGTCAGTCCTGGTGATGGCATTGAGCCCACGGTAGTCCACACAAAACCGCAGTGGCACCGGGTGCAGCAGCCTTTGGGACCAAGACCACTGGGCTGGCCCAAGGACTGTTGGATGGCTCAATCACCCCTAACGCCAACATCTTAGAGACCTCCTCCTTGATGCTGGCCCTGACCCGGTCAGTTAACCTGTAAATCTTGTGCTTCACAGGAGGGCTGTCACCAGTGTCCACGTCATGGGTACACCAGTGAGTAACACCGGGGGTCAGAGAGAACAGTGGGGCTGAACTGTCCCAACAACTGGTGACAGTCCCCCTGCTGCTCCTGAGTCAGAGTACGGGAGAGGATCACACCCTCCACTGACCCATCATGCTCCTTGGTAGACAGGAGGTCAGGGAGAGGCTCACTCTCCTCTTCCACCCCATCATCTGTCGCCAAGAGCATACTCACTTCGGACCTCTCGAAGTGGGGCTTGAGGCGGTTCACGTGAAGGACCTTCAAGGGGTTCCTTGGAGTCTGCAAATTCACCAGGTAGGTGACGTCACTTTTGCGCTCCACCGCCTCATATGGCCCAGTCCACTTGTCCTGCAAGGCACAAGGTTCCACTGGGGCCATGACCCACACTTTTTGCCCAGGTTGAAATTCGACCAGAGTGGCATTCTGGTCATACCACCTCTTCAATTCTTCCTGGCTTGCTTCTAGGTTCGCCTGAGCGAGTTTCCTGAAGCGGGCAGTTTGGTTTCTAAAGGCCAGCATGTAACTAAACACATCCTGGGAGTTTTCCTGGGAGCTGCATCCCAGCCTTCCTTTACCAAACTCAGAGGTCCTCTGACAGGGTGGCCATACAGGAGCTCAAAGGGGCTGTACCCAAGAGACTTCTGAGGCACCTCCCTGTATGCGAAGAGCAGGCATGGCAAGAGGACGTCCCACTTACGCCTCATGGGTTCTGTTAGACCCTTGATCATTCCTTTCAAGGTCTGGTTGAATCTCTCCACCAGACCGTTTCCTTGTGGGTGGTAAGGAGTGGTGAACTTGTAGGTTACACCACACTCCTTCCACAGGGATGTCATATACTTGGATATGAAATTGGTCCCCCTGTCAGAAACCACCTCTCTGGGGAAGCCCATGTAGGAGAGTAGGATCTGCTTCACATGGGTACCCCCACTTTTTGCTGATGCTTCACTGTTTTTCGACCTTAGTCTGGCTGGGGCCCTGCTAATCAGAACCCCAGCCTAGCTGCTTCCTCTCTAAAATGGTTTCCATGTGCCTTAGGCACATCACTGATTGGAATCTGGAGTGCCCTTATAAGTCCCTAGTATATGGTATACTGTGTACCAAGGGCATAGGTACCTCAGAGGCCTACCAGGGGCTGCAGCATGTATTATGCCACCCCTGGAAGGCCATCCAAACTGACACCACAGGTCTGCTACTGCAGCCTGGGTAAGGTGGTGCATGCACTCTTACTGTGATATAGGTTACCTATATCACTAAATACATACACACATATAAACCTATAAGTCACTCCTATGGCAGGCCTTATCAATCCTGAAGGCAGAGTGCGTGGTTCCTATGTGAGAGGGTGCCCCTGCACGAGCAGGGCCCTCTGCAGCATTCGGAGACCCTTCTCTGATGCTGTTTGTAGTGCAGCCTGACCATATACTCTTAAGCGCATTATAACCTCGCGTTAAATGCTAACTTTGGAATGGCTGCACCTAAACATGTCGTGTTTGGTGTCAAACATCTTGGAATACTACCCCCGCCAATTCTGGCGGCGGGGGTAGCATTCCACCCTTCTAGAGGGAGAGACATGTTAACCCTGGCCTGGCCGGTAACTTCTTTCTAAAGCCCTGGCATCACAAAATGGATGCTGCTGCCACAGACACGAGTCTGGACTCCTGCTGCTGGACGAAACTCCGGCAGGGGAGGCCTGGACAATAGGTATCCTGTCCCAGGGAGGTGTGACCACCTCCCCAGACAGGATAATGTGTATTGGGGCTGGGCGGGAGCACTTTCGGGTGCTTTGAAGTCCTGCACTGGGGGCACATTTGGTGTCCCTAGTGCATACCCCAGTTCAAACCGGATCAGGGGCTTGCAGCCCCTGCTTTGGCGCGAACTGGACAAAGGGAAAGGGGTGTAGCCACCCCTCTGCCCTGACCCACCCATAGGTGGGGCCACAGAGTAGTCCAACCCCTAAACTTGGTATAAGTACAGGAACCCAGTCCTTAGGACTTTAGATTATCCCTGGACGAAACTCTGAAACAGAATCCTGGACCTTCGACGCTTTACTCAAGACTAGAGGACAGAAGAATCTCCCTTGGGGTCAAGGAGTGACTCCCCTGCTTGGCAGGCACCAAAGAAGCAATTGTCCGGTCTGCATCGCCTAAGCTCCCGTCGGACGCCGAAGTCTTTGCATCACCAGAGGTGGATTTCCAGACTTCCCCGAGGCTGCCCTGAGTCTCCAGCAAAGCTGAGGCCCGTAGCTGTCGTGGGTAACGTGGAACCGTGACCCCTGGACACCGCACGCATTTGCTAGTGCATCCTCTTCTGGGTGTCCCACGAAGTCGTGCTTTGGGCTCCGAGTAGCCCTAGCCTCCAGCACTAACTGCACCGAAGATCACTGGCCTCCACTCCACGAGTGTCCTGTGAGCCAGATCCATGTGCGACGTCTCGAGGCTCCTTCGCGGTCGCTAGCCCGTTGGCTAGTAGCCCTTCACGAAGGCCAATCCTTTTCTTCTTGGGCTCCCTGGTTGCTCCAGGCTTGCCCTCACTTACCCTTGCTGGGTGAGTTCCTCAGACTTTGCTGATCTGCACCATCGAAGATCTTCATCTCCATTGAGACTTGCCGTTGCCAAGGCTTGTTGGGTCCAATCCGGTCGCCTCACCTCAGCACTCGACAAACATCGTGTACCAGCCGGAATCCT